>CM070712.1:36693074-37069254 GCA_036346275.1 Otatea glauca | reverse complement strand
TGCGGCTATGTTGCTTCTTGGTGAGACCTTTTGACTTAGAACCTACTGAAGATACAACTTTCCCAAGAAGACAATCTGAGAACGCCATTCCCGATATCAAGCAAGCCGATCTTTTAGCGAATGTTTCATTATGTGTTACGGTGGCGAGACAAAAATTACAAAGGTGATTCAAAATATATGTCCTTTTTCCTTAATTTGAGAGCGGTTTGAGCGTGAGATTTTTTAGCTATAGCCAAGTGGTAGATTTTCCATGGCCTTCATTCCTTAGACTTGAAGCCGATAGTTAAGAGATGTCTTGGAGACCCTCGGTTTGTATAGAATCTTTATTTCTCCTTGTATTCTTCATCTTGGTCTCTACACAAGGAATCGAACATACCGACCATCATATGAATTCTACCATCCATCCATTTATGCAAGACAATTGGGATTTGGTCAATTGATTACGAGTCTTGACTTCTTGATCGGCAGAGCCAAGGGCGGTCCGTAATCTTTGTGTCGGTAGAGATTGTTCTTGAAGTGTCAGATGACACGCAAGTCCAATCTTTACCGCATTTTCACGAACACCGAACTGACGGGAGGCTATACTTCGTGGTGGTGGTCTTTGCAGAAAGCTCTATATCGGTCAAAGTCTCCATCTAACATTGTTAATGAATTTTTCCCAAACCTTTTGGAGCCGCGCTAGCATCTAATGCCGATTCTAGCGGCGAGGCAACCATTGGATATACTAATCTGAATGTAGATGTCTCTAGCGAGTATCGGCTTTTAGAGTCCAAATCTCCCATTTCGCATTCCATGAAGTTTCTTTGCATCTAACTTTGTACATGCGAGGACAAAGTGGAAGGTGGCTCTGCAGACCCATCGGGTGACATTCAACCCAAAAGCGGCAACAATCGGTTTGCCATTACGAGGCTCGCCTCCGGATCTTTAGAATTGAGCCCCTCTTTATCAGACTTGGAAAAACAAAAACAACCCAGTAAGTCTTTTATCGGCTTTCATTTAATTCTCCGACCATTTTTCATCTATGATTGATTTATCCGATAAAATCTCAGAAAAGAAGCGAAAATACACAAAGCGATGCGCCAAGAAGATTTCTAAGCCCAATGAGCAGGCGGTGAGAGTTAGCCACACTGCGTCGACCTTTGGAGAGGTAAGAGTAGATCTTTCATAAGTATCTAAGTCTTCGATGCATTGTCTTACCTTTGTTATTATTTTTATAGCCGACACAATCAACCCAAGCCCGCGAGGACCTTATCAATCTGTAGAATATTTACTTGCATGCGATTCCCCAAGCGCGGCCGCTCCACTGCTCCAACGGTGATCCATCAGGCTATCGGATCAACAAATGCTGCTAGGATTCTCTTTGGCGATCTTGGCGGCCGAGATCATGGCCACATATGATTATGACACGAGTCGGAAAGGATTACGGAGGTCTCGAAGAGCGTTAGGTTGTAGTGACCTCCGCCACTGGCATGAAGGAGAAGCAACAAGCTCTTTGATTTGGTCACGGTAGCCGTAATCGGAGATCTTGGCCAATAATCAGCCGATCCGCGATGCCATGGCGGCGGATTGAAGCCGACCTACCTCCGGAAGTAATGGCGGCACTCACGAATGTGTGCCACTTGGGCGAAAGGAGGTGCGAGGTCGAGGCTCAAGCACGCATAGCGCGTGTGACTCAAGAAAGCCGTCGAAATTCTGCAGACGAGCTCGTCGCCCGGCATAAAGCGAAAAATAAGTTTGTATTTGGTGTGGCTATGACTAAAGGTATCAAGGATAACCTTTCCAAGCTTAGTCGATAAAGAAATTTCTTTTGGAAGAACTAGCCAAAGCGAGAAAAATTAATCCAAGATGGCGACATTCACATCGACTTTTGTAGTCGGCAATGAATTTATAGGGTGGCGCTAGATCTCAAACTCGAAGGTCACACAAAACAAGGGGTTTAGGCAGGTTCGGGCTCTCGGGAGGAGATAATACCCTAGTCACGTGTCTTTGGGATTATCTGCTGATCTCTTGGATCTAAGATTGCTCAAAGCGCCAATATGCTCTGGCGATATGAGGTGTGCTATGCTCTATGGCTTGATCGCTCTATGCTTGGATGATCGGATCCCTATGTTGTTGCCCAGCCCTCTCCCTTATATAGCGGGGTGGGGCGGCTTCTGAGATCTGATCGGTTTGGGGATTTCGATCGATTACAAGATTCTAGTCAGTTAATAGGATAGAGTTTACATCTTTATCTACCCTATTACTGACTTCGGATTAACCATATCTATCATATCTAAATATAAGTTCAACTACCTTTAGGATATGTCCCTTGCACCGCAGTGGCTGAGAGTATCTTACAGGCCTCCCTCTTGGGCTGTCATGAGGGTACAGGGTTCTTATATTCCACAGTAGCCCCGAGTCCTTTGCGATCGAGTTGCGCCTTCTGGTTGCAGCCCAAGGAGTCATGCTTCCTCGCCAGAGTGCTTCAGTTCTTGATGCGGCTTCCGACTAGTTTTCCTTCTGGTAAAGGTGCCTGTTGTAGGCAAAGAGATCGTGAAGGACTCAATAGAGCTCACGCGTTAAACTTTCCGAGTGGTTCTTAGCCCCATTATTGGAATTACAGCGTTCGGCTCATCTTGGGACATCTTGTATCCCAAGCGATATCGCGAAGTCAAAGCGCTTTTCCCGCTCAAGGAAAAATTGAGCGCCGCTCCTTTAAATTCATTAGATTACCCAAGAAGATCTTGATGTCGTCGTTGAGCGTTGGCTCACACCGTCGCACCCAAATTTAGTAGCCACGGAATCATGTATATGTAGAACTTAGGCAATGTAAAACAATTCACTCGGATGTGATGTCAGTGGTGTATATATAATTTTAGAGTTTTTACTCTCTTTTCTTATTGATTTTGAATTCATCAAGTGGTTTGACTCTTTTTGTTTAAGCACTCTGCCCGACTAGTCTAGCCCCAGGCGTTGGGAGTCGGCTCATGGCTCTTTTCCCGAACGTGTTTTGGGTGACTAAAGTTCGCGTTCATGGGGTCGAGCTTCACAATTTGGAGTTATCGCTTTTCGGATTCACTCATAATCGTTAAGCAAAAGAAGAAAATACAACTCAAAAAGATGTGCTTGCTTACGCGCGCTATTAAATGTAGCCCCGACTTCTTTGCTTAGTTGTGGGTCAACTAAGTAGCAAGTCGAAAAAGTCAACAATTTTATTTATAATGGCATAATTGTGTAGCGACTTAGCTGCTTTATGCTCCATATATTCTTGCGATCATGCCATCTTTGCTCGTGTGCGCAGGCGTGAGGCTTGTAGATGAGCAAGCGGCGCTCGAAGCGCGGCGTGGCTCGTGGCGTGCGAAGGTGGCGCTTCGAAGCGGCGGCGTGGCTCATAGCCGTCGAAAGTGGCGCTTCGAAGCGCGGCGTAGGCTTCGTGGCCGTCGTCAAAAGTGGCGCTGGGAAGCGCGGCGTAGGCTCGTGGCCGTCTTGCGAAAGTGGCGCTCGAAGCGCGGCGTGGCTCATGGCCGTGCCAGCGGCGTGGGCGCAAAGTGCGCTTCACCTACCGCTTTCACGATTTCGCTAAATTGCGGCGCCGTCACCATAGCCTTGATGCAGGCCACGATCGGGGCGCCGGGCTATCAATGCAATCATCGGGTCGATTTGTCGGCGTCTTGGAAGCGGCGGCGTTACTGCCTTGGCGTCGCGGAAAGCGGCGATCTCCCAACTGGATTGCGGAGGTCCTCGCGAACATTGCGGCGCGAGATCGAGGCGATCGCTTTGCACCTCCTTACCCTTACGAAGGCGATCTTCCCCGCGGCTTCCTATTCTTCTTGTTGGTGTTGGAGATCGGTCTTACTCTCTTATTGCGAAGTTGCCACGAAGATCGCGGCAATTCCTCGCGGCGCCCGATTGGTTTCGGCCAAGTCAAAGTGACATACTTGAGATGGGTTGGCACGATCTTTGCGGATCGGATCTGGTTTTGGACCGAACCAGACAAGCTCTCCGCGTATCTGCGGCGAAGTCGGAGTTCCGGCGGAAGGCTGGCGGAGGCGAAGGTGGCGGCGAATCCACCGATTTTGCCATTGAGTGCATGGGAAAGATTATAGCGCTTCCCTACAGGCGCATGGCTGTCGACTTTGTAGTCGGCAATGAATTTATAAGGTGGCGCTAGATCTCAAACTCGAAGGTCACACAAGACAAGGGTTTTAGGCGGTCGGGCTCTGAGGAGGTAATACCCTAGTTACGTGTCTTTGGGATTATCTTGAATCTCTTGGATCTAAGATTGCTCAAGCGCAATATGCTCTGAAGCGTCTGAGGTGTGCTATGCTCTATGGCTTGATCGCTCCATGCTTGGATGATCGGATCCCTATGTTGTTGCCGCCCTCTCCCTTATATAGCGGGGTGGGGCGGCTTACGAATCTGATCGGTTTGGAGATTCCGATCGGTTATAAGATTCTAGTCGATTAATAGGATAGAGTTTACATCTTTATCTACCTATTAATTACTCGGATTACAACCGTATCTATCATATCTAAATATAAGTTCAACTTCCTTTAGGATATGTCCCTTAGCATATGCGGCGGGAGGCTGGCCTTGGGAGTATCTTCTGGGCCTCCCTCTTGGGCCTGTCATGAGGGTACCCGGGTTCTTATATTCCACAATTCCATTGAGAAGAACATGTCGGCCATGAAAGAACAGAAATTCGGCATTGCTAAAGCCGTCGCAGACGTGACTAAGCAGTCGGCCAAAGTGAAGCCGATGACAGGAGCGCCAAAGGCAGCGAGCGCATTCTTGGCGAAGTTGATGCGTGATTGCTAAAGCGTGAGCGCTTTGTCGGCTCTAGGCGCGACTCTTCCTGGTTCTGGCATTCAGTATTAGCTTCTTGAGATGTAAAACTATATTGGCTGCTTTTTTCAGAAACACTTGCTTGAACACTTTGTAATTTTGCTATACTTGTAATCGGTTGTTTAATCGATTTAATTTCACTTTTACGAAGTTTATGCGCAATCTCTTTTAGCCAAATAACAAAGACATCGTGTTAGCGGCTTTTGAGCGAAATCTTTAGTCGGCTAGGCTCCGATCCAAGCGCTAGGATAGTACTTCTTCAAATACTTCCGTTAATAGCTTTAGGCAATACATATCCTTCCAACGTTTCTAGTACGCATGCAATTTCCGCCGACTAGCCGATTAACTTTATATGGCCCTTCCACGTAGGTGACCATTTTCCAAATCGGTTATCTTTCGAACCAACAGGTAAAATCGTTTTCCATACTAAATCGGCTTGATCGAGCGATTTAGGCACGACCTTTTATTATACGCTTTTGCCACCCTTATTTTATTCTTTTAAGCCGATCAAGCGTGAGACAAACGTAATTACGCAATTCATCCAAATTGTCGATCATCAAATTGTTATAATCTTGAGTCGACAAACCGTTCGTCTCGGCTATTCGTATGGATTCAATGTTGATCTCTCGGGTAGAAACGGCTTCTTGACCATACACTAGGTGGTAAGGTGAAAGTTTAGTAAGCTCGTGATAAGCTAGCGATATGCCCAAAGTGATTACGATAGAGTTGAGTGCCAATTCCTCGGCTTCTCATCGATCTTTCTTTTGATCAATTTAATCGTTTTGTTGGATGACTCGGCTTGTCAGTTGCTTTGGCGTAGTATGGGGATGAATTCAACAGTTTAATCCCGGACTTGTTGTGTAAGCACGAAACTCATTGGACATAAAAGCGTGCCTTGATCGGTTGTAATTGTTTGCGGTATTCCAAGCCGATGAACAATATGTTCATTAACAAAACCGATGGCTTCAGCGGTTACTTTCTTAAGTGGTATAGCTTCAACCCACTTTGAGAAATAATCGATTCTTGCCAAAATAAACTTGTGGCCTTTACTCGATCGAGGAATATTTGGCCAATTATATCTATTCCCCAACCTCTAGCGGCCATGGCTTGATAATTGGGTGCAAAGCGATCTTTGGTGCAAATTGTACATTGCCAAATTTACGCAAGTTTGACAACCTTTGTAGTATTTAAAACAATCTTCTAGCATTGTCGGTCAAAAGTAACTCGTCGTCTAAGCATCCATTTCATTTTATGGGCGATTGATGAGAACCGCAAATGCCTTCATGTACTTCACCCATTGCCACTCGCGCTTCTTGGTCCCAAGACATCTTAATAGCAATCCTTCCATCGTCCGATAGTACAAAGTATCGTCCATAACAATGTACTTCAAAGCTCGTTGCCTAATTTTGCGTTACGTCATTTCGGATGGATCGATCAGGTATTTCTTTATTTGCGTCCTCCAATCCGCGACATCTACACACATGACGGCTTTATCTATTAACTCAGTCACTTGATATCGGTCGAGGTCTTTGTACCCTGATGCCTGTTGAGCCAAGGCATTAGCTCTATCGTTCAACTCTCTAGGGGCGTGATCGATAAAAGCGGCGTAAATGAGCCGGCGATCTCTATGCATTTCTCCAAGTATTTTAGCGATATCTCGTCTCGATATTGGTATTCTCCTTGATTTCTTTGTATAATTAGCATAGAATCCCGTATGCCTCAACCGTACTTGCTCGATATTTTCCAATAGCGCAAACCTTTGAGTAATGCCGTACTCTACGATTATTTGAGCATCGGCTATTTAGCGAAATGCAAACTCAGTTATGCCCTTTAGGTGATATAAGCACTATACCAATTCCATCACCTTCTCTGCACACAGATTCATCAAAAAACAATTGCCAAGGGGGTAAAGATACCAAATCAGTAGTAGTATCATGTCCTATTATAAAATCGGCTAATACACGCCTTTGGTTGCTTTGGCGATTCATAGGACAGGTCGAACTCAACCAAGGCATAAGCCCATTTGCCAAGTCGACCTCGTAGGATTGGGTGACAACATATATTTTATAACATCGGCTTTACTGATTACTTTACAAGCGATGCTAAAATGTAATGTCTTAGCTTTGTACATGAGAAGTATAAAGACAAGCATAATTTTTCAATGAAAGGGTACGACTTGACATCAAGAAGGCGTCGGCTTAAATAAAGATAACCCTCTCCTTTCCATCAACTTCTTGTGCTAAAAGCAGACCCAATAGTCTCCTTTTCAACGATATATATAACTTGAATGGAACCCCCTTTTGTGGCGCGGCTAAAACCGGAGGATTGGCTAAATATTTCTTAACATCGTCAAAAGCCTTTTGTTGATCGGCTCCCCAAACAAACTCTTAATTATCCTTTAATTTCAGCAGTGGGGTAAATGCGCGGATCCGTCCGGATAGATTCGATATGAACCTTCGGAGATAATTAATTTTGCCGATCAACTTCTGCAACTCATTTTTGCACGTCGAGGGCATTGTATCGACTATGGCTTTGAGCCTTGTTTGATTGACTTCAATCCCCCTCTCATGCACCATAAAACCTAAGAACTGTCCAGCCGACACGCCGAACGCACATTTGAAAGGATTCATCTTCAAGCCATGCGATCTTATGTTCTGGAAAACTCTTTATAGATCGGCCAAATGCTGCAAGTCCTCTGCAGATTTTACCACGACATCATCAATGTATATTTCAACGATGTGGCCGATTAAATCATAGAAAATTAAATTCATGGCTCGCTGATATGTTGCTCCAACATTCTTTAATCCGAATGTCATAACCATCCACTCAAATAACCCTATTGCACCAGGACATCAGAAAGCTGTTTTTGGTATATCGGTTTCTGCCATGAATATCAGATTGTATCCGGCATTCCCGTCCAGAAAACTCATGATCTTATTCCTCGCGCGACATCGATAAGCATATCGGCTATAGGCATCGGGTATTAAATCTTTTAGTGTCGCTTTGTTTACATCTTTAAAGTCGACACATACTCGCGATTTTCGTTTTCTTCATCAACGGAACAATGTTGGAAACCCACTCCGCATATCGACAAGGTCTTATAAATTTAGCCTCCAACAATCGCTCTATCTCCTCTTTTATGATTTTATGCAGAGCCGGATTAAAACGCCTAGAAGTCTTGTTTAAGCGGTCTATAACCTTGTCTAATGGGTAGCCAATGTTCTACCAATTGTCGGCTTAAACCGGGCATTTATTAATATTCCCAAGCAAAGCAATCTTTATATTTTCTAAAATTTCGATCAATTTTTCTTTATATCTTACATCTAAATTTGCACTAACAAAAGTTGGTCTTTTTCTATCACTACTACCTATATCAACTTCTTCAAGCGGATCGGTAGGCGTAAAGCCATGACCCAACTTTTCATTTTCTTGAAAGTCTTCTATAGCTTCATAGCTATCCATTATTTGCCGATAGCTTTGCATTTTATCTTGTAATGCCTTCTTGCTTTTCTTGTCCCCATCGGCGTAGCACTTCGTTTGCTCGATCGAATGTGCACGGCTTGACACCGATCGGCATAAGTCTGTCTTGCTCACGCAGATTGAAATCGCAATCTTCTAATGTTTTCTGATATACACCTGCTTCTTCATGTTGCCAATTCGCATCAGAACTGGCTATGGCAATGTGAGTCGATGTGTCGGCCGTGACAATTTCAACTTCTTCTCCGTTCCATTGAACAAGCGCTTGATGCATAGTTGATGGGATCTGCGATTGGCATGAATCAATCTCTTCCAAGCAAAAGCGCTGTAATTTCCTTTTGCGTCAATAACAAAAAATGCGGTCGGCAAAGTCTTACTGCCGACGGTCAGTTCTGTAACCATGACACCTTTGGCTTCTGTGGGATCGCCTGTGAAGTCGTTCAAAACTATGTTAGTTTTAATGAAGTCTTCATCGGACTTACCCAATTTCTTGCAAGTCGTGTAAGGCATCAAGTTTACTGTGGCTCCACCTTCTACCAGCATCCTTGATATCGGCTTTCCATTTATATACCCTTTCAGATATAATGGTTTAAAATGCCGATGATCATCTCTTGGTTTCTCGAATATTGCGTTTTGGACTCCCGAGCAAGATTGGGCAAAAGTTTCTTTAGCCGATTCAGTTTTGATTTTGAATTCGGCTGGCAGTGTGAACACCATGTTGATATCCATTGGTGGTGTATCGTCCCTAATCATAGGAGAATCTAGATCATCTGCCGATTCAAAATCTTCTTCAGCTTTTCTTTTTTCCTCTATTCTTTCTTGACAATTTTGACCGGACGAAGCTCATTGAAAGTTTCGTCCCTCTGTTTCTGCGTCGGCTTCCGAATCTCTTGAGTCCTTAGCCTCGAAGTTGCGGCGTTGCGATCGGCTAAGGCGACGGACACCATCTAGGCTTAGGCTCTCTTGATTTTCTTATCTTGCCGCGAGATTATCTTGGTCAATGTTTGACCTCCGTTCTTCGACCGGTTTGGTTCTTGCTTTGTTTGGATATCCTTTCATGAACAAACTACGAAACCTTCGTTGTAACCCGAATCGGCCCGGACGACCTATCTTTAGCCGATTGCCTTGGCCAATCGTCGCGGGGGTAATGTTCCATCGGGCACGTGTAGGGGGATGGCAGTGCTACTCCCCTTTCCCAACAAAGCGCAAAAGGACATCTTCTATGGGCCCTTTCTACATTTTGATGTGATATAAATTATCCGACCGACGAGGCGGATATCGCGGTCGGCTATTCATCCTTCGTATTTATCCATCGGTTGTGAAAGTTGGTCCCGCCTTTTGACCGATTGCTTTGATGGCGATCTTTCGACTTTGTACCATTTACCCACCCGAGGATTGCCCTTGGGTTTAATGGTCCTTGAATTTTTCCTCGTGATCGGCTTCTATTTGTAGTGAGCCGATCGTAATTTTCAGCGTTTGACCAAGCACTTGAATTCAACATATCGACTGCGATCCTTCTTTGGCTCATCATGCATCGGCTCCTTTCCTTTAGCCAGGACATTGAACCATGTTGATTAAGCGACGGTCGACATCGATTTGCATAGTCGGCTCGTCGACAAATTTTAGCCGATCGTCCTCGATGGTATTGGATCTGTTGACGGAAAATATTGCGATCATTAGTATTGTGAGAAAAGAATGGTGCCACTTGCAATACTGCGTTTCTTAATCTCGTCGGTAGATGGTATAATATGTCCCTCGGGTAACGAATTATCTTTTCTTGCAATAATAGATCAAAAATACGATCACATTTGGAAACATCAAAGGCATATTTAACTTCCGACTTATTTCTAGTCGGCTTTAGCCAAACGGACTAAGGATTTTTAGATCCCTTTGCCCGTTCGGCTATGTTTATTTACGCTTCATCGTCATCACGAAGAATCACTAGGACAATATTCGACCATATTGACATTGGCCTTGTCTTTCTCCTTATTATTATTGTTCTTGAATCTATCTTTAAGCGCTTTCTTTCGTGAATCGGCTTTCTTGAGCGATACGATGAAACAAGTGGCTCGGTCAGTGAACTCTTGCCCTCCAAACTTCTCCTAAGCGGAGGAATCAACCCTTGAAACGCCAAATCAGCAAGTTGATTATCGGGCAAAGTGACGCTAAAACATCTATTCCTAGTTTCCCTAAACCTTTTAATGTAATCAGTTACCGATTCTCCAAATTTCTGACGGACAGAGCTTAGATCGGAAATCCTGAACTCCAAACTGCCCGAAAAGAAATATTCGTGAAATCGGCTTTCCAAATCGTTCCATAAGTAGACCGAATTCGGAGGTAAACAGGTAAACCAGGTAAAAGCTGCTCCGGATAATGACAAAGGGAATAGTCTTATTTTCAGTCCATCGGACTGAGCCGCTTCGCCGCATTGAGCGATAAAGCGTCTGATGTGTTCCAACATTGTAGTTGAATCATCGCCAGAGAATTTCGCAAAGTCTAGTACTCTGAAATTATGAGTGTATGGCATGCGATCTATGTAATCAGGATATGGCTTTCTATAGCCGATAACCTTTCCCTTGGGCTGTATGCCGAACTGGTCCCGTAAAACAGCGGAAATCCGATCTGCCCAATTTACATTATCGTCCATTGGCATAGCAGGCCCTTGATAATGTTGATCATAGTTGGCAGCCTGCCCCCCGAGTGCAAGCTCGGGTTGCTAATTATGCTGCATCGTCGGCACACGAGCATATTGATCATGCCGATTATACCTGCCTTGAGGTTCCGTCACTGGGACAAACGGCTCTGAGTATGTCACTACCCTATGTTGACCTGGGTTTCTAAGCATGGTAGGATCTTGAGAGAATCTCTCGGAGCCAATCGGCTGTGGAACCGATTGGAGAAAAGCATAAAATGGAGCCGACGGTGTCAGATTTATCGATGCGTCTAACTTGACGGCATCGGTGTAGGAATGGTAATGGCTTACCCCACTTGACCGAGGATCTCTAGGCAATATTACGGTCGTCTGAGTAGGCATCATTGTAGGGGGTGAGGTTATAGCCGATGGTTTAGGATCGGCTGTCGAGCTCTGCGTATTTTGCGCTATTGAAAAAACAGGATAATTTGGCAGAGCTTGTAATGGGTCAAGCAGACTTCCTGATGAGGCTAACTCCTGGGCTATAGATTTAACGCTATTTGCTATCATCGGCTTGATCGTTGTTACGAGCCGATGATTGATTTATTAAGGCGTGGTGCGGTCGATTGATCATAGCCGATAATTCGGCGAAGCGGCGAATGTCGGCTTACGGTTCGTGACACCCGCATCTCGGCGTTGACCGTCGGCGGGGCTGATTTTGAGTAGCGCCATATACGGTTTTACGATAACAACTTAGCATCATCTCCACCGCGCATCTTAGAGCTTCTATTTCAGCGTTGTTGCGGTCAAATTGTCTATTGTTGGGATGATTATGGCCTCGGCGTTGGTCGGATGGTGGAATTGACTTTCTGATGAAGACATCGGTCCCACCGGGCGTGCCAAGAGTGTGTTGACGTCAAAAACTTGAATTAGGGTTTACGGCGAAAGACACCGAATTTAACTACAGTTCAAGAAGCGTGCGGTCGATTTGACTCATGGCAAACAAGGTAAAATATAAAATTCACTCAAAAGCCGATCGTAAAGATCAATCGGCTTAGACTTAATCAGCTTGAAGCCGATCAAGATCGAGGTAACAAGGTAAATCTAATTAGCCGATTAAGGCTAATCAGAGGATAAAGGTAGATTGATTCTGAAGAAGGCGATGCGCAACAAAATCAGAACAAATCAAACCTGGGGTATAATTAACGAAGATCAACAATCGGCGATGCGCAACTTTATTGATCAAGATCGATTACAGATACTAAATTACAAAAGCTACTCCTAGTCGACAGGAAGGAAGAAAGTAAAAGCTGGTTGATTGTATTGTGTTGTTCTTTCGCAGCTTGCTCTGGTCCTTCTTTTATACCCTTCGGCCGATCGTATCCGACTACAACACATTTAAATTTTGATCCGTATCGGCCTTATCTCGGACAGTTATTTCCTTAAAGATTTTACCGTTACCAAAATATCTCCAAACCTTTCCATCTTGTCCGTTAATTCCGTATCTTTGACTTTATTGCCGATTTTGACCAGACTTGCCAAATTTTGGTGCAAACAGTAACTAACAGGCGATTTGGAAAGATTTGGAGATATTTGAAAAATGGCGAAGATCTTTTAAGAAAAACTATCCGATTCGAGGCCGATACGGATCAGGTTTTGTAACGTGTTGTAATAGGACACGGTCGGCCGACGAGTATAAAAGAAGGGCAAGAGCGAACCGCAAGGGATCCAACACAATCAAACACACCAATTTACATTACTTTTCTTGTCGATTAGGAGTAGTTCTTGTAATTTAGTCTTGATCAATAAAGTTGCGCATCGTCGATTGTTGATTTTCTTCAAATTACGCCACAGATTCGATTTGTTCTGATTTTGTTGCGCATCGCCTTCTTCAGAATCGATCTGCCTTTATTCTCTGATTAGCCTTAATCGGCTAATTAGACTTACCCTTTTTTCTTGGTTTAATCGGCTTTGAGCTGATTGAATCTAAGCCGATTGATCTTCGCGGTCGGCTTTGAGTGAATTTCATACTTTTACTTTGTCGAGTCCTGGTCAAATCGATTGGCACGCTCTGAACCAGGTGTTCGTCTAGTGTGCTGCTGTCAGAAACCCTATTTCAAGTTTTTGACGTCAACAATTACAAAAAATTTCAATGTCTACCAATAAATAAACATGATTTTGTAGTGTTTTGGCAGAGAATAGTGTCTGCCAGTAAATTTCCACAAATTTGCAGTTTCCATGGGCTAGAAAACACTTTTGCGACGTGTCTTACCAAATTGGCATCCATTGAGGTACTGACGTGTGCTCTGTTAAGGAACCTCTCTATCGAATAGTCCGGGGTTCCCGAACAGATCTAAAGTGGAGAACAGAGAGAGAGAGACTCAGGTATTTGGGGAGCGACGACGGAATTCTTTATTGATTTCTGAATCCTTGTACATAGGGGGGACCCCCTTCCTCCTTATATAGTAGTCGCCTATGGTTTCGGCTAAGAGACCATCGTGGGCTTTTCATTGGGCCACGTGGTTTCCCAACACTCCCCCTTGGGCCCTTTGCCGCGAGATGCATATGCCTCATTAAAACTCGGAAAAACCCGATTGGGAAAAATACTTGGAGAAAGAGTACATAGCATACGCTTACTATGTTGCGAATTGCCTCGTTAAAACCTTATGCAAGAAAACTTCATGAAAAACTTGCTAAGGAAAAAGAGTACAATTCACCCAACTTCAATTGCTAATCTTCGAGATGCATATTGGGTATTCATAATTCATGTTCGAGATTCATGTGGGAGTATGTGAAATATCTCCCCCTGAAATCTGCACTTCTCTAAGTCTCATCATTCCAATTCCTTTAATGCACCTTTCAAAGGTAGATGCTGGGAGTGATTTAGTGAACAAATCTGCAAGATTTTCACATGACTTAGTATGCAATATTTTGATCTCGTTCATCTTATGCAATTCGTGAGCATAGAAGAACTTGGGGTTGATATGCTTCATGAGATTGCTCTTCACATAACCCATCTGTGCTTGGGCAACACAAGTTGCATTATCTTCATAGATTATCGTGGGAGTTTGCTCAATGTTCAAGCCACATGACTTCTGGATGTGGTGAACCATTCTGCGGAGCCATGCACATTCACGAGATGCTTCATACAAAGCGATGATTTCCGAGTGGTTTGTCGACGTTGAGACAAGAGTCTGTTTAGACGACTTCCAAGAAATTGTTGTTCCTCCACATAGGAAAACATAGCCAGTTTGGGACTTGCCAGTATGCGGGTCTAATAAGTACCCAGCATCGGCGTAGCCAACCAAATTCAATTCATTGTTTCTTCTGAAAAACAAACCAAGATCTTTGCTTCCTTGGAGGTAACGGAAGATATCCTTGATCCCTTTCCAATGCCTTTTGGTGGGTTACGCATTATGCCGGCTAGCAAATTCACAGTGACATAATGTCCGGCCTAGTGCTATTCATAAAGGTACATGGCGCTCAAGCTGCACTCGGATATGGGAATTCTACTCCCGGGACTTCCTCCCCTTCTTCTCTAGGTCTGTATGGGTCTAGGTCTGCTTGGAGTGACCTTCCGACCATTGGAGTCTTTGCAGGATATGCCTTTTAAAATTCAAACCTTTCCAACACTTTTTGCGTTTAGGTTGATTGGTGTACCAAGGTTCCTCCTTGGACATGCTCAAGCTGCAAGCCTAAACAAAACTTGGTTTTACCCAAATCCTTCATTTCAAACACAGACTTCAAGTATGAGCATGCTTCTTCAATTTCTTCATCCGTCCCAATGATGTTCAAGTCATCTACATAAACGGAGATTATACAGAATCCATTCGGGGATCGTTGTATAAACACACATGGACAATCTTCGCTGTTTGTGAAGCCTTTCTTGCAGAGAAAGTCACTCAAGCGATTGTACCACATTCTTCCCGATCGCCAAATTATACAAAGGTGATTTCTCAATTTCACCTTTGTCATGTGTTTCTATTTGCTCCGTCTTGGTTGGGATAGGAATTCCTTCCTGTACTTTCATGTATATCTCCGAATCCAAGTTTTCATACAAATATGCTGTGACAACATCCATTAGCTTCATTCTCAACTTCAAGTTGACTGCCATTGAGATCAAATATCTAAAGGTAATTCCTCCCATGACCGAAGAATAGGTTTCTTCATAATCAACTCCAGGACGTTGAGTGAAACCTTGAGCTACAAGCCTTGCCTTGTACCTTACAACTTCATTGTTTTCATTCCTCTTCCGAACAAAGACCCATTTGTGACCTACGGGGTTTATATGGGGAGGTGTGCGGCATCTGAACCAAACACCTCTCTCTTGTTGGAGAGACTAACTCTGTAGTGATTGCCTTTTTCATTCTTCCCAATCTAGCCTTTTCTTGCACTCTGCGAAGATGCAGCTCGGGATCATGATCAATGATCGAGGCAATCTTCTTTGCGAAGTATGCATCAACGTTGGTACATTGCTCTATTGAGGATTCTCCTGTTATTACAAAGTTTATGGCCATTTCTTCATGGGGTGCTTCATGCACTTCTACTTGCTCTTGTTGCTTTTCCTATCGCAGAGCAAGTTCCTTTAGCTTTTCATCGCCTATGTGTGCGCACACATTATTTCCGGCTTCTGCGATGGAAGATTCAAGTGCTGGAATTGCCTTTCCGTTGGCTTCTTTCGAGTGCAGTCTCAACTGCCCCTTCTTTCCTTGGGGTATTTTCGTGATTGGTTGTGGTAAGTCCTCTCGCTTGATTTTCTCAGGGCGTCTCCGGGTACTTTGGGTTTGAGGAGCAGTTTCTGTTCTTTTCTTTGAGGCCTCTCAGCAGGATGAGGATACCTTCTTTTTCTTTGGTATTTCCACCCTCTCTAGTGCATTTCTTGCGGGTACATGCGACATAACCACGCCCTTGGATCACAAAAATGATCGTGCGGTTCATTTGCTAAATTCGCAAATCAATTATCTTACGGACTTCTTGATTTGCTTCATTAGTCGCGGGGTCATGTGCGGGGATCGGTGGAATGCCATATGATTTCCCGGCATTTTTCATCCAAAGGTTGATTTCCTCCCCCTAATGATGGGAAACGATCCTCGTCAAAGATGCAATCAGCGAATCGGGCTGTATGCAAGTCTCTAGTCATGGGTTCCAGATACCTGATTATGGATGCACTCTCATAACCAACGTATATCCCAGACTTGTGGAGAGGCCCATTGCGATCACGAGGGGTGGTATAGGTACATATACCATACACCCAAATTTCTGAGATGGGAGATCTTGGGATGATCCGTGCACAAGTTGCATAGGAGAATGGATGTTGTAGGCCGTGATGCAGAAATTGATAAGAGCTGCTGCGTGCAGGACTGCGTGTCCCCAACAAGTGTTGGGCAAGTTACAACTCTGCAAAAGCGGCCTGGCAATGAATTTAATCCACTTTATTAGTGCTTCTGCTAGTCCATTCTGCGTGTGGACGTGCGGTGCGGAGTGCTCAAGCGCTATCCTGTTGTTTGTGCAATGATCATGAAATGCCTTTGAAGTAAATTCTCGGCATTGTCCATTCGATGGACTTCACGCGATGATCGGGAAAGCATTCTTAATTCTTATGATCTGCGAGATCGGCTTTGCAAAAGCATGGTTTCTTGTTGACAATAAGCATACATCGACCATTTCGAGGAAGCATCGATGAGCACCATAAAGTATCGAAGCCCCGACAAGGGCTGAATCGGGCATAAATATCCCCTGGATGCGTTCCTGGAATGCAGGAATTTCACTTTGCACTTTCATGACAGAGGGTCTAGTTTTTAATTTCCCGGTGGCACATGTAGGACACACAAAATCTTCATGATTCGGGAAATTTTTAACATTAATACCGTGACCTTGTGAGTTGTTCACTATATTTCTCATCATTCTAAGACCAGGATGACCTAATCTACCATGCCATAAAGAAAATAACTCAGAGCTTCTAAAAACAGTCTTCAAGGAAGTATACACTTCGGGTGCATGAATATTCGTGTAGTACAACCCAGATTCATAAGAGGGACCTTTTTCTAACACCATTTTTCCACATACCGCGTGCTTCACAATACACAAGTATTCTTGCCATTTTCTTCATTGGTTTCTACATGAAAACCATTGGCGCGGATGTCTTTGAAGCTTAAGAGAGTGCGCGTTGATTCAGGGTACAAAAGGGCATCTTCGATTACGAAAATTGTACCCATAGGCAATATAATAGTGGCTCTTCCTGAGCCGATTACATATGAGTCACTTCAGGTGATCGTAGTAATCTTTCCAGCGTTTTTTCGTGATCGACTGGAAGTATTTAGACTCTCTTAAGATGGTATTTGTTGTGCCACTATCAACAATGCATATCTCTTCCATTTGGGCGCTACACGATTTCTAGATAAAAGAAATATAATTCCAATCAAACAGAGGCAAAATAATTCAAATATTGCTTGTAAGTGAAAGAATACTGGAATAAAGAATAAATTGCATATTTATTCATGAGAGAAGTATGCTTTTCCAGAGCTTACAATTCATTATTCAAAAAGAAAATGCTAACAACCATAATCTAAAAAAAAATGCGATTCATGCATTTAAATGGCAGTGCAAGGCTTGATCGTTCTGTTCGACGGTAGGTTTCGTGTCCTACGAGGACCCTAGACCAATCGCAGCACGGAGCTTCTTGCCCCCAAGAACGATCTTCACGTCCGATGCCCAAGTGAGGTAGTTCTGACCGTGCGGGGCTAGTTCTTCAAACTCACGATTCATGATGCATGATTTCAAAATTCCGATATTAGATTACTGCGTGTAATCTAATAGAAAATGGTTGCAACAAGCATAAAGTACAGAAAATAAATTTCCATGTATTACAGTATTCAAAAAGAAGCAATGAATTCAAAATTCATAAAGAATATTCATAAATGCAAATAATAAAGCTAGAAAATTAAAAAAACAGAGCCAAATTAATCTTCTGGTTTTTCTGGCAATTTTTCAAAAAATTTTGCTTTTTTTTTCTTTTTCTTTTCTTTCTTTTCTTTTCTTTTCCCTTTTCTTTTCTCTTTATTTCCCAGCCGAAACAGCCTTTGGGCCGTGCCCCGGCCCACGCAGCGTGAGGGTAGGGTTTCCCCACGCCGTCTCCGGTGCTCCGCCACCCCCTTGCGCCGCTCTTCTCACGCCGCCTCCCTCTTGCTGCCCGGCTCGCGCCGCCTCGCCTTCTTGTGACCGAGCCGGAGCGGTGGCTACCGAGCCGTCGATGCGCGTGAAGGCGCGAGCGGGCCGTCGGCGGCGGCGCCGCTGGCCGCGAGCACGAGCCGGCGGCGGTGGTCGCTGCGTGCGCGCGGCGGGCGAGCCGAGAAAACCGAGGCGAGGCTCGGCGCCGTCTTGTGAGGGCAGCCTTGAAGGCGGGCAGCGGCCGGGCCGAAGCTTCTTGTCTTGATGGCGCGCCACCGAGCGATCGGCGGCGCGAGATCGAGGCGCGTTAGCGTGGCGGCTTCATGCAGCGTCTTGGCGGAGCCGGTTATGACATCTTGCGGAGGCCGAGCCGGCGAGGCGCGGCTGCGGCGCGAGGCGATGATGGCGCCGGCGACGGAGCCGAAGGCAGCAATGCCGGCGATGCCGGTGGCGCGACGTCCGAGGTCGGCGGCGGCGCTTCATGCATGGAGCCGGCCAAGCTCGACGAACGCAGCGCTTCATGCGGTGCCCATTGGCGAGGGGGGCGTCCGCAGGCGGCCGCGAGTCGGCCGGAGCGCTTGTTGCGGGCGGTGCACCGAGGTGGAGCCGACGACGCGTCGTTGCGAGCGAAGGTCGGGGCGACGGCGCCGCCGCGGCCGGCGGCGAAGACCGGCGGCAGCGCCGCGGTTGCGTCTTGGCGGCGAAGGCCGAAAGCGGCAGCGCCGCGTTGCGTGCCGGCGGCAAAGGCGAGTGGCGGCAGCTCTGCGAGGTCGAGCGAACGCAGCGCCGCGAGCCCAAAGGCGAGCCAGGCGGCAGCTGCAGCGAGCGAGACCGAGACTGTGCTCTGCGGTAGTTCGCGAGGTCGGACGAGCAGCCGTAGCGACTTCGAGCGCAGCGTCTGATGGCGGTCGAGCGAGCGGCCGTCGCCATCGCGAGCGATCTGGCCGAGCGAAGGGGCGGCGACGGCGGGGCGAAGCCGTGCAGCGACGGCGCGGCGCGGACCGGCTGCGAGCCGGCGACGATGAGGCCGAGGCTGCGGGCGGCGATAGAGGCGGAGCACCGCGTGGCGGCCGAACGGCCGGAGCGCCGGGCGCGGCGGCGTATGGCGAGCGGCGTTGGCTCGCTTCTTGCGCGACCAACGAGGCGACGCTGGGGCCCTTTTTTCGTGTATGTCTGATAGCTGCGTGTCTTGTAGCGATGTATCGTCTGTAGCTTCATGCCGAGTAGCTTGAAGCGTCGCCGTGTGGCCGTGCCGCGTGAAACGGTACAAGATCGTGGGATAGATGCATGCATAGAAGCGACAAGCGTTTAGATTCAATTGCGAAATCCACCTTTCGCCTTTCTATTCGATCTCGGTGAGCTTCGTCGTCGATAACGTGTTAAGGAACCTCGCTATCGAATAGTCCGGGGTTACCGAACAGATCTAAAATGGATAACAGAGAGAGAGACACATGTATATGGCTAGCGACGACGGAATTCTTTATTGATTTCTGAATCCTTGTACATAGGGGGGACCCCCTTCCTTCTTATATAGTAGTCGCTTAGGGTTTCGGTTAAGGGACCATCGTGGGCTTTTCATTGGGCCACGTGGTTTCCCAACATGCTCTACATATGTAGCCGATTGCTTTTTAACCAACTTGTTGGCGCGTGTCTAACCAGCAAATAACGCCTAGATTCGGTTCATACCTAAAATTGTCTGACCCAAGGAAACTCTATTGTTGGGTTAGATTGGCTTATCTAAAAAATTTATTGGGCCGACATGATACGTAAACTGTCCATATCCGTGCTGCTCTGATCTACTTCAACAAATACGTACCCGTACCCGTGTTGAACCAAATAATAGATCTAGTTAGCTTAGACACGAACGTGTAAATCATTAGGATCTTGAGATAAACCGTACACACACAAACTTCTCGTGATATTTCTTTCTTTTCTGCGAACTTCAAAGAATCGTTGTATCTCGTTCGTAGATTAGACTCATCTATACCCCTTTATAATGCACCTAAGCATTCTTTTCTATGTTCACCCCAAATAATGCACCCCATTAGAGATTGCTCAACCTTCATGCACCCAGCGAAACGTCTCTAGAAACTTGTCTCCATCAAAATTAACCTCTCAGATCTTTCCTCAGCTTTACTCACTCACATCTGATGGCCATTATTTAATGTGTCTAACTCATCCTGTGGCCCACAACAGATCTCCCCCCACCTCCAACATCATCTCAAGGAAAAGGAAACAAATATCCTGAAATTAAGGAAAAGGATAGAAAAGGAAAAGACTATATATTACGTGTTGGGAAAAGGAAATCGAAAGACATGACACTGTACTAGTGTATATGGGTATCTGAATTTCTGACAGGTAACCGGCCAATCTAATGGCGGATGCAGCGGGATCTTGATCTTACGCGGCCTAACTAAATCGATGTCTTTATTACCCCACCTGAGCAGGTCTTGTATGTCGTTAAACGCGCAGCGGCCGCACGAAAACCACCCGACATCATTGTTGAGAAACCCTAAAAGCCCATTGAAGTCCCATGTGGTCCCTTATGCCGAAACCCTAGGTGAGCGCTATAAAAGGAAGAAGGGGGTCCCCCCTATGTATAGAATTCATTAGCAATAAAGAATTTCCGCTTTCGCTCTCCCTAAACACGTGTCTCTCTCTTTTCATTCTCCACTTCAGGATCTGTTGGGAACCCGGACTATTCGATAGCGAGGTTCCTTAACACGTTATCGACCGAAGCTCTGGGAGATCAGTTGAAAAGGTGAGAAAGGTGGGATTAGCGTTTGAATCTAATCGATACTTTTCTATGCATGCATCTATCTTACGTAGCACGAAGCTACACGGCGATCGCTCGAAGCTAGCCGACATGAAGCTACATGCGGTTTCTTCGTTCATCACGAAAAAAGAAGGGAAATTGATGTGCTGCCTCGGTCTTCGCGCACGTAGCGCGTCGCCGACAGCCGCCGTCCCCGCCTCGCCCGTCTTTGCCTCGTGCCTTGCAGTGCGCCGCCGCTGCGCCGTCGCCGCCTCGCCGCGGCCTCGGTTCACCCGCCGGATCGCGCCGCCGCAGCGGCGGCCTCGGCCTCCTCCGCCGCCGCGCCTGAGCGTCAGCGCCGCAAACGGCCGACCTCGGCCTCCGTGCCCGCGGTCGGTCATTGCCGCCGCGTGGCGGCCGGCCTCGGCGCCACCGTCGCCCGGCTCGGCCTCGCAGAAGACCGCCGCCCCCGGCCGCCCGTGCGGCACCGCCCATTCTGTGCGCCATTCTGGCGTCCGCCCAAAGCCGCGCCTCGCGGCCTCTGGTCGCGTCTTGTCGCCCGACCTCTGGTCTCCACGGTGCCATACCGCCGCCGGACGGCTCGGCCACCACCATTGGCCGCGCCCGTAGCGCCGCCACGACCAGAACGCCGCCGGCTCGGCCGACACCTTTGCGCCGCGCCGCGCCCTCGCTCCGCGCCGCGGCCGCCTCGCGATTTGCTTGCGCGCCGCCGCCCGACCGAAGCCTCGGTCTCCTCGGGCGCCGCGCCGGCGCCGCGCTCGCGCCTCCACGCCGCTCGCGGCGGTGAAGTTCTTCTCGCGTCGTGGCTCTTCTTGGCTCGGCCGCTCCGTCGCCGATGTGCGCGCGCGCCACATGAAGCGTTGCGGCCACGCCGCCGCGCCGCGACGAAGATCGCCGCCGACGGCCTTTGGCCAGCGCCACGCCCGGCCCGGCCGTCTGCCAGCGTTGCGACCCTCGCCGCCACAAGCGCGCGGCGGCCGCTTGCCTCGCCCCGCCTCGCCTCACGCACGGGAGCGAAAGAAAATGGCAAGCGGCACATGCGGGAAAGAGCTCAAGTCGGTGGCCTTCGTGCGGCATGGAGCGAGGAAGAAGAAACAAACAAGAAAAGAGGGGAGAGGAAAGTGGCGGCTAGGGAAACCCTAGCCGCGTGGTCTTGGGTTGAAAAGAAAAGAAAAGAAAAACAAAGAAAAGGAAAAGAAAAGGAAAAATAAGAGAAATTTGCAGAAAAATTGCGAAAATTTTGAAATATTGCGAGAAAATCAAGAAGATTTATTTGGCTCTGTTTTAATTTTTCTTGCTCTATTTCTCTGTTTTATGAATTTTCTTTATGAATTTGAATCCGTTGCTTTATTTAATATATTGCAATGCATATGAATTTATTTTCTCGTTCTTTATGCTTATTGCAACCATTTTCTATTAGATTACACGCATAATCTAATGTCGGAATCTGAAATCATGAAGATGTCGGCATCGTGAATCGTGAGTTTGAAGAAGCTGCCCCGCACGGTCGTAACTACCTCACTTGGGCATCGGGCGTGAAGATCGTTCTTGGGGCAAGAAGCTCCGTCTTTGCGATTGGTCTAGGGTCCTTGCGGACGCCTTGAAACCTACTGTCGGCGAGCGATCAAAGCATTGCACGAAATTTGTACTAATCTCTCCTATGTGGCAAGAAGATCACCGATGAGGAGAAGATTGAAAACTCTCTCTACCTTCCACCTAAATGCTATCCGAGTGCACGCACTATCGTCGGGATGCATACAAGGAGTATAGCGAACCGATTGATGTAATGCAAGTTGCGGAATCGCGAGACGATGTTCTCGCAAGAACTATGTCTCACACCACTGGAAGGACAACGCAGTTAATGCCAATAGCTATAAGGTGAAAGCCCATTCATAGAAAGAAGAGCGAGCGAGGGTGAAAAAGAGAAGTTTCGGCCAAGGAAAGTCAAAGCCCGCTAATGCATGAATCGCATTATTTTTTTTAGATTATGGTTGTTAGCATTTTCTTTTGAATAATGAATAGTAAGCTCTAGAAGAGCATACTTTTTTCATGAATAAATACGCAATTTATTCTTTATTCCAGTATTATTTAATTTGCAAGCAATATTTGAATTATTTTGCCTCTGTTTGATTGGAATTATATTTCTTGCATCTAGAAATCGTGTAGCGCCCAAATAGAAGAGATATGCATTGTTGATAGTGGCACAACAAATACCATCTTAAGAGAGTCTAAATACTTTCATCGATCACGAAGAACGTTTGTAAAGATTACTATGATCGCGAGCGACTCATATGTAATCGGCTCGGAAGAGCCACTATTATATTGCCTATGGTACAACTTTGGTCATTGAAGAAGCCCTTTTGTACCACGAATCAACGCGCACTCTCTTAAGCTTTAAAGACATCCGCGCCAATGGTTTTCACGTAGAAACCAATGAAGAAAATGGCAAAGAATACTTGTGCATTGTGAAGCACGCGGTATGTGAAAAAATGGTATTAGAAAAATGCCCCTCATATGAATCTGGGTTGTACTACACGAACATTCATGCACCCGAAGTGTATACTTCCTTGAAGACTGTTTTTAGAAGCTCTGAGTTATTTTCTTTATGGCATGGTAGATTAGGTCATCCTGATCTTAGAATGATGAGAAATATAGTGAACAACTCAGAAGGTCATGGCATTATTGTTAAAAAAAAATTCCCGAATCATGAAGATTTTGTGTGCCCTGCATGTGCCACCGGGAAATTAATAACTAGACCCTCTGTCATGAAAGTGCAAAGTGAAATCCCTGCATTCCTGGAACGCATCCAGGGGGATATTTGCGGTCCGATTCAGCCCCTGTCAGGGCCGTTTCGATACTTTATGGTGCTCATCGATGCTTCCTCGAAATGGTCGCATGTATGCTTGTTGTCAACAAGAAACCATGCTTTGCAAAGCGATCTCGAGATCATAAGAATCAAGAATGCTTTCCCTGATCATCGCGTGAAGTCCATTAGAATGGACAATGCCGGAGAATTTACTTCAAAGGCATTTGATGATTATTGCATAGCAACAGGGATAGCAGTTGAGCACTCCGTACCGCACGTCCATACGCAGAATGGACTAGCAGAAGCACTAATAAAGAGGATTAAGTTTATTGCGGACCGCTTTGCGAGTTGTAACTTGCCCAACACTTGTTGGGGACACGCAGATTCTGCACGCAGCGGCTCTTATCAATTTTAGACCGTCGGCCTACAACATCCATTCTCCTATGCGGCTTGTGCACGGATCATCCCAAGATCTCCCATCTTAGAAAATTTGGGTGTATGGTATATGTACCTATACCACCCTCTGATGATCGCAATGGGCCCTCTCCGCAAGTCCGGGATATCGTTGGTTATGAGAGTGCATCCATAATCGGTATTTGGAACCCATATTCGAGATTTGCATCTGACCGATTCGTGATTGCATCTTTGACGAGGATCGTTTCCGTCATTAGGGAGAAAATCAACCTTTGGATGAAAAATGCCGGAAATCATATGGCATTCCACCGATCCCGCATGACCCCGCACTAATGAAGCAAATCAAGAAGTCGAAGATAATTGATTTGCGAATTTAGCAAATGAATCGCTGATCATTTTGTGATCCAAAGGCGTGGTTAAGTCGCATGTACCAGCAAGAAATGCACCGAGAGGGTGGAAATACCAAAGAAAATAGAAGGTATCCTCACTGTTCGAGGCCTCAAAGAAAAAACAGAAACCTGGCTCCTCAAACCCAAAGTACCCGAGGCGTGCGAGAAAAGCTGGGCGAGAGGACTTACCACAACCAATCACGAAAATACCCCAAGGAAAGAAGGGGAGCCAGTTGAGACACAGCTTTGGAAAGAAGCTAATGGAAAAGGCAATTCCTGACTTGAATCTTCCACTTGAAGGAAGCCGCCGGAAATAATGTGTGCGCACACATAGGCGATGAAAAGCTAAAGGAACTTGCTCTGCGATAGGAAAAGCAAATAAGAGCAAGTAGAAGTGCATGAAGCACCCCATGAAGAAATGGCAATAAACTTTGTAATAACGGAGAATCCTCGAATAGAGCAACGACCAACGTTGATGCATAGTTCGCAAAGAAGATTGCCTCGATCATTGATCATGATCCCGAGCCCGCATCTCTCGCAGAGTGCAAGAAAAGGCTAGATTGGGAAGAATGGAAAAAGGCAATCATCTGCGAGTTAGTCTCTCCGAACAAGAGAGAGGTGTTTGAGCCGTATGCCGCACACCTCCCATATAAACCCGTAGGTCACAAATGGGTCTTTGTTCTGAAGAGAAATGAAAACAACGAAGTTGTAAGGTACAAAGCAAGGCTTGTAGCTCAAGGTTTCACTCAACGTCCTGGAGTTGATTATGAAGAAACATATTCTCCAGTCATGGGAGGAATTACCTTTAGATATTTGATCTCAATGGCAGTCAACTTGAAGTTGAGAATGAAGCTAATGGATGTTGTCACGAAGATATTTGTATGGAAACTTGGATTCGGAGATATACATGAAAGTACCTAAAGAATTCCTATCCCAACCAAGATGGAGCAAATAGAAACCTGCAGATGTGAAATTGGAGAAATCACTGTATGGGCTGAAGCAGTCAGGAAGAATGTGGTACAATCGCTTGAGTGACTTTCTCTGCAAGAAAGGCTACACAAACAGTGAAGATTGTCCATGTGTGTTTATCTGATGATCCCGAATGGATTACAGTATAATCTCCGTCTATGTAGATGACTTGAACATCATTGGGACGGATGAAGAAATTGAAGAAGCATGCTCATATTTGAAGTCTGAGTTTGAAATGAAAGATTTGGGTAAAACCAAGTTTTGTTTAGGCTTGCAGCTTGAACATGTCCAAGGAGGAATCTTGGTACATCAATCAACCTACACACAGAAAGTGTTGGAAAGGTTTGGATTTGAAAAGGCATATCCTGCGAAGACTCCAATGGTCGGAAGGTCACTCCAAGCAGACCTAGACCCATACAGACCTAGAGAAGAGGGGGAGGAAGTCACGGGAGCGAAATTCCCATATCTCGAGTGCGATTGGGCGCTCATGTACCTTGCGAATAGCACTAGGCCGGACATTGCGTTATTTGTGAATTTGCTAGCTTCGATGCAGTCTGAGAACCCACCAAAAGGCATTGGAAAGGGATCAAGGACATCTTCCGCTACCTCTAAGGAAGCAAAGACCTCGATGCATTCTTTAGAAGAAATAATGAATTGAATTTGGTTGGCTATGCGATCTTTGGTATTTATCGGACCATCTTCGGCAAGTCCCAAACCGCTATGTTTTCCTATGTGGAGGAACAAAGAATTTCTTGGAAGTCGTCTAAGTAGACTCTTGTCTCGACATCGACAAACCACTCGGAAATCATCGCTTTGTATGAAGCATCTCGTGAATGTGCATGGCTCGGAAAAATGGTTCACCACATCCGTAAGTCATGTGGTTTGAACATTGAGCAAACTCCTACAATTATTTATGAAGATAATGCGGCTTGTGTTGCCCAAGCACGGATGGGTTATGTGAAGAGCAATCTCACGAAGCATATCAACCCCAAGTTCTTCTATGCTCATGAATTGCATAAGATGAGCGAGATTAAGATATTGCATACTAAGTCATGTGTAAATCTTGCAGATTTGTTCACTAAATCACTCCCAAAGATCTACCTTTGAAAGGTGCGTGAAAGGAATTGGGATGATGAGACTTAGAGAAGTGCAGATTCGGGGAGATATGTCACATACTCCCGCATGAATCTTGAACATGAATTATGAATACCCAACATAAATCTCAAGATTAGCAATTGAAGTTGGGAGAATTGTACTCTTTTTCCTTAGCAAGTTTTCTTGAAGTTTTCTTGCATAAGGTTTTAACGAGGCAATTAGTGCAATATAGTAGCGTATGCTATGTACTCTTTCTCCAAGTATTTTTCCCACTGGGTTTTTCGGAGTTTTAATGAGACATATGCATCTCGCGCAAAGGGCCCAAGGGGAGTGTTGAGAAACCCTAAAGCCCATTGAAGGCCCATGTGGTCCCTTATCTGAAACCCTAGGTGGCGCTATAAAGGAAGAAGGGGTTCCCCCCTATGTATAGAATTCATTAGCAATAAAGAATTTCCGCTTTCGCTCTCCCTAAACACGTGTCTCTCTCTCTTTCTGTTCTCCACTTCAGATCTGTTCGGGAACCCCGGACTATTCGATAGCGAGGTTCCTTAACAATCATTTACCTTCTGAGAGACGATCTGTCACAGGCAACTAGCATGATCGCGGACGAGCCATCTTTTGGCGCCTTTGGCACGGGCACGAGCACAGGATATATATGCCCCGCATACGATAAGGAGACCGCCGAATCTCAAAGCGGCCGTAGCGATCGGCCTTCTTGCCGCAGCAGTGGTCTTGATGTGATGCCGATACGTCGATCGATCGATCGAATGGGATGCAGACTCCTTGGAGCTAGCTGTGCTGGGATTACTATAAACCGTTGGCGAATCTTTTTTTATTTTTTTGGAAAACGAACATTTTTTCGTTATTTTGGGTGATTTTAGTTTTATTTTTTAAAAAAAATAGGTCACCAGGACCCGTCGGCAAATCTGCGGACTGCTATAAACCATCAGCGAATCTGTGAGTTTTTTTAGAAAACCACGGAGTGATCTAAATGTAATTTGGTTTTTCTTTTTTTTTAAAAAAAAAAGGGTCACCAGGATCCGACAGCAAATCTGTGGACTGCTATAAATCATCGGCAAATCCGTAGTTTTTTTTGAGAAAATAACTAAGGGAACTAAACGTAATTCTATTTTTTCGAGTTCAATATGCTAAAAACCGATTCTTTAGGACCTAAACTTAATTTTGTTTTTTCGGGTCTATTATGCTAAATACCGCCGGGAGGACCTGAACATAAAACACGGAGGGACCTAAACGTATTTTTGTTTTTTTCGGGTCCTTTCTATTAAAAACCGACCGGAGGACTAAAACGTAATTTCAAAGTTTTCGGAGGATTTTTGGCGAGGAGGACGACGTGGCTGCCTTGAGAGGCCGGCAATTCTCACCGCTATATATATATATATATATATATAGGAAGCCTTTTCTGTACTCCCAGGAGTACATACTCCCACATCTAATATACCACTCAAATGAATGCTTTATACACCTTTATCACTTTGGTATACTCAATAATAATTCTAATATACTCCAATGCAACAT
Organism: Otatea glauca; assembly: GCA_036346275.1. Classification (NCBI taxonomy): domain Eukaryota; kingdom Viridiplantae; phylum Streptophyta; class Magnoliopsida; order Poales; family Poaceae; genus Otatea; species Otatea glauca. Next base: position 37,041,169 of record CM070712.1, on the reverse strand, counting down.
GGTTGAAAAAATTCATCGAGCACTTTATTTTTTGCTATATACCCTTTTCTATATGTAAAGCGAATATATAAACAAATTATGCTATAAATGGTGGACTTTAATGAAATTTTTCATGGAACTCACTTTGAAGTATCTTATAATCATTATTAGAGTATACTCAAAAGAATAAAGAGGTATAACAACTTCATTTAAGCGGTATACTAGAGGTGGGAGTACATACCTGTGAGTATGGAATCATTTTCCTATATATATATATATATATATATATATATATATATATATATATATATTATTGGCTGTAATTCGATACATATCTTTTATAAAGGGCATGTTTTTTTATTGTAAGTACTTTCCTTGTAATAATTGATGTGCACTACGAATATTGATAAATGGAATGCCATCAATTGTGTGGCTTTTCTCCGAAACCTTTTATCGTATCATAGCCCTCTTGCTCCGGGTGAAAATGGGTCAGATATTGATGGATATTGCTCTTTATGTATCCTAACCCATATTTTTTTCCCAAATACGTATATGAATCTAGGTTATTCGGGATACGGACACGGGACGGATACTCGACGGATTCGGGTCATAAACAGATAAAGTTATACGCATAATACACACGTATAGAGTAATATACGTTGAATTAAACCATATGAGTACATTACCATAATAGCAAGTTATATATCAACCAAACCTAATAGATATCATAGAAAGAATACGCTACTTGAGGATCAATAGAACCAACTAATTGTCAAGATAAATGGGCTGCTATGGAAAATATGTAATGAATCGGCTGGGCCTTGCCAGATATCCGAATAGAAAAAACCTAATATTCGGATCCTGTCCCATATTTACTGGATATTGAATGCTTCAAATCCGATCCCGAATCCAGATTCAACTATCTGGATCCCGTCTCCGATCCAGTTAGATAGTCAAATCCCATCTTAAATCTTGTCCTGACCAGATCTGGCTCCGAATCGGATAGGAAATATCCAGCCCATTTCCACCCCTACTCCTGACACCGATCAACACACGTCTCACCTTGCTCGCATGCTTCTACCTTCCTCCTTTCCGCTGTCCTCACTACCTCCCTCCCTTCCTCCCATGCTCCATCTCCAAGCCATGGGTGACGATGCCCCCTCCAACCTCAATGCCAAACTATGGGCACAAGTCATCACCATTGCAACCTTTTGCTCGTTGGTTCCCATTGTCCTTGACATCAAGGCATCTAACCACACGAAGTGGCGCAACCTTGTCATGGTTGCCGTTGGCAAGTTCACCCTTGTTGACCACGTAACCTCCTCTCTGCCCAAGAGCGCCGATGTCGAGTGGAAGCAACTCGATTGCACCGTTCTCCGGTGGATTTATGGATCCATCTCGTCGAAAATACTGGACATCGTCATGGAGCCCATCGATGCCACACATGCCGTTTGGACTCGAACCGAGAACATGTTCATGACAGGCACTCTACCTCGACATCGAGTTCCGCAACTTGATGCAAGTAGACAAGTCCATGGTGGACTACTATCTCAAGCTCAAGACACTCGCTGATGCCCTGGCCGACATCGACCAAACGACTAGTGACAAGTCTCTTGTCCTCACAACTCTCAAGGGTTGAACCCGAAAATCCATTGATATCAACGTCACTACCCTCTTCAGTATGGCAAATGGTGGTGCTAACGGCGGTACAGGAGACATTGGCTGCTACAACGGTAATGGCGATGGTGACTTGGAGGCAACACCGACAGTTATGGTTGCAATGTCAGCGACTCCAACCCCACTAGAAAAACAACAACAGTGGCAGCAGGAAGAAACAAAAAGGCAGCAAGGGTGGCAAGAATGGCACAGAGGGTAAGGACTGTGCCTTCACGGCTCCTTAATGGCCATCATTCTATAACCTTTGTTCCAGAACTTTCCAACTCTGGTCATATGGGGCAACCCATCCTCTATTGGCCTTCTTGGCCCTCAACCCAGCATGCCACTGTGACCCTCATTACCTCACAGCTTCCTGTCTCTAGCAGCCATGCTGCATTGGGTTGCTAGCCAATCTACAGCATCTATGCCGCAACCCCATGCCACGCACTATCGTAGGGTGTTTTTGGTGCCGTGTCACTGCCGCATGGTGGCTTTGGTGCCACACTATCGCCACACGGGACGCATGGTCCTCGACCCGACATGCCACCATGACTCTCATTGCCTCACAGCCTCCTGTCTCCAGCACCCATTCTACATTGGGTTGCTAGCCAATCTGCAGCATCTATGTCGCAACCCCATGCCACGCACTACCTAGGGTGTTTTTGGTGTCGTGTCACTGCCGCACTGCCGCCACACGGGACGCATGACAACCCCTATGCCGCTACACCAACGTGGAATCCCTCTGGTCTCCTCAACGCGTTCAACACGATGACACTCCAACAACTGGCTTCCCACGAATGGAACATAGACACGGGTGTTTCTGCACACATGTTTGCCAAAGCAATCTCTTTCCCACTCATCCAACCCTTTTTTCTCAGCATGTTGTAACATTAAAAAAATTCCAAGTTTTGAGAAATAATAAATTATCATTAATTCCTAGATTATAAATTTTTTTGGCATTGTTACTGAGTTTTCAAAACAATGTTCTATATTTTCTAAAATTTCTAGATTTTTAATTAATTAAAGCTTAAAATGGATTTTTGGAAATTAAAATGATTTCAAGTGAGTAAGCAAACATGAATTAAATCCAAAACTATTTTATTTGAGTTCATTGCATTCCAAAGTATCTTTCTAAATTTTTCCAAAATTTTCCAAAGTATTGTGTTATCATGTTGTGTGCACCAGAAGTGTGATCTTCATGTAGGTTAGTGAATTTGGATAGTTTCGCCCTTGTCAATTAAGGGCTTCACTTTATGCGCCATTGAAATGAGCCCCATCGTAAAACCAAATACTCTAGGGAAGGGCCTGGTTTAGTGAGTTACCGAGTTCTGACATTAATACATAAGGTGGTAGGTTAGGCTTAGCACATAAGGTGGAGGGTGTAGCTACTTATGAGGGCTAAATAGCTCTCATCCTCAAATCCAATAGTGAATCTCCTTTCCATCTCTCCTATGCTATGTAAGGAGTGGGAGGTGAGGATCAGGCTTATCAGGAGGGTCAATGTTAGGGAGGAGTTTTTTAAATGACTTGTCATGATTTCTGTGCCACAGACCAAAGGAAATGTGTTTATCGCGTGTTAATATGAGATGATCGCGTCTTATGGGGAAAACTGTACAACCTCTACAGAGTGTTATTAAAACTATTCTAATAGCCTAATCTGTGGTCGTGGACATGATCGGAGATTTCACACAAGGGGTAAATTTTTATAAAACAAAAGCTGGAAGTGAAATGAATGTGTTAAAATTGATGGGCTATGTGATAACTATTTACCTAATTATTTATTTATTATGTTGTTTCTCGAAGCTATGCTTTTGATCTATACAATGTATTTCAAACTCAAAGCTATGTGATTGGAGAAGAAAGATGAAGTGGATCGGATGTCCAAGAGGCGAGTGAATTGGAATTCTTTTTGATAATGGATGAACTAAAATTCTAACCTTTTCTAGCCCCTAAGGTCTCTAATGTAGCCAAAAAAAACTCCTACAAAAGTCTAGTGAAGTTTTGCAACCTATGTTCCAAACCTACACAAGTCTAGAGATCTAGGAATTGAAAGACAAGAAAGTCAATGCAGAAACATAAAAAGGGACAAGAGACAACCAAATTTTTACTCAGGTCTTAGAGATTCTGTGATATCCCCTAATCCTTGTTGGAGAACTCTCGCAAGAGTATATCTCCAACTTGAACCCGCGCAAGGATCAAAGCAATCAACTCATGGTACTCCTTCTTCACTCTGGATAAGTGATCTCTAAAACTTTACAACCCTCCTAGTGTCTTCCACAAGCTTCTCCTATGAAGGTCACTAAGAGCATGCCTCCAAACCATCTAGGAATCACTAAATTCTAAGAGTAATAAGACCAAGAAGGTAACTTGCATCCAACAATGTCAAACAACTAGGAGTAATGCACACTAATGCCTAATCTATACTTCACACTTAAAATCTCAAGTTCAAGCTCTAGAGTAACCTTGAACTTCTCAATATGCAAGCCGCATAATTTGAGTCCCAAGAGAGCTAACTTGGATGCCCATGGTCCACTTATATAGCCTTTTCGTTTAAAATCTAGTTGTTTGACACAATTTTTGGAAAGTATCTATAGACCCGGATCATATGTCTTAGTTCATTTTTTCTCAATTCCAATGGTTCAAAAAACTAGTTGTTATTCAGCCGGATGATACGCCTTGAGCCAGATTATCCGCCCGAGCTAGATCGTCTGTCTCGACCGTATTATCCGCCTCACTAAAAAACATCTATGGAACCTCTCTGGAACAATAGTAGGGTCAATGGTACACCTTGACCCTTATCATTCGCCTCAATGGTACGTCTCGGGCCAAATCACCCGCCTCTCACTTTTGATAAAAAATATCCTCTCTAGAGAGATGATATGCCTCAATGGTGCGGGTTGAGCCGGATCATCCGCCTCAACAATACACATAGAGCAGGATAATACGCCTAAGTGTAAAACACCTTCAATACTGAAAATAACTTTTTTGTAGAGATAGTATGCCTCAATGGAACGTCTCAAACTGGATAATCCGTCTCTGTGTAAATCTTTAGAAACACATAAAATACCCTCTCTGGGGAGATGGTACACCTCAATGATACGGCTTGACCTGAATAATCCGCATTTCTTGATCTTTTTTCTACTTGTTTGAATTTTGATTCAAATTTAAAGATCCTCTCAATCATGACTTGATTTTTTGGCACTTTCTCACTAGAACTGAGCAAGAAACACCTAGTGTGCACCATAACTAGTTTCATAACCTAACCAAGCTGAAGCTACGAGCCCTTGAACCCCCTTAATAGTATGGCCAAAGAAAAAACTTATAAACTAAAATGATCCATACTTAACTCCTTGGATTATTTCTAGTCACAAGGTCCTTAATCTTCATGATGAATGCGCTTTGCCATCATTTGCATATATGGGGATCCATGAAATTCCAAGAACAATCCATATTCATCATCAATACCTAAATTATCATAATCACACTCAAAGCAAAGTTAGTCTTAATCATTTTGGAGTCATTAATCACCAAAACCACATAATCAATGAATTTGTGGCCTAGATGCTTACAAAGGAGAATCTAGCCCATTGTTTGAGGATGAGTACTACGAAGAGCACGATGACTAGGTCTCATTCCACAGCCGATTGCTTGTGGTATGTTGATGAATCATCATCATTGAGCTTTATTTTTCACTGCAACTTATTTATTAGTGCTAAGCCTTATGTGACTAAATCGGTGTAAACTATGACCATAAAGTCTCATTGGTTTTCTCTTTAATAAATTGGTACTTTGTTAGTTAATTGCTATGTATGGAGTGATATTTCATCGATGTTACCATTGTATGCACTAATGTGTCTTGAACTAGTGCGGTACACATAGAGAAACTTGATTTGCATATTCTATTCCCGATACATATCCTTGTCGGTGATGATTCCCATCTCCATGTCACTCGCTCCGGCCATGCCTCCCTTCCTTCTTTCTTCCCACACCAACCCCTTTGTTTATGTAATGTTCTTGTTACACCTCGCATCAGTAAAAATCTTATTTTTGTTCATCAATGCACCATTAACAACAATTATGTTGTTGAATTTAACCCTCAAGACTTTACTGTGAAAGATCTTCCAATTAAGAGCATGATTCACAGGTGCAATAGCATGGGGGCATCTACCCTTTCAATTCTTCTTCAGCCTCGCCCCCACGCTTTTGCCACTATCACTGGTAGCACCTCCCTTTGGCATCAAGGACTCGATCATCCCGATCAACGTGCACTACACTGTTTAGCTGCTCTTCAGTTATTCCTCGTAATCATCAAATAAAAGACAACACCTTGTGCCATGCCTGTCAACTCGGTCGTCATGTTAGATTTCCTTTTTCTCATAAAAGAAGTCATGCAACTTGTCCTTTTGAACTTATTCAATGTGATTTTTGGACGTCCCTGCTAGAGAGCGTTTCTGGCTATAAATACTTGTCATTCTTGATGATTCAATCATTTTCTTCAGACATTTCCACTACGATGTGTAATCCACTTTATCAACGTTCCATGCGTTTGTTGCCACTCAATTTTGGCTCCCGTTCCAGTCTATTCATTGTGATAATGGGTGTGAATTTGATAACAATCTTCTCCATACTTTTACTAACTCCATGGCATACTACTTTTTTTTCATATCCTTACACCTCGCAGTAAAATGGGAAAGCCGAATAGTCCATCCATATGGTAAATGACATTATGCATGCTCTTCTATTCTAAGCTAGCATGCCACCTCGCTTTTGGGCAGAAGCACTTCACCTTGCTACATATCTTCTTAATAGGCTACCAACCTAAACCCTAAACAACTCAACATCCTTCTTTGCTCTACACGGAATTCAGGTTTCCTACTCCCATCTCCATGTCTTTAGCTGTCTTTGTTACCCCAACACACCGCCACAATGCCAAATAAATTGTCTGCTCGCTCTGCTCCATGTGTTTTTCTTGGTTATCCCTCAAACCATAAAGGCTATCGATGTGTGGACCTCTCTACACATTGTATTCTCATCTCCCGCCATGTCACATTTGATAAGAACATTTTTCCTTTTGCTACAGAGCCCATAGTACCTTATTTCCCTATAGTACCTTCTTTCCCTATAGACTATGACTTCCTAGCAGCACTCTTGCCACGCCCCCCATGACAGCCTCATCTTCTGCTGCAACTATTGTTCCTTCTTCCTCTCATACCTATGCAACACGGCATAGTTATGGTCAACACATAAAACAACGGGATGCCTCAACCTCCATGTCACCACCCTTGACACTGTCTCTTCTATTCCCAAGTTCGTTCGTTGTGCTCTTAGAGACTCACATTGGCATGCCACATTGGTCGATGAGTTCCAAGCATTGCTCACTAATAACACTTGGGATCTAGTTCCATCTTCCTCTAACGCCAATGTTGTCTCTAGCAAATGGAAATTCAAGCATAAAATCAAACCCGATGGTTCCCTTGAGTGCTACAAAGTTGTAACAACCCCCATTTTCACATAAATGCAAAAATGGAAATCTCTTGTGCATCCAGTACTATCCCATGATCAGTGGCTAGCACGCACATTTAAAACAATTGATATCACATCCATACTCTTTATTACAAATGATAAAGGTAATTTATACAATAAGATCTTACAATACAGAGAAATACAGTGGAGAGATTCAAGAGTCTTGTAGTATGCCCATCCAACCCTCAGTCAACTGACAAGGCATAATCCCTAGAAGAGCTTCATCATTAACATTCCCGAATCTTGCGTCAAATAGGTTTCATCGAACTAATCTGATTCTTCACCTAAAAACAACAATTAAGCAAGGGTGAGTACATTACGTATACCGCAAGACTTTTGCAAAACCTATAATATATGCAGGCCATTTCAAAGAAAAGGCTACTATGGTTAATTTGCATAAAGCCAATTTGAAATGTAAATACAGAATAGTAGATTGCAAACGGAATTTTAAGTAAAAGCAATTTCATATGTAGAATAACAGTATGTAAATACGAATAAGTGAAATCACGAACCTGGGTATCATGACCACATCGACAAACCAATTTCTACCAACACCTGGTAGAATCCAGAGTTTTATGAAAATAAAAACAGCTAACTATGTGAAAACTTTACCAAGTGCCCATGACCGCGGGCGCGGCTAATCGATTAGTTTTACACTCTGCAGAGGTGTACATCTTTACCCACAATACATGACTGACTCTTTGTGCAGATTATTAGCACACTTCCTTTGGTGTGCCGCAGAGAGTCATGACATAACCGTTATATTACTTAACCCTAACTTTGCACTAGCCTAGTGATGTTAATCCCTTGCTATGACAGCAGAAACACACTCCCAAGACATGACAGTAAACCCCGTCATTCACACCACAACACAGACAGTAAACCCCACCATTCACACAACAACATAGGCAGTAAACCCTGCCTACACACGTTTCTCTTCATAGCAAGGCATACATCATTGTCTCTAGCCTACCAATGTGCAAAGTTAATTTTAAATAACTTTAATAGGTTAAGACTGTCCATACCAGCACTTGTGGTTGTACTTTTTCTTGGCCTGAAAACAACCCATAGTTCGGTCCTTAATCTGACCCAGGCGATAACCTCCCCCTAAACTACGTGCAAGTACACCCTCGCACATCCAGCTATTGCCAATAATCGCCCGCGTCTAAACCATAGTTTTATTTTTAACCAAAATACCAACCATAGAGAAAGTTCATACCCAACATTTTTAGTCATATCCAACACTTTTAACCATTTTGAAACTTTAAAGTTATTTAAGCATGGCTAAGCTTGACTATCAAGTGTGTGACCCCAATGTTGACATCAAGTATTGTCTACCTTATTCTAGGGTTACCAAGGTTCACAAATCCATACTTATCAAGGAAGTTCTATGAAACTACAGGTACAACTACCATTACCCATGAAATAACAGACTTTAATAAAAGTAATGCATGAGGTAAAACATTTATAAAATTGGGATCGATATGATCAAAGGGGGTGCTTGCCTTGATTATTTATTGCCTACGACGAAGTCAAGGTCACAGTTGATGTTGTCGATGATGGAATCAATGACGTGGAGTTCTACGCGTGGCAAACGAAGAACACAACACAACAAATAACAAGTTCAATAAGGGCAAAAAGAAGACAAATAGAAAAATCAAATAAAATCAACTATAGGAAACAGGTGTGACTTAGGGTTTGTGTTGAATGATTTCACGTTCTTGCATTATAGTCGAATATACATTCATATCGTTAATAGCTTTTAGGTTGAGCATTGCACGGTTTCTTTTATAGACTATCTATTCTTGATTTTCGAATTCTAGATGCTAAAATTATTTGGATTAATAGAATTAACACATTAGATCATTAAGTTGCCTGCTGTGAATGATTAGCTCTTAATCCTTAATTGATTTTGCACGAGAAGTAGTTCCGAATATATTAGATCTGTGAAGTTAGGTTACTGGTTATATATATATTTGTAGTTTTTAAGGATCGAATGGTACAAATATGTTAACTACAGATTTCTTCAATACTACTAAGTTTGCTTATTCATATTATGAAGTTCAGAACTCATAATACTTAAGGTTATTTTGCTAACAGGATTTATATGCAAAGCATGATGATACGAGATTATTTCTTGAGAATAGGGTAGTATATACTTTAGGGAGCACTTATAAGCTAATTTCATAAATTTTAGGATTTAGATGAGACATTATATTCATTGTTGAAATAGCTTATATGGCATTAAGGTTTCTGATGCTCATGACACTTAAGGGTATTAAGCTAGCAAAATTTAGATGCAAATATACTTTTTAGGCTAATCTTCTTAATAATTGCATTTAGACGAGATGTTTTACAGGCTGCTGAAAAGGCTTAAGTGTTTCTAAAATTTACGCGACAAAGGTTTAGTTTTAGTTTTTAGTTTGCGACTGTACCTTATAAGATTATTTATTCATTTTTCTAGCATTAGCAGAGGATGACCCTAAGAGTGTTTTAGAGTTAGTTCTGCAATATTTTGCTTATATCCAAGATGGTTTTCATATAGGTAAACATTAAGATCTAATATGCACTTAATCCAAATCTGCAAAAACATGAGATATTCTTGCATAAACAGGGGTATTATGGTTTTATTAAAGACCTAAGAATCAGTTTACCATTATTTGAATTTGTATGCTTTAAGTTATATTTATTTTAATTTCTATGCATTGGAAAATAATCTATTTTCAAATTTAATTCAAACCGGATTCAATTCTAAATGTTTTTTGAAACACATAGAAATTGGTTTGACATGATCTGAATCATTTTTTCAAAAGATATTCATATTTGAATATTCAATACATTGGAAACAACTTACTTTAGAAAATGATGTAAATCAAGTCAAAATATAAATAATTTTGCATGTTTAGGTTTCTGAGGATTTAAGGTTCCTAACAAAATTGGTTTCATTCAAATTGGAGTTTATTTGCAGAAGTTTTATAAATGGAATATTTCTATCCTTTTATTTAAATTTGAATTTAAAATTTAAACAGGGTTCATTTTCAGAATATTTTTGCATATTATGAATCTACATGATTTCAGATGAATTTATAAATTTATTTCATTTTATTTGGACAGATTGTTCAAAAGTCACACACATTTGAATATTCTAGGGTTTGAAAAATACTAGAAATCAGAAAGTTTGCCAAATATGGAAAGTAAGCTTTCGCGTTCCAATTGCACTTTCCTTTTCAGTCACTGTTGGGCGAGGCAATCGATGGCGAGGCCAGCGACAAAGAGGTGCCGAGAATCGTAGGCACGCGTCGGGTGACCAGTGGGCCCGCCGGCGTGAAATGGGTGGCTTAGCGAGGGAGCGAGAGACTGACCAGATGGTCCCACAACCCAGTGAAAGAAAACAGAGGCCAGGTGGTTCTAGGCTCGTCGACGGTGAGGCTTCGCTGGAGGCGGCAAATCGGTTCCACGAAGAGCACCAGGGCGTCTGTGCGGATGCAGGGGAGGTGCTGGTTCGGCTGGCGGTGGCCTGGATTGGCATGCCACCGTGGTCTTGCGGCGATCGCCATGGACGGTGAGCAAAGCTCGAGTTTTAGGGGTTTCTGAGCTTGAACATCACAAGGTTGAGCATCACAGGGTCCCCGTGGTTCCATTTTGCTACTTCACTAAGAAAAAGAGTAGGTAGATTGGGCACTCACCGTGCACAGGCGGCGGCGGAGGGAACAGCTTGGCGCGGTGGCTCGTCGAAGAGGATGAGTTCCAATTGAGGTCAGGGACGTACACTAGGTGCTATGAGGAGGCTTTGGACTGAATGACTTGATGTGGTATGGACTAGTTTAGTTAATCAAGGTCTTCCCTCCTTTTCTCTGGTTTCGCCGGAGTCGGAAAGGACGAGTGGTTTTTGAGCGGTGATTTGGTTGCGAGGTAAGCTGAGAAGAGTATGAGGAGCTAGCTGAGGCTATGTGGGGTTTAAACAGGCAGTGAGGTCGGTTTGCATAGAGATTGATCCGAGTTCAAGTTGAGCTGGTTTGGCGGCGAGAAGGCATAAGAAATTCGGCCAGGTCAGAGGGGATATTTACCGTAGATAGGCATGGGCAGGAGCAATATATGACGAAGCAGCTTCGGTAGTGAGTTGTGGCGAGAGGCGACAAAAATTTGAGGCGGTTTCTCGCTGGCTTCGGTTTGCGAGGAGAGAACAGAGGGAGAGAGCAGAAGGAAGAAGAAGAAATGGGAGGGAGGGTTTGGCATGCGAGGGCAAGCTGGCAGGGAGAGAGTCGGCAAGGCCAGCTGCAACGTCGGGCCCACACATCAGTGAAAAAAACCGGCAGTCCGAATGGAAGTTCTGGACAGGCCCAGATAGATCCACTAGCTAAAGCCACCATTTCAACTTGGTTATTTCTGGAAAATTTTACCTAGGTCTGTAAGGTAAATATAAGTATCCTGTAAAATTTTTAGGTAAAAAATCTTGGTATAAATTTTATTAAGATTCTGACAATGAGACTTTTATCATTTCTATTTGTTCTGTTTTCTATTTAATTGATGACCAAAATGAGGTTATTATTTTATTTAGATTTTTTTGAAGATTTTAAATGACAAGATTTATCTTCTGTATGATTTTAAGATTTTTATATTTTATATTTAGATTATAAAATTCTAAAATTTCTATTTTCGTATTTATTTACTTTCTATTTTTGAATTTTTAAAGACTTCAAATATAATTTTTAATTTTTTATATTTTTATCAGAAGTAGATAAGGATCTTATGTCAGCATGATAAAAATACCAGCTCAATATAAGATATATAGGTTTTTACACAAATCTGGTATACACTTGATTTGATGTCAAGACTCATAATTTTCAAAATCTTATCTTCATTAAATGTTCAGATTATCTTTGGCAGTAAGAAAAGGGTTCTGGTGGTTTTTAGTATTTTAATATTATTTTTGCATATTTTTATTGCTATTGTGTTTTTACCTTTTTACTTTTACCATTTTAGCATTTCAATATATATAACTTTTCTTTTAGAACAAAACTCAAGGAAAAATCAATAATTTAGAAAACTCAGGAAATTAAAATTCAAATTAAAGATCACATCTCAAATTTATTTTTATAGTTTGTTTGTTTTGGAAGAAATAGTTTTAATATTGCTATCCTTCTTTTCTTAAGATTAAAATGCAAGAAAAGAGAAAAAGATGTTTTTTAAATCAAAATCTTGATTCCAATTGAAATTTTTATTCAAATCCATTTTTAAATTTTAAACTTTTCATTTTTCATATTTTTGAATTTTATGGGATGTTACAAAAGTTCGGTGGGTTTTTCTCAACAGGGCAAGGTTGACTTTGACGAGACATTCAGTCCAGTGATCAACCTACAATCATTTGTGTTGGTTTGTCTCTTGCTGTTTCTTCTGGTTGGGCTATTAATCAACTTTATGTAAATAATGCTTTCTAACATGACACTATTTTGAAGGTAATTTATTGTTATCGACACACCTACTTCACCAATTCTTCTCGTTCGAATCATGTTTGTCACCTGAACTGCTCCCTTTACTGTCTCAAACAAGACTCTAGGGCATGTCATCAACACTTTGCCTCCTTTATTTTCTCCATTGGCTTTTCCTGCTCCAAGTCCAACACACCTTTGTTCATTCTCCATGGCACGTCCTGTAGTGCCTACTTACTCTTGTATGTGGATGACATGCATAGTCCTCATAGATTCATCTCCACAGCCCCTTCAGCCCGTGATTCTTGATTTCTGTACTGAGTTTGCAATGACCGACCTTGGAAATCTCCACTATTTCCTAGGGATCTCGGTTTGGCACACAATCTCATTTTTTCTATCACAAGAAAAATATGACACTAAACTCTTGACAATGCGGGCACGTTATCTTGCAAATCCGCCTCCACACCCATTGATACTTCCCCAAAACTCTCTAGTCTCATTGGCTCTCCTTTTGAAGGCCCTACTTCCTAGCGTAGTTTGTCGAGCGCCCTTCAGTATCTCACCTTTACTCATCCTGACATCATGTATGCCATGCAACAAATATGCTTGCATATGCACGATCCTCATTACATCCACCTTTTGCTGGTCAAACGAGTCCTTCGGTACGTCAAGGGTACCATGTAATACAGCTTGCATCTCTCTCGGTCCTCCCCTGTTGACCTTGTTGCATACACAGATGCTAATTGGGCTGGTTGTCCAGATACTCGCCGCTCCACTTTCAATTACTACATCTTTCTTGGCATGAATTTGGTGTCTTGGTCCTCGAAGCGACAACACACCATATCTCGCTCTAGTGTTGAAGCTGAGTATCGAGCGGTTGCCAATGTTGTGCCTGAAGCCAGCTGGATCCACTAGCTCTTGCAGGAGCTTCGTCGTCCATTCACCAATGCTACAGTGGTGTTTTGCGACAATGTTAGCACCGTATACATGACTTCAAACCTGGTTCAGTATCAATGCACGAAGCACATCGAAACTGATCCACACTTCATCTGTGATCGCGTCGCTCTAGGTCAGGTTTAGCTTCTCCATGTGCATCCACTACTACAGAAAGGTTTATATTAGACGCCTCATCACAGACGGTTTCTCAAAACAGTCTGTGACGATGATCATCACTAACGGTTCTATATTGCAACCGTCAGTGACATTATCACACACGGTACTCTTAAAAAATCGCCAGTGATATACATGATATCACAGACGGTTTTTAACTAAAATCGTCTGTGATATCATGTATTATCTCAGATGGTTTTATAATAAAACCGTCAGCAACTTATCACACACGGTTCATTATAATAACCGTCTATAATAAACCACATCACAGACGGTTTATCCAGACATAACCGTCTGTGATAATATTTCACTTTCGCGCTCTCACCAAATTTGAACTTTCCGCTCGTCTCGTTTTCGACTTCCTTTAAAATCCCAGCCTGCGGCTCTTCTCCTGCTGCTTTCTTCTCACTTCTCCTGCTCTCCTCTTCTCTTCTCTTCTCTTCTCTTCTCTCTTCTCTCTTCTCTCTTCTCACTTCTCACTTCCTCTTCCTCTCCTCTTCGAATGTTTGGTAAGTGTGGTGTTCGAATTGTTCAACTAAAATGTTATAGCTTATCCTCTCCTCTTCCTCTTCTTTTCCCTCTTCTATTCTCTTTTGCACTCTTGATGTTGTGGCGTTTTTGTTTTCGATCCGTACACCTTTCGGTAAAACGACAATAACTTTTGCATACGAGTTCCGATCGCGACGTTCTTGTGCTCGTTTTAAATCTAACGAAAAGTTCGATTTGAAAATCCAAGGCCAAGTCAGGGGGCTACATTAGAAGTACACGCGAGGCTCCGAAAAAACGTCGATATCGGAAAAACATCGTTTAGGGCCTCAAAACGGCCATCGAAGTTTTTTTTCGTCGATTTTGCGTTTTCAAGTTCTTCAGAGTAGGGACATGGGATATCTCACATCCAGTAGCTCTTCCATTATGCCTGAACTAGCACAGAGCAGCTGGATCACAGAAGTATCATCTGTACGTGACGATATTTTTTTTGTTTCCAAAAGTAACATCACAAGCGGTACATAGTAAAAAATCGTCTGTGATAGTTATTATCACAGACGGTTCTTAGTAAAAACCGTCTGTAATATTTGCATATCACAGACGATTTTAATTTGAAACCGTCTGTGATATGTTCTATCACAGACGGTTCTAAAAACCGTTTGTGATGACGGTTCTGAACCGTCTGTGATGACCTTTTCTATAGTAGTGATCGTCGTCACAGTTTGTGGATGTGTTCACCAAGGGGCAGCCGTCATCTGTTCTTTGATTTTCGGTCCAGATTCAACATTCGTGACGCTGCCGTTGTGACTGCTGGGGAGTGTTTGATGTGTATTAGACATGATTGCGTGTGATCAATCATGATTGATTGTAATCCGGTACATATCTTTTGTATAGAACAAGTATTTAATTGTAAGTATTTTTCTTGTAACAATTGATGTACACTACAAATATTGATCAATGGAACACCATCAATTTTGTGGCCTTTCTCCAAAAAATTTCAGGGATGAGATGCCATTGCCATCGAAGCAAGAGAATGAACCGAGAGCTCTTTCCGCGAGATGCCGTTGGGTGCTGGCCGCAGCTTTTTTCGCGGGTGCATCTCTCGTTTTCGTTTATCAGTGTAGGAAAGCAAAGCAAAGCAAACCGGGCGAGAAAGATTGCTTTTGAGTCAGCGAAATCAGCGGAGCAAACCGGGAAGATCGAGAATTCTTTTGTGCAAAGCCATTCCAGCTTCATTGATCGAATAATAATAGAGGGAGAATCGATCCATGGTTGCATGAATGTACTCCATATGTTAAAACGTGGGGAAAATTGAAGTACCAGCAAAAACATCTTGATGAGCGCAACTAACATGCAAAAAGATCAGAGAGGAAGGCCAAACGAACACAACCTGTATGCATTTTTGGAGAAATTTTTATCCGAGTTTTGTTACAATCTTACATAAGCGCTCCTTCTGAGAAAAGAAAAGGAGAGTTTGGATTATTATTATTATTTCCCTTGTTTATAACTCATCTGCCACTACTACAGAACAGGCAATCCTTGCCGACATATCACTGCCGGTTGGGATAGATTCGACAGTGCGAACATATCACTGCCGGTTCGAAAGTTAAGCCGGGGGGGAACTTATCACCGCCGGTTCGTTGAACCAACCGGCAGTGATAACCAGATATCACTGCCGGTATATATTTAAAACCGGTAGTGACATATCACTACCGGATCTTGTGTTCACTGCCGGTTTTACACCAGAACCGGCAGTGATATTTATTTTTCCGCCTAATTTTATTTTCTCACAAGAAGCCGCCTTATCACCGCTTGTTACGCATGTAATCGCAATCGATAAGTCCTTTATATATCTGGCGTCCCTTCCCCCGACCGATCGAGCATAACAGAGAGGCGTCTATGCTCCATTATTGTGTCGAATTGCTGCCGAAAAGTTGTATTAAAATTCATACCTATTTGTCTTCAAGGTTAGTAATTTGATCTACATTATATTTGTAGTTGGATTTTACTTTATAGATTGATTTAGATTTTGATAATTACAATTCTTATTCATTTCAGTGATTTGGTGGATTTTTAAATGGTGAAAATGGCAAGATGAATTTTGCAATAATGACAATTGCAAGATACATTTGTAAATCGATATAGTTACAAATATATCGTGTATTTTCAATTGTTAAAGTAATTAAAAAATTGCAACATTGATATTATCAATTATGAAAGTAATTAAAAAATTGCTACCGGGATATTTTTAATATAATAAAAATATATCCTAATTATTCACAATTATTTTCTATTTTGTAAATAAATAAAAATTGCCAAATGGATATTTACATAATGAAGAAAGGTTGATGTATGCTCAAATTTTGAAATAATAAAAAATTGCTACATGGATATTTACATAATGAAAAAAGGTTGATGTATTTTAATATAGTAAAAATATATCCTAAGTATTTACAATTATTTTCATTTTATAAAATAATAAAAAATTGCTAGATGGATATTTACATAATGAAAAAAGGTTGATGTATTTTAATATAGTCAAAATTGCTATATGGATTTTTAAATCTTATCATTTACAATTATATTGTTATTTGCAATTATATGCTTATGTGATGTTTGATTTAATTAATTGTAGATGGACCGAAGGTGTATGTATGACACGGACCGTTGCGGCGCGGAGTACTTTAATGGTGTGACTTGTTTTGTAAACGCGGCTGCGGCGCACAAGTCGAAGAATCTGGCGAACCATATGTGTTGTCAATGCGTTGATTGCAAAAATGAGAAGTTGTTTTGTACCATAGAGTCGATACGTGCATACTTACTTCGAAGGGGTTTCAAGGCTGGCTATACCTGTTGGACCGAGTACGGTAAAGATGAGATTGTACATGAAATGCAACACATTGGTGAAGATGACAGAGACAACGATATGACGGTGATCGAAGATACGTTTGTCGATAGCCATGACGACGACCTGGATCAAATGTTGCGTGATGGGGAGGGGGATTTCACTAGTAAAAGAGAGTTTCAAAAGTTCCAGCGTATGGTAGAGGACTCCACAACACCATTGTACCCGGGCTGCAAAGAGGAGCAAAAAAACTGCATACCGTGCTTACACTACTGCAGTTGAAGGCAAGCAATGGTTGGTCCGATAAGAGCTTCACTGAGCTCTTATGTCTCTTGAGGGACTTGCTTCCAGAGGGTAACATGTTGCCTACAACTACGTACCAGGCCAAGCGGGTTGTCTGCCCGTTAGGACTGGTAGTACAAAAAATACACGCATGTCCAAACGATTGCATGTTGTATCGCAATAAGTTTGCAGACTTAGATGCCTGTGTTGTTTGCAAAGCAAAGCGGTATAAGAGCAACGATGATATCCATAACGACGATGTCGGGGTGGAGCATAAGAAGAAGAGATCCCCCCGTAAGGTGGTGTGGTATTTCCCTATAATCCCCCGTCTGAAACTATTGTTTGCGAACAAAAGGCATGCCCAATTGCTACGATGGCACGCCGAAGAGCGTAAGAAGGATGGAATGCTCAGACACCCTGCTGATTCTATGCAATGGAGGAACATCGACAAAAAATATAAGAAACACTTTGCATATGATGTGAGGAATATAAGGTTCGGTTTGAGTACGGATGGGATGAATCCTTTTGGCAACATGAGTAGCCGTCACAGTACTTGGCCGGTGACTCTATGTATCTAGAACCTTCCTTATTGGCTTTGTATGAAGCGGAAGTACATTATGATGCCACGACTGATCCAAGGGCCTATGCAACCTGGCAACGATATCGATGTGTACCTCAAACCATTGGTTGAAGACCTTCTAATATTGTAGAACAATGGAATACGGGTATGGGATAAGTACAAAAGACAGAACTTTATCCTACGCTCATTGTTGTTCGTAACCATTAATGGTTACCCTGCCCTTTGTAACCTGTCGGGACAGACGACAAAAGGGTTCAACGGATACGTTCAGTGCTTCGATGATACAGCTAGCCGGTGGCTGAAGAACTGTCAGAAAATGGCTTACATGCGACATCATAGGTTCCTTCGCAAGGATCACCCATACCGCAATAATAAGAGAGACTTTGACGGGACTAAGGAGACTACCTTAGCTCCGAAGAATCGCACTGGGAAACAGATATTTGCGGCCGTAAAGGATCTTCATATTATTTACGAAAAGAGAGCCGGCAGTACATCCATCCCGAGTTCCCGTGATAAGGCTCCTTGGTGAAAAAAGAGATCAATATTTTGGATCCTACCTTACTGGGAACACTTGGAAGTTCGACACGCAATCGACGTCATGCACATAGAGAAGAACGTGTGTGACAGCTTGCTTAGTATCTTATTGGATATACCTGATGTGGAATATATGAAACCAGGTATCTTCATTGTTGGGCCGGCATCGCCTGAAAAGAAGACAAGCTCAAGTAGAAGGCCCAAAGGATAAGCCTCGCGCCAAGCTGCCGTACGAAAAGGGGGCACATCATATAGATAGTTGTATGTATATTTAGATATAAAAGATACGGCTATAATCCGAGTCGTTGATAGGATAGATAAAGATGTAAACTCTATCCTGTAACCGACTAGAATCTAGTAACCGATCGAAATCTCCTAACCGATCAGGTCTCTGTAAGCTGCCTCACCCCCGCTATATAAGGGAGAGGGTGGGCAGCAACATAGACATCAAGCAATCGAGCTATCAAGACATAGTGCGCATATCGCATATCGCCCAGAGCACACAGCGCTTTGAGCAATCCTAGATCCAAGAGATCCATTAATCCCAGCACACAGGATTAGGTTATTATCTCCTTCGTGAGAGCCTGAACCTGTCTAAACCCTTGTCTTGTGTGACCTTCGAGTTTGAAATCTAGCGCCTACCCCATAAATTTATTACCGATCGCAAAGTCGGCGGTTACGCGCGCCGTAGTAGGAAGCGCTAAAATCTTTTCCTACAGACTCGATGGTAGTAATCGGCAGAATCACCGCCACCTTCGTCTCCGGCCAGGCTTTCCGCTTCGGAAGCCTGGATTTCGTCACAGATATGCGCGGAGAGCTTGTCTGCCTGGTCCAAAACCAGATTCAATCTAGTGGAGATCAGGCCAACCCATCTCAGGTATGCTGCTCTGACTCATCCAGTGAACAAGTCGGCATCATGAGGAATCGCTGCGACCTTCTTGGCATCTTCGCGACAGAGGAGCAGAGGACCGATCTCCAACACCAACAAGAAGATCAAGAGGCCACGGAGGAAGATCATCTTCGTAAGGGTAATGAGGTGCAGACGTGATCGCTTCGATCGCGTGACCGCCATGTCCGCGAGGACATCCTGCAGTTCAGGTTGGGAGACCAAGCTGTCTTTCATACACCGCTGCAGAACGTCGTCGCCTGCAAGACGCTTCTTGATAAGCTGGATCCAATGATTGCGTCTGACAGCCCGGCATCCCCGATCATGGCCCAGATCAAGGCCATGGTGACGGCGACAGCGATTCAGCAGAATTAGGTGAAGCCGGTAGGGGAAGCGCACTCACGCTTCCACGCGGCCACTCGTGTTGCTAGCAATGGATCGCAACCACCGAAATTCGTGCGATCGCCGTCACACCACCGATCGGAGGCGCCGTCGAATTCTCAACCGCGACCTCCGCCAAGACATCACCGCCAGACGGCAAGAGCAGGACGAGGAAGAATGACGCGGGCGCCGCGACGACTTCGAGCATTTCGGCACCGGCCACGATCAGCGAAGTGATCGAAGGTACGACGACTACGACGACCACAGAGACCATCATCGCCGGAGACGGAACAACGACGATCGTCGAGTCATGGACTCGCTGCGCCGAACTCCACCCCGTCACGTTGAAGACAATCGCCGAGCCAGAGGCTCGCCACGCCGGTCTCCCCCTCATCATGATGAGAGATCCATTGACGGGATCCGAGCGTTCACTCCTCGGCTACGTTGAGTGGTATAGCCCGAAGGATTCAATCTCAAGGGCATCGTTAAGTTTGATGGGGAGCGAGATCCGGAAGCTTGGCTGCAGGTTTATGCCCTGGCGGTCAAAGCGGCCGGGGCAATCAGAATATCATGGCGAATTATCTGCCAGTCAATCTTACCCCCTCGACTCAAGCATGGCTCACGGGACTCCCTGCGAACTCGGTGGACTCTTGGAGCGATCTTTGCGATCAATTCATCGCGAATTTTCAGGGAACCTACGAGAGACCAGGCACCCCGTGGGATCTATACCAGCTTCACCAGAAGAAGGAAGATACGCTGAGAGATTTCATCCGGTGTTTCATGCAGAAGAAGAACACCATTAGGGACGTATCTGACGCTGTAGTGGTGGCAGCCTTTCAGAAAGGGGTAAGTGATCCAGACCTGATCAAGAAAATATCCAGAAAACCCCCGGTCTCCATGAAGGAGATGTTTGCGTTGGCCTACCGCTACGCCACAGCCTCAGATGCCCTGGCCGAGCGCCAAGAAGACCGCCCACAACAGAAGAGTAAAGGTAACAAAGTCGAGTCCTCCAAGCACAAGGACAAGAAGAGGAAAGGCGAGGAGCTAGTTGCGGTAACAGAGCGCAACCAGTCCCGAGCCATGAGGAGGGAGGCACCCAATTATAACTTTGTTACGGTTGCGATCTGTCCTTTCCACCCCAAGGGAAAGCACGTCGCCAAGGACTACTTCACCCTGAAGCGTTTTGCGCAGGAAAGCAACAAGCAGCCGGCCCCGGCAAAGGATGAGGCAGCCAAAAAGAAGGACCATCTAGACGAGGATGACTACCAAGAGCCCGAGCAAGAGCTGAACTACATCTACGGAGGCTCCACTGGATATGAGTCCAAGCGGAAGCAAAAGCTCACCGCTCGGGAGATCAATGCGATGGAACCTGCGACCCCCCAGTACCTTAAGTGGTCTAAGGTCCCGATCACCTTCGATCGCTCAGATCACCCCAACCGGGTTCTACATCCGGGTAAGTACCCTCTAGTGCTCGACCCTGTCATTCGCAGTGTAAAGCTCAAGAAGGTATTGATCGATGGAGGGAGAGGACTCAACGTCTTATTCGCCAAGACCTTCGACGATATGAACATTCCCCGCTCCGAGCTAAGGCCGAGCACTCAGCCGTTCCATGGGGTGATCCCTGGGGCATCTTCGTTTCCACTCGGGCAGATTTCTTTGCCCATTACTTTTGGTACCAAAGACAACTACCGGACTGAGTATGTAAGTTTCGAAGTGGCCGATTTCGAGACAACGTACCACGCTATCTTAGGAAGGCCCGGTCTGGCTAGATTCATGGCCGTCCCGCACTACACCTACTTGATGATGAAGATGCCGGGACCCAGAAGCGTCATCACGATTCGCAGCGACTTCAAGCGATCTCTGGAATGCGATCGAGAAAATTGCGAACTTGCCGAACTGCAGGAGGCAGCCACCGAGCTGAAGAGTGTCCAGGCAGAGGCTACCACGTTGAAGGAAGAAGGCGACGTCCTGTCCAAAAAATAGGCCATGTCAGGGATGAAGCCTGGCGAAGGAACTAAGAGGATCATTCTCGACCCATCCGACTCGTCCAAAATGACTCTGATCGGGTTAGGGCTCGAGGATAAATAGGAAGGCGCGCTCGTCACCTTCCTCCAGGCTAACAGGGACATCTTCGCCTGAAAACCATCTGACATGCCGGGTGTCCCTAGGGAGGTGATCGAGCATTCTCTACACGTCGACGAAAAGGCAAAGCCAATCAAGCAAAGGCTTCGGCGGTTCGCTCCAGATCGCTGGAACGCCATCAAGCAAGAGATCACCAAGCTTTTAGCTGCAGGCTTTATAAAAGAAGTGTATCATCCAGATTGGTTGGCAAACCCTGTATTAGTTCAAAAGAAGAATAAAACTTGGCGCATGTGTGTCGATTATACTGATCTCAACAAGGCATATCCGAAGGATCCCTTTGGGCTACCTCGAATTGATCAGGTGGTTGACTCGACCGTCGGGTGCGAAATTCTAAGTTTTCTCGATGCTTACTCAGGGTACCATCAAATTCGCCTAAAGGCGGAAGATCATATCAAGACTTCATTCATCACGCCTTTTGGAGCCTTCTGCTATACCACGATGGCGTTCGGGTTGAAAATGCTTTGGTGCTACGACGTCGGTAGCAATACAATGGTGTTTTCATGCCCAGCTCGGACGCAATGTGGAGGCATACGTGGATGATGTCGTGGTGAAGACATGGGAAAAGAAGGACCTTATCGCCGACCTGACCGAGACATTCGAGAGTCTAAGGGCCTTCAGCATGAAGCTTAATCCCGAGAAGTGTGTTTTCGGAGTATTTTCGGGAAAACTGCTCGGGTTTATCGTATCCCAACGAGGCATTGAGGCCAACCCAGAGAAGATCAGGGCCATATCAAATATGGAAGCGCCGACTTGCCAGAAGGACGTCCAGAAGCTCACAGGATGCATGTCGCACTCAGCAGGTTTATTTCCCGACTGGGTATGGGAGGTATGCCATTCTTTAAACTCCTCAAGAAGCAGGACAAATTTCAATGGATGCCAGAGGCACAGCAAACGTTTGAAGATCTAAAGACCTTCTTAACAACGCCCCGGTCTTGGTTTCGCCGATGCCAGAAGAACCTCTGCTACTTTACATCGCGGCAACGACTCATGTAGTCAGCGTTGCAGTCATCGTAGAAAGGGAGAAGCCGGGCCACGTGCAAAAGATCCAACACCCGGTCTACTTCGTCAGCGAGGTCCTGAGTGAATTTAAGGTGCGGAATCCGCAAGTACAGAAATTATTATATGTCGTACTTCTTACATCTCGCAAGCTCAAGCACTACTTCCAAGAGCATGCTGTTTCGGTGGTCACCTCCGTCCTAATAGGAGATATTCTTCACAATCAGGAGGCCACTGGGAGAATTGCAAAATGGGCAGTCGAGCTTGGAGCTTTTGATATCCTTTTCAAGCCTCGCACAGCCATCAAGTCTCAAGCACTCGCCGACTTCACTGCCGAGTGAACGAAACTTCAAAATCCAGCGGTTATCAAGGAACTCGAGTATTGGACGATGTACTACGACGGTTCCCTCTTGCTCAGCGGCGGGGGGGGCTGGTATTGTGCTTATATCACCAAGTGGAGAAAGATTGAGGTACGATCTGCAGATACTTTTTCCCGCATCAAACAATGCCGCTGAGTACGAGGCACTCATCCATGGGCTCTGTATCGCCATATCGCTCGGTATCCGACGTTTGGCAGTCCGCGGAGATTCAATGCTCGTGGTCAATCAAGTGCAAAAAGAATGGTCCTGCATCGAAGACAACATGACTGCCTACTGCCAGGAGGTACGCAAGCTGGAGGGCAACTTCGACGACCTAGAACTCGTTCATGTGCTCCGTCGGGATAATGAAGCGCATTTAGCCGGTGAAATGGGATCCGTCGGTCTCTACGATGCGGTGGGAGTATTCATTGAAGAAATTCATAAGCCCACGATTAGCACTCGGTCAAAGCCGAACGCCTCGACGGAGAGAAACGTTGAAGCTGAAGTTCTAGTCATTACCCCTGATTGGATAGCTCCATATCTGGACTGTTTGACGAAGGACGAATTACCCGAAGACCGCGTACAAGCCGAACGAATAATGCGCCGAAGCAAGAGCTATGTAGTAATCAGGGAAGAATATCGCAAGAGCTCCTCTGGTGTACTATGATGGTGCATATTAGAACAAGAAGGAAGAGATCTCCTCAAGGAGGTCCACTCGGGAGTCTGCGGGAACCACTCGGCGTCATCAACCCTAGTTGGTAAGGCTTATCGTCAGGGATTTTTCTGGCTGACTACCGTCACTGATGCGTAGGACATCGTCCGAAAATGCGAAGGATGCCAGTACTTTGCGCGACAGATGAACAAACCGGCACAAGAGCTACAAACTATCCCAATCTCCTTGTCGTTTGCGGTCTGGGGGCTGGACATGGTGGGACCTTTGAAGAAGGCCCAAGGCGGTTACACTCACCTCTTCGTGGCTGTCGACAAATTCACCAAATGGATTGAGGCCAAGCCAGTTGCCACAATCACAGCTGTAAAGGCCAAAGAATTCTTCCATGAAATCGTGGTTAGATTCGGCGTACCAAACCGAATCATCACGGATAATGGCACCCAATTCAAAGGCGGCGTATTTCAAGACTGGTGCGACGAACTCGGCGTAAAGATCTGCTTCGCATCAGTAGCACACCCCCGAAGTAATGGACAGGTTGAGCGAGCCAACGGCATGGTTCTACAAGGCCTAAAGGCAAGGATTTTCGATCATCTCAAACCATACGTCACTCGGTGGGTCAAAGAATTGCCTTCGGTACTCTGGGGGCTGCGAACCACCCCTAGCAGAGCAACCGGGCAGTCACCTTTCTTCCTGGTGTATGGCTCAAAGGCGGTCCTCCCCACCGAGTTAGAATTCGGATCCCCACGGGTTCGGAGCTATGAAGAAGTCGCTTCGGAAGAGAGCCGGCAAGAAGACCTCGACCGACTGGAGGAAGCCAGATATATCGCAACAATTCAGTCGGCAAAATATCTTTAGGGCTTACGTCGCTATCACGGATGCAATGTGAGGAGCCCCGCGTTCTCTAAAGGAGATCTGGTCCTTAGCAAGAATCAGAAGTGCGAGCATAAGCTCTCCCCAAGCTGGGAAGGCCCAGCCCGCGCTGGAAGAAAGGTTCAAATACCACGACTTCTTCAGGATGAGGAATGGGGATGGATTCACCAACAGCCGGCCGAGCGGAGAACAAAACCAAATCTGGGAGAACCCCATCCTTCACCATGGACTGCAGTTTCTCCTCTGTCGTGATCGAGGTCGTCCAATCCTGGGGCGAAGGCTGCGAGGAGGAGACCTTGGAAGGAGAAGACATCTTCGAAGGAGAGATCAATGGCGGCGCGAAAATGCGGGCACAGCAGCAGATAACCCTAGCGGCGGAAAAATCGGGGAGACAAGGAAGCAGAAGGGGCAAGAGTGCGCGGTGGAAAGAATGAACCGTTGAGCGACGCATGGCCTAGCCCTTAAAGGGGGGGAAATTAGGTTTTCGTCGAATCGGCGGTAAAAAGATGCGAAACGCCTCGCCCTTCCATATGCTTCATAATGATTTGATTGGCCTGATGTTCTGACTTACAGAGACAGTCGTGGTTTGACCAAGTCATATTTAGGACACGTTGCACCACACGATGGGACGTTTAACCACTTACCCTGCTAAGCGGGACGTGGATATCCTCCAATTTGGATAAAAAATATATCTTCTTGTGATATACCCCACGATGGGTCGTTAGGTGGTTACCGCATGACGGAATCATATATCACGAGATGAGCCTAAAACGGGCACGACTCCAATGGTATGCCCCATGAGGGTCAAAAAGCTGTGCGTCGTAATAAACGAGTACAGATACCATTTGGATTAACCTCGATGTGTCCCGAGTTGGGCCAGAGCCATATCCTACATCAGTCGGGTATGGGCATCACTCGGCCATAAGCCAAGAAGTCCTTGATATGTCCCAAGATGGGCCAGAGCTATATCCTACATCAGTCGGGTATAAGTATCACTCAGCCAAGAGCCACGTATGTATGGTACGCTCTAAGTTGAGCCTAAGCTATATCCTACACCAGTCGGATATGGGTATCACTCGCCCAAGAGCCACGTAAGCAGGGTGCGCTCCAAGACGAGCCTAAGCTATATCCTATAGCAGTGGGATATGGGCATCATTCGGCCATGAGCCATGAAAATCCAGATATGCCTCAGGTCAGGCTTAAGCTATATCCTACAACGATCGGACGTAGGTGTTGCTCGGCCAAGAGCTACGTGTGAAGCTAATATGTCCCGAGGTTTGGACCTAAGGATGTATCCTACGACGATCGGATACGGATGTCGCTCGACCAAAGAGTCATGCAAGCTTCGATGTACCCCAAGTTGGGTCAGAGCCAAGACAAATGACAATCACGAAGGATACTTCGAAAAGGTAATTCTTTATTATATTATATTTACAGGGGCTCTAAACCTCACCCCGGCGCACGCGGTCGAGCGCCTCCACAAGGGCCTCCCTGGCCCTATAAAGGGCGGGGAAGATCTCCAGGAGGGTGTCGACGGCGACGCGATCGAGAGCGGCGGCTTTGTCTGACAGGGCCCCAAATTCGATTTCGGTTTGTGCGGCTAAAATTAGCGCCAACCAAAATTTTGGCCGTAATTATTATTAACTTCCGACTGCAACGACTATCGTAAACTGCCACTTAGAATTTTTCAAACTTAACCAAAACATTTTGAACTAGAAACTTTCTCTAAGTCAGGGTTGAATTTTGATCCCAATCCAAAATCAAACACTAGTTTTAAATATGACTCAAAAATTGAATCGATTCAAGCAAACAAATAACTTCTCCTAGCCATATTACTAAATAAACCTTGTCATGCCCACACCCATGGGGGCAAAATAGTCAAACCACCAAAGCCAATAAATATCTAGCCACATGTGTGCATTAGAGCTTATTTTTTTTCCCATCCTCATTTCTTCCCAAGCCAAGAAATCAGCCAGGGGGCAGCTCCTCCCCTAAGTCTCTCCTCCACGCCTCCTACCTCCTCCCTTGGCGCCCTTGGAGCTCCTCCCTGCAGCCCTCCCTCCATTGGTGGCGCCCCCAAGCTCCCCAAGCAGCAGCTCCTTCCTCCCCTCCCCAAGCAGCTCATCTCCTTCCTCTCCCACCTCCTTCTAGGTAATTTCTCTCCTAGGGTTTTGATGATTTGGGTGTGGATGGTATAAATGAGGTAGATGTATGGATTACATGCTTTGGATTGAAGTTTCATTGGTGGATTTGAGGAAAATCAATTTAGGGTTTGGTACAATGTTCTGTCATTTTCGAGCAGGAAATTGTGCTGCTGTGTTTCGTGTTTTAGAGCTAGTTCCCAGCATTTCCTGCTTGGTCCACTGAAGAAGAAGATGTAGGCAAATGAGTTACCTTTATTTTCCAACCGGAATCACTTGATTCCATCCATCCAAACGAAAGTTATGATGATTTTGGTACCTGCTGCACTGAGATGCTGAATCTGTGAAAGCTGAAACTTGGACTGTAGTTTAAAAATAGTTAGAGGCCGAATTAGCTTTGAGTTTTTCCTGAGAAGTTGTAGGAAATTTTGTGTAGATTACAAAACTGTCATCAATTGCTCAATTCCATTAGGTATAGCATTTTTATGGCAAAATGGTGCATGCTGTCCAGAAAGACTATAAATTCTGAACCCAAAATCCACCCTCTGTTCATGGGCAAACTGGGCATTACTCAAGCAATAAATGAGAAATCGGCTAAAACTAAGTTGTAGATATATCTCTTAAGTTTCATTAGGACTTGAATCACTCAATTTCATGTAACCATGTAGAAGTTATGCCTAAAATGGTGAAGTCGGTCTAGAAGGGCTAAAATCTGTCCAAATTTCAAAATGAAGGTTAGGATTTTGGTTGGAGTTGTGTAAAGCATATCAAAGTATTGTTTAGCTATTGATACGTAGTGTCAACGTTTTTGCTTTTCGCTTTGTTGTAGAAGGATTGCATTTTGGAATTTTGTTAAAACTTCAATTGCATTTCCTTTACATATGCATTTCATGCATCTCATTTCGCATCCATACATCGTAGAGAACGATCCCACAAGGGTGACGATCCGTGGGAGTTGAAGAGCCGTGGCTACTGAAAATCCAATTGAAGCACAAGGCAAGCACCTAAGCATCATTGATCCTTATATATTCTATCTTTGTGAATGAATTGCTTAACGGGTGTTTTAAGTAGTGCATTAGGACTTGAATTGTGGGTAGAATGTTAGAACCTATTTAATGCATATGTCATCCTTGTTAATTGTTGAATTGTCATTTGGAACCTAACATGGGTAATATTTTATGTCACGCTTAAATTGCTTAGCGGTCGGGTTCGGGCAAGTGGTGGATGGTTCCATCACTTGTGATATACTACTTCACACTTATGAACTACATGGTTTGGAAATGGGAGTAGGTTGAAAATGTAAATGTGAATTGAGACCGGCGAGAGGGTTGGGACATGAGAGTGTGTAGACTCGAATGTGTAGCTCTCACTTTGTGTCGATTGAGGACCGCTCGAGTTTGACCTTTGATTGAGCAACCCTTGTTGATCACATGCCGTGATATGGGCGCGGTAAGCCACTCTTTCACCATTCCCTAGTCGATGGGGTGCAACTTCATGCGATGGTTGGGGTGGAGTTCAAGGCCTAGGTCTCCTCGGGAGGACCAAGTTGGACTTGTGTCGCTCAGGGGAGGTTGCTAGGTGCTCGTGCCGCATGAGGGCGGTTCATCGGATAGATATGGTGGGAGGGGCGGTTGATGCGGATTCCCGTGGGGATTCAGGTCGTGTGATTGATGATCCTGCGCAGTGAATAAACGATTTGAATCGCCGTGCATGGATAAGAGCACGCTCTCTCATCGCCGCTTCATCGTAGTAACAACTTAAAGTCAGAAAAGAAATGTGAGATGTTGATGAATTTGTTGTGAATGGTGGTGATACTTGTGTTACTTCATGTACTTAATTGCAAACCTTCAATGTAGTAGTAGATGCTTGTTATAACCGCTTAAAACTTGTGAATTGAGTAGTGTAGGCGAATCTACTACAAAGTTAAGCTTTTCGCACTTATTACCTGTGGCTTATTCCATTGTTTTATCCAATGCATATTCCTTTGTGAGTCGGTCATATATGGACCACTGTAAGACTTATGTACCTTCAGACTCATGCTTCGCTTGTGGTTTTCAGTGAGGGCGATGCAGTTGTGAGTTCTGTCCTTATTGTCTCTCGGTTGTTGGCGGACACCGAGTAGAGGCTTAGCTCACAATGCAAGCGCCGGAAGTGTTCGAAGGCAGGACACTTCCTGATGAGTCTTAATTTTATTTACCTTGGGGTTTGGATAACTTTTGTTGTATATGTATGGGTTGTGTTTGTAGCATGTGGAGGCTTTAACTTTGATACTTGATGTGGTTGTTATTTGATGGTTGATGATCGAGATGCGTAGTTGGTCGTAGATATTTAGTTGTTATTGTTGATATATATATATATATGCAATTTGTCTCTCTTGTCTCCTGGGTGGATGTCCTCTGCTCTAGAGGCATCATGCCCAATTTTTTCGTGCTTTTGTTAGTCTTGTGGGTTTTGGTTTTTCGTCGGTCGCCTTTGTGCCGGGTTGGGTTTTGCTTTGTTTTGCTTCCGCTTTGCGTGTGCGTTGTGGGGTTTCGAGTTCGTTGCCCCCTTTATGCAAATTGAGTTGGTATGACTTTGAAATCCGGTATGTGGGGATCCTGGGCGAGTTTTCGGATCGCATACCGGGGGAATACAGGGATCGGGTTCGAGTTATTTGGGTGTTTCGCCGTTGTCTCATTTGGGCTTGGGTGTTAGCAATGCGAGCACCATCGGTGATCCTTTGCTAACCTCCAAATCCGATGTGGCGATAGCGTATCCAACTAGCCCGAGTACGGTCTGGGCGGCTCCCGCGACATTGTCTTCCGCCTACTCTGCCATAGCGAGGTCGAAACGCGCCCACAACTCAGCAGTCGAAGGACCTTGGTTGGCCATGGAGATCTCTCAGAAAAGAGGTGGAGCTCAGAGAAAGAGAATGGAGAACTAAGCGCGAAGGAATGCAATTTACAAGCGCTGGTTCGCCTTTTATAGCCGGTACAGTGAGGATGAAGTAAATGCAACAGAAGCCGAGGAGATTTGGAGTTAATATAGTTTCAGAAGCCAAAGAAGTTTTTAAAATTTGGGTAGACACAGAAAACTAGAGCAGCCTTGAAGACTGTTCGATGTTTATCCATGAAGAGAAAGGATATTAAAGCTTCGCCTCGAACGGGAAGAAGTATTCAATCCACAATTGAAATATGGGTCAGGTCCACGAAGCCGCTCGCGATAAACACGTCTGACAGAAGATTATACCCAGTTCAAGTAAAAATCAAGGGTTCTATTCGAGTCCTTCATAATCCACTTGTCATGAGAAGAAGCTGAGAAAAAGAAATCAGTCGGAAGTCTACGCGGGAAGCTTAGAGCAATGATTCAAGTCGAGACCCGGAAAGAAACGTAGCAACCGGATCATGAATCACACGGGGGCACACAGGATTAGGGTATTATCTCATCCATGAGAGCCTGAACCTGTCTAAACCCTTGTCTTGTGTGACCTTCGAGTTTGAGATCTAGCGCCTACCCCATAAATTTATTGCTGACTACAAAAGTCAACATTTGGCAAAACAAAAGATACCCTCCATGCACAGATGGACCTTGAAGATATGAAACTCAGGAAGGAGCTGCATCACGAAGACATGGATACAGGCAAAAAACACCTTCCCGTAGCCTGCTACACTCTGAGCAAGAAAGAAAAAATTAGCATGTGTGAATGCTTGCACGGAGTCAAAGTTCCGTCTGGTTACTCTGCCAACAGAAAGAGACTAGTCCCAATGAAAGACTTAAAATTAATTGGCATGAAGTCTCACGATTGCCACGTGATGACGACACAGATGCTTCCAATTGCAATTAGGAGTGTTCTGCCAAAGAAAGTCCGAGACCCAATTATAAAGTTGTGTTCATTCTTCAACGCGATTTCACAGAAGGCCATCGATCAGTTAAAACTAGATAAGTTGCAGGAAGACGTGATCCACACTCTGTGCAGGCTCGAGATGTGTTTCCCTCCATCTTTTTTTGATATTATGGTCCATCTCATTGTTCACATTGTGAAAGATTCTTAGTCCCATGTTTCTACATCAGATGTACCCTTTTGAGAGGTTCATGGGGGTTATAAAGAAATATGTTCGTAACCGACATAGGCCGGAAGGCTGCATTGCAGATGGTTGGGGAATCGAGGAGGTCATTAAGTTCTGCATCAATTATATGGATCTCAAACCGATTGGTGTGCCTATATCTCAGTATGAGGGGAGGCTATAGGGAAAAGGGACACTAGGCGAGAAATCACTCCGTACAACCAATCTAGCTTCATTCACACAAGCACATTTCGCAGCTTTGGGACAATCGCCAGTAGTGGCCTCAGATGTCAACATGCACAAGAGCATGCTATCCGAACAAACCTGTAAGTCTGAGGGTTGGATCGCGAGAGAGTATAGAGATAACTTCGGCGATTGGTTGCGTAGGCACATGATGCATACGGAGATAGAGTGCGCTCAGTTGAAAGTGTTGGCTCAGGGACCGTCAAATACAATTCGGACATTCAAAGGATATGACATAAATGGTTTTACATTTTATACAAGAGCACAAGATAAAAAGAGCACGAACCAAAACAATGCATCTGTATGATGCCTATGACAAAGAATGAAAATAGGCAAAGCTACTACGGATTCATAGAAGAGATTTGGGAGCTTGACTATGGACCTTTGAAGGTCCCTCTCTTTTAGTGCCAATGGGTCAGACTTCCAGGGAGTGTTAACATCGACAACTACGGTATCACTACCGTAGACCTCAAACTCATCGGATACAGGGAAGAACCATTCGTACTTGCTAATTTTGTTACACAAATCTTCTTTGTAACTGACCCGGCTAACAAGGAACGCCACGTAGTTATTTAAGGAAAAAGAAGGATTGTCGGAGTTCAGAATGTTGTCGACGAGGAAGAATACAACCAATTCGATGAGCTTCCTCCTTTTGGAGAGGACGTTGACCTAAGTCTCATGGAAGAGAGTGAGGAAGCTACGTACATACGCCGCGATCATAACGAAGGTCGAATCGTAGCTTAGTTGTTCAAATTAAAGATATGTTTTCTTTTGTACGAACGACATGTTTATTTTCTCATGTGTAACAATTAATGTATTATATGAAGTAATGGATTTGACTCCATTTGTGTGAATTGTTACAAGTCACACCATTAAAGAACTCTACGCCGCAACGGTCTGTGTCATACATCCACCTTCGGTCCATCTACAATTAATTAAATCAATCATCACATAAGCATATAATTGCAAATAACAATATAATTTTAAGTAATTAGGATATATTTTGACTATATCCATCTAACAATTTTTTATTATTTCAAAATTTGAAAATACATCAACCTTTTTTCATTATGTAAATATCCATATAGCAATTTTTTAATTATTTGTATGAATTTGTACATTTGTGTGAAATTATTTATAGCATTTGTGTGAATTTTTTAAGCAATTTTTTTATTTATAAAATATTAAAACAGTGAGCAATCTGGTTTTTCAGAATTTTAGAACTTAGTCAAAATTAGGGGAAATATTTATATAAAATAGTATATGTCCTGTAGTATGCCTACAAAAATTTTCAGATAATTTGAATCAAATTTGATAGTATTTCAAAAATCCCAAATTCGTCAGCCTTTCAAATGAAATAAACTGAAAGTTTCACTTAATTGAGTGGCAGTATTGTATATTATTGGTGCCGGTTTGTAGGATAAACCGGCAGTGCTAAGTTATATCACTACAGATTTTTCGTAGAACCGGCAGAGTTATGGACACTATCACTGTCGGCTCTCTTTAACCCCGCAATGATATCAGACATCATTGGGTTTTAGTAGAACCGGCAGTGATAGTGTCCTTATCACTGCCGGTTTAGTAGAACCGGCAGTGATACTAAGTATTACTGCCGGGTTTTAATAGAATCGGCAGTGATAAGCTACTATCACTATCGGCTCTCTTTGTGAACCGTCAGTGATATTCTATCACTGCCGGTTCTATTGGGACTCAGCAATGATAGTCGACCCCTATAAATTTCACTGCCGCGCCCAACCCAAACCCTCTCCTGTCACTTGCATCTCCGCCACCTTCACCTCCGTGCCTTCGCCCGCATCGAGCCTCCCCGCCGTCACCTTCGCCTCCGCGCCTCCTCGAGCCTCCCCACCGCCACATCCACCTTCGCCCGCATCGAGCCTCCCCGCCGCCACCTTCTCCTCCGCCGTCGCATCCCCACTGAGGTGAAGCCCTTCAAATTCTGCCAAAGTAATGTATGTGCATATCAGATACATGCTGTGTAGAACTTCAAATTTTGCCAAAGTAAAGTTCGTACTCAAAAGGCATATAGCAACAGAGCCGAACCTCCAGAACAAAATTATTCTTTTACATGTTATATATGGGCTTAGCATTGCATTGATTAGCTACCAGGGCTTGCTAATGTGTGTTTGTTGCCAAGCTGCTTCAACTGTAATATGCATTCGTGCATGTCCTTAAGGAATGTGCTCGATTCTAGCTAATGCATGATAATTTTAGTTCCTTAAGGAGACAAGCTACAATGTATGATGCAAAATGTCAGTGTGTGTACGTAAATTATAGAATCGTAATTGTTCCTTGACACTTGTCTCGTGAATGCCGCATGTGGAATCGATTCTCTACTAGATGTGATGTTTTGAAAGCTCAGAATTTTAATCTAACACGGTACTATTTGATTTTACTTAAAAATGTTCATTTGTTGTACCTTTTTGGACAATTCTACCGCTTAGGTAAACAAATTCTACTTCCTAATTTAAAACGCCACCGTGTTGAAGCCGCAGCTTCAATAACTTGGAACCGTGGAGGATCTGTCATGTGGCCGTATGGTAAGAGGTGCCATTATGCCTCGTCTCTCAATTTGAATTCTAGGATCAGAAATCACGGTTTTCTGCACATCTAAAATTCTTTTTTTTTCTTTTCACGAGGTGCTCATCTAAAATTCTAGTGCTTAGGTAACAAATTTGGCTAAAATGACTAAATGACATGTTACTGATATGCTCTAGAAGTAATCATGGAGATGATTATATCGCTTTTACATTTATGAACTATTGAACAATGCGTTATTTTCTTTTTGCACATCTTAGCATGTTGTTTTAGTTTTCATATAAACAGGTTTGATTGGTGCTAGTGTCTACTAGGTTTGAACATCACTGGTAGCTTTGAATGAGTGTATATTGGATTGTTGGTATCATTTCTACTTTTGAACCGTGACATTCTATATGCTAATCTACTTTTGACTTCAATTAGTACACGACAGCTCATGTCATTTCTTGCCCATATGTTTTCTGTTAGAAAGAGTAATATGTTATAATTATCTTCTTGTCATACACGGAGGCACAACCCTTTTGTTTTACTTTTTTTTGTGGATTCCAAAACCATTACTGCTTATGCTTGTGGCAATGTACAAATCTAGGTAGTTTTTTTACTGTATATGTGTCCTTGAAAGATGTATATGTGTATGTATCCTCGACAGATGTATGTGTATGTATCCTTGAAAAATGTATGTGTATCTATCCTCGAAAGCTGTATGTGTATGTATCCTTGAAAGATGTATTTTGTGCTCTACACTTGTTATGTATTTGTCGTTAAATTGACATCACGAAATGTCATGCCCTTGCTTAATGGTAATCTATATGAAAACAATCTCGAATAAGTGCAAAATATCTCGAATATGAAAACTGGACCGCAAACGTGCAAACAACATGGTCATTTCAGCTTTTCCAGCAGCCCGTATAATATCCTGTATGTTTATATATCCTGTGTATGTGTATGTGTATGTGTATGTGTATGTGTATGTGTATGTGTATGTGTATGTGTATGTGTATGTGTATGTGTATGTGTATGTGTATGTGTATGTGTATGTGTATGTGTATGTGTATGTGTATGTGTATGTGTATGTGTATGTGTATGTGTATGTGTATGTGTATGTATGTGTATGTGTATGTGTATGTGTATGTGTATGTATGTGTATGTGTATGTGTATGTGTGTATGTGTATGTGTATGTGTATGTGTATGTGTATGTGTATGTGTATGTGTATGTGTATGTGTATGTGTATGTGTATGTGTATGTGTATGTGTATGTGTATGTGTATGTGTATGTGTATGTGTATGTGTATGTGTATGTGTATGTGTATGTGTATGTGTATGTGTATATTTGTGTTCATGGTTAAATTATTCTGGAGCATGCAGATTCAAAAAAAAAGATGTATATGTGTATGTGTCCTTCAAAGATGTATGTGTATATATCCTGTGTATGTGTATGTGTATATTTGTGTTCATGGTCAAATTATTATGGAGCATGCAGATTCAAAAAAAAAGATGTATATGTGTATGTGTCCTTCAAAGATGTATGTGTATAAAGATCAAAAAATATATATATGTGTACATGTTCTTTAAAGATGTGTATGTGTCTTTCAAATATGTGTATTAATTTTATTTCTTAGAATTGATAAGTTCGGGGATTGTTATGTACATTATATTATTGAGTACTCCCTCTTGCAATAAATATTAGCCGTATTTTAATTTTAGAATTTGTGGTGAAATTGAAATTGAGAAAGACAGGAGAGAAAATGACTTAGGTTGATCTGCTACTGCCTCTAAGTTTAAGCCTTAATGATAATCCATATTAAGGCTTAATAATAATCTATATGAAAACAATCTCGAATAAGTGTAAAATATCACGGGACTAACTTTAAAACACTCGAAGGGATATATATACTACCATAGTCTAGAAAAGGATCCTAATTAGAACTTGTTTTGCATCTGAATACGTACGCTCATATGCTTTTACATCTATGTTCATTCGTTATGCCAATCTTCATTTGTATGTGTGTTTCAAAAATAACCTTGTTAATTTGAAATTTCCGATAAACTTGCTAGGAATGGCCTCTGACCAAGGACAAGTGTCGGAGGGAGTTGGGCCCTCAAATATAGACGAAGGAGGAACAGGTAGCCCGAACCATAGCCTAACGTCCTACTTGAACTTGCAGGATCCTGCCATGGACCAACCTGACGTCAGTAACGTAGGCGAGGTAAAGTTTAAGTATACTGTGGTTCTCAAAACATTGTAGGCCCAAACGACTCAAAAGAAGATCAAATTGCAGGCTCAGATGTCTGATCAACAAAGGCAGCACGCAAGTCGTGGTCCGAACAAGATTCCTAAGGGACTTTTTAACATAGTGGAGCTCTCGGCAGTCGGGGAACCTACTCTACTCAAATCATCGTTGGGGCCGTACAGGACAGCATGCGGGGTTCTTGCTAGGGATGACGTGCCCATCAGCTATAGATCGTGGATTGGCCGCCGAGGTGACCCATGGGTGGTTCCCAATGACCTGAAGAACTCGTTGTGGGACAAGCTAAAACAAGTGTTCCAGTTCCCCCAAGGGACCGAGTTAGTTGTAAAGAAACGTGCACTATCCATCATATGCACAGCGTGGAAGAATTGGAAGACGACACGAAATAAGAACAATGTGAAGAAGAATGAAACGCCGAATTTTGACACGTACCCAAAGTTAAGAGAGTTTTGGGAGGACTTTGTATGCATAAGAGGTCCAAGAAGCACGATAGTAAGTCAAAGGAACAAGGCAAACGCGGATAAGAATATTCACCCTCACACACTAGGAACAGGAGGGTACGTGAAGAAAATACCAGCATGGGATCGGACCGAAGAAGAACTAACCCGCAAGGGTGTCATTCCTGCGACGGCCGCCTTGAGTGAACGATCGAAGCACTGGTTGCTTGGGAGGGGTGCTTCTATCTCGGATGATGGCAACCTAAGCTTTAGAAGCGATAGAGAGCAGGAAGTGTCGCGCAGAATCACGGATGCTCACATGTAGTCTTCCTAAGGATCTTTCAGGCCACGAAGGGAGAATGACAAGCTAACCGTAGCCCTGGGTAACAAGGAGCATCCAGGTCGCACCCGAGGAGTTGGTTTGGTGACGTGGAAAGAAGCCTTCCCAGCAGACGCATGGTTGTACAAGCGTCCAAAGAGATTAAGAGAATATCAACTGGATCGTCAAATAAAAGATGATGTGGCGAGAGCGTTAGAGGAACAGAGAGCGGAACTAGATAGGTTGTGGAGCAAGCAGTACAGAAAGCTCTCAGCTCATGATCGCCACCCAGTGAAAGCCCTGAGCTCATCAGTCCTGGTGCTCGTAAGAGTAGCTGCGCGTCCACAGAGATTCCCAAAGAGCATGGACTCCATTTTCCTGTGAATGACATCAAAGAACTGACACCGTGCAAGCTACATTTGTCCGCACATGGCATTACCATCAAGGTGGCTGAGGGCAGGGCTTGGCCATGCCAGGAGTTGCAGGTTTTGCACTGTCGCCCGATACCGCAGGGATTCACCAGGGTCGAAGTGGACAGTGCAGTCCGCCAATACCGTAAAATGGAGGGGTAGAGATCCCTAGCGAGGATGTAAACAAAAAACTAGGAGAAAACGTGCATAGCTTTCTCGCGTGGCGCAAGAGCTTGATTAAATTTGGCTCCGACGATGAGGACAACGAAGATGATGATCAGCCGCTGAAAGCATCTAGGCACCCAGTATGTTTTGGTTTTGATAATTAATGACAACTTTGTTATATGATCTAATACTTTTCTTGAGAATATTGAAAGAAGGTCAATTCCAAGATTGATGACCATGAAAATATCAAGGAAGGTTCAAACCAATCGGCAATATGTCAAGATCGTGAAAAGGTAAATTTGTAAGGCTCTTTTCTAGTATTTTGACGATCTTGAAGTTTGGAAGAAAGATTGGTTTACTAGATTTAGGGCCGTACTATTAAGAGGGATCTTGACGCTTATCTTGATGTTGTTTAGGGTTTAAAGGCTCAAAATGCATATTCAAATAGTTGCTTGATGATAAATAAGTTCCAACCTTGAAAATCCTTTGAAACAAATCAAATTCCCGAAACCCGGCATACGCCCATGGCGTAGCAGAAGCTTACCGAAGTTCATGTAGCACCGGCTCAATAGGGCGGTGTGAAAATTCCAGAGAATGGCTTCTTGGGCGTTTGGTAGCCCGGTGCTACCGCCCATGGCAGCCCGGTGCTACCGGACTATCGGTAGCACCGGATTTCAGCCCGGTGTGAAAATCACAGAGGAGTGTATTCTGGGTATTTTTGGTAGCCCGGTGCTACCGCCCAATGTGGGCCGGTGCTACCGGACTATCGGTAGCACCGGACATCAGCCAGGTGTGAAAATTCCAGAGAAGCACCTTTTTGGGCATGTGGTAGCCCGGTGCTACCGCCCACAGTATCTCGGTGCTACCGGACCTACGGTAGCACCGGTCCTAAGCCCGATGCTATAATTCCAGAGAGGTCTCTTTTTGAAGAAAGAAAATGAAGTGGAACCCGGTGCTGCCGGCCCTAGTTGGGCGGTAGCACCGGACCCCCTGTAACGGTCTCTGGCAAGTGCATTAAATACATTGTTCTAGCCGTTGAAGTGGAGCCCGGTGCTACCGGTCCTACATGGGCGGTAGCACCGGAAAAACAGATTTTTGAAGATTTCGAGCTCCAACGGCTAGAAATTTTGGTGGAGGCTATAAATACCTCCCCACCTGCATTCTAGAGCAACTCTTGGTCCTCATTGATGATATTTGAGCTCTAGCAAGTGTTCTCCACTCTTGTGTGCATTCAATTTCTATTTGTGAGTGTGAAAAACAAGATTGAGTGTTGCATTTAGTGTTTGAGCCTTTAGACAATGACATTCGACCTCAAGCTAGCGTCAAGGTTTATTACTCTTGGAGGTTGCCGCCTCCTAGACGGCTTGGTGGCGAT
Source organism: Otatea glauca (assembly GCA_036346275.1). Classification (NCBI taxonomy): domain Eukaryota; kingdom Viridiplantae; phylum Streptophyta; class Magnoliopsida; order Poales; family Poaceae; genus Otatea; species Otatea glauca. The sequence goes on along the minus strand of CM070712.1, from coordinate 37,002,502 downwards.
CGTGCGCGGTGAGCTTCTCAACGGAGATTGAGAGAAGCCCCGGCAAGTTGTGAAGGCCGGAGTTCGCCTACCCAGAGCGGGGAAGAACTACCTTAGTGATTGAGGAAGGCTCAAACGAGTGGAACCGGCTTGATGTGGTTCAAGTCACCTCAACTTGGAGTAGGGGAGACCGGCAAGTCTCCGAGACCACGAGTTAAATTCCTTATCTCCTATTTATTTGTGTTTGGTATTCTTGATTGTTGAGATTCTATTTCATTAATACCATACTTTTCATAGTCTTTGTGCTCACAAGTCTATTTGCTTCACTTGTATTGACATAGCATCTTAAGAAATTGCTAGAGACATTAGTGTGTTCCGCATATTTGTATCTCAATTTCGTATTGTCTTTTGTTATTTCTAATTTGTGTTGAAAAATTTAGAAACCTCCTATTCACCCCCCTCTAGTCGGTTATCCTTGATCCTACAGCCGCACTGTGCACACAGAGACCTCCCGCCCTGGTCGCCACCACAGAGACAAAGTCCAACTCCTCCGCCGGCACCAACCAGAAAAAGTTCGACTTCTCCACCCAAATCTGAGAAGAATCGAACACCAGCACCATCTCGGAAGTCAGCACCGTCCTCGAAGAAATCTCAATCATCTATGAAGCAAGGACAATCCCAAAGAAAATTACCACCGACATGATCAAGAAGAACTAAAAAGCATGTAAGCGCCAGTGTAACATCTCACTTTAAAAAGGTGCCACCACCTGAGAAGACTAAAGTTGATGCTAACGCGCAAAAGTTTTTCTCGAGTATGGCAAAAGTGCAAAAGACAGGGCAGGCTTCTGACCCTTGCAAAATGTCGGACTACGAGCGCATATTCAGAAAGCAATACTTGAATGCGGCTAGTGCTGATGCGTTGAGGTTGGATGCTCATGCAGATTCTGCTCAACGAGATGCTCAGGAGCAAGGTCTAAGGTGGAAGTTCTTTATGGGAAAACCGTTGGTTGAACCAGCTCATTTCGACCACCTGACAACACAACTTCGGCGCGTCCATCAGTGGTACATGCAGCAATCCAACGAAGGTATGGAGTTGTTCGCAGTCCAATACACGGAACAAGATTTTCACAATAGAGATAACATCTTCTGGGTGAATTTCGAGGAGGTGTACATGTTGTACCAGCAAGATGCCCTGGACGTGAATATACTTCGATTGTGGACTTTGTAAGTCTCTACATATATTATTGTGCATTCTTGTACTGTTTAATTGCATGTCTGACTTCTTTCTTATGTAGAATGGAGATACAGACATGTAGAAGAAATGGCAATGACAACCTAGGATTCCTAGATCCGGGGCTTATCAATGAAAAGCTTGTGAGGGACAATCCACAGTACAATGAAGACTATTTATTTAATACTTTTTTGAAGCTGCAATACAAAACCTCCATACTTTTACCCTGTAACTTTAAGTATGTATTTCCCTACTTCTAATATCGTTTTACTATTTTTGCGTAACACGTACGATGTTGGAGTAATTGACTACGTTGACATATATGTGCAGATTTCACTGGATCCTCCTTGTCATCCAGTTAGATGCTAGCAGGATTTTTGTCTTGGACTCTAGGAGAAAACCAACTAATCTATATCAAGACTTTTGGGACATGTTGAACAGGTAAACTCGATCGTTGCGTTATTGCTCTAGCAATATTCCATTCTACTTCATTTAAGTTTATTTAATATTCAAAATCATTCACAGGGCATTCGTACGATACTTCAAGAAAAGTGTTCGACATCATCCCTACAGGAAATATTTTGAAATAGTAACCGACTTTCCATGTATAAGGCAGGACCCGGGAAATAATTTATGTGCATACTATGTATGTACAAATTTACATTCAATTATCACGGAGACTGTGGGCTATAACGAAGCCATGGTACATAATTACACATTGATGCCTACTTTTTTTCCATTTAACATATATCTTCATTAATTAACTTTCTCTTTCTTCAATAACAAATACTCCAAACTAAGAACCAATAAGTTATTAATGATGTAAATTATAGCAATTCAAGAACATTTCACGGATTCATTCATGATGATGTCATCAATCCAAACGGCGAGTTCCACGCGTAGCCTCATCGCCCTCATTCCTTCGATCTACACCGTGATATGCCTACTTGACTCCTTTTCATCAGAGCTGCAAAATCAAAGTGAATGAGATGAGATGAGATGTAGTCGAACTACATTTGTAAACAAATCATTGTAAAAACAAAATATTGTGATGCTTAATTTAATATATTGGAATTATGATTTTAATGATGCTTTGTATATACATGGATATATTTGAATTATGATTTGAACGATGCTTTATATACTATATATGGACACTGTATAAACAATTGTATAAAAAAATATATATATATATATATATATATATATATTGCACAAAAAATATGCAATAAAAATATTTGGTTCACGACTTGTCACCGCTAGGTTTACGAGAAACCGGCAGTGATATGTACATATCACTGTCAGATTGTGGTATAACCCGGCAGTGATAATTCGATATCACTGCCGGTTTTATGTATAACCGACAGTGATAATTATCATCACTGCCGGATTTTGATTTAACTCGGTAGTCATAGTTCAATATCACTGCGGGTTGTAGATAGAACCAGCAGTGATAATCCTTACCACTGCCGGTTCCTGAGCCGGCAGTGATAATCCCCGAGTATCACTGCCGACCAATCACTGCTGGCACCAATGATCGGCAGTGATGTGCTGTTCTGTAGTACTCCGGTCCGTGATGACGTTTTGGAACCGGCAGCAGTGTGCAAGCTAGAACTAGAAAGTACACCGGTCCGCGAGCACTATATGCAAAAGAGCGTGGCCATAGCTGGCAACTGGGGATCTGCTCCTATGGCAGTAGAAAGAGACCTATCTTCAGCATCTTCAAATGGGAACGAGAGCCTGCAATCATTGTGTGCCATGCTTTATCTATCATGTTCGGTGTCTGAGCAAGCTGATGAGGCTGAGATGAGTTACCGATGCAGAAGAGAGGGGAGAGAGAAAGATATATGTAGGGAGTAGTAAAAGACATATATATATCCTTCTACCCTTTTCTCTAATGGCAGCTTTCCCGTTTCACTACGTAACAGCAATTGTTGTGTGAAAAAAAGGATTTTGCTTATGAGTTTATGGCATTTAATGGTTTCTGACATGAAATGTTATTTGAAACCCAGTTAATAATTTCATGATTTTTCAGAGGCTATAACAAGCCAATTAAAGTGGCTTTCTGAATTTGACTTTTTTTTGTGGGGATTGCTATAATAAGCCAATCAATTCGGGCACTTATCAGAGGCTGTCGCTATATCAAAGATGTTTTCAGATACGTGAGTAATACTGGAATTGCATTGTGTGATAAAAACAACTGCATGCATGATCATTGCAGTTTCAAAAAAAAAAGAACAGCTTGATCATTGCATGCAGAATTTGATTTGAAATGTTAGCAACGCGTACCACACATGCATATAATTTACTATATCCGTTAGATTTGAAAAAAAAAAGTAGGAGGGGGCAAATAAGTGATCAATTTCCTAGAAACAAGCAGAAACAAACACCGACGAGCTACTGCGCTAGCCACTGCCAAGTTAGTAGCTAGGAGCCTAGGATATATGTCGATATGCTATTGTCTCAGCCTCTTACATGCAATTGTCACTTTGTCAGAGTTACGGTATCGGTGTGACATACATGCAATTTCAGAAGATTTACAGTCTGGTGAGCAAAAAGATACCCCTAAACAGTGAAAGGGAGAAAAAGAAAGAGGAAAGGGAAGAGGTAAAGATGCCACTCACTTCCCATAATAGAGGGCATAGGACAGCAGATCCCCCCTTATTCCAGCCTGCTCTCATTATCAGCATGGAGGCAGTAGAAGCAAACAGCATAACACTTGCCCTCCTAACTGCTACAGTGGACTCAATTCTTTCTTAATTCAGCCACCATTTTTTTTATTTAATCGCCTTTTGCTGCTTTCTTCCTGCCTATATATATATATATATATATATATATATAATTTGAGGCTGCCAAAATTTGGGTGCCTTTATGGAATCAGGATCTAGGGACAACCTTCAAATTGGCTAAAGGTTGGAATCTTCCTTAGAATAATCAGATAAGAAACATTAAAATATCCCAAGGAGAAAATCCATCAATATCAGAGATCATCTCATCTCATCATCACCACATCTTGTTCATGCCGAGAATTAATAAAGGGTGAAAAATAGCAATAAACTAATGCAACAGTAACATCTGTCTAGTTCCAAGGGAACGTACTCTTAATTAAGCCTTAGTTATACATGCATGAATTAATATAACAGCTAATGAGAAATTTGATCACCCAAACCCCTGCATGAAATGACATACAATCGGTTACTAGATTAATGAAGTGTGTTAATACAAAGCTCACACCTCATGCGCAACATGCATCAATTCATCAGTCTCTTCTCATCACTTCACTTCCTTGCTCCTCCTCGCCCTGGAGCCGCTGCCCTGCCGACGTGAGGAACCCCATAAACCCGCCACCGCCAACCAGATGGCCGAATCCGACCTGCCCAGCCATCGGTGATGGCTGGTGGATTACGGTGAGGGGGTCTAGCCAAGCGCGAGCCGACGCCCAACCGCCACTGGACTGAAGGGGTTCCCCATGGGAGAAGAGCTGGCTCTGGTCTAACCTTTGCCGCGGCGGCATGCTGCTGAACATGTAGCTGTCGCCATTGCCTCCGCCGCGGCCCTCTCCAGCGCTGTTCTCCGAGGCATGCCATGACGGCATTCTCTGGTTGTGGTACGGCCAACCTGGAACGCCTGCACTAGAGATCATACCGTGATGGTTCGAATTCGAATTCGAAGATACATGGCTGAAGATCTGGTGCTGGTTGGACTGGAGGGTGAGGCATAGCTCCTGCGGTTGGCTGCTGGTTGTGCGTGACAGGAGGTCCGGCGGGGAGCCCCGGTACTCGTCGTGGGCGGCGATGGGGCCGCTGGCCGTGGACGAGGAGGGAAACAAGGACTTGACGTTATCGGAGGCTCGGTCCACGCCGAGAGGATGTGGAAGGAAGGAGCCGGACACGCCGGTCATGGCGCCGCCGGGGTTGCTGAACCCGTAGGACGTCGAGGTCACCTGCTCGGCCGGCTCGGCGGCCTCGGGCTCGGCAGAGGGCGGCACCTCTGGCCGGTTGGGGAGCTCGTCGATGGCGTCCTTGGCGTTGCGGATGAGCCAGTCGACGGCCTTGCTGGGGCGGTCGTAGCCGAGGCGGTCCTGCACGTCGTAGAATCGGATGGCGGTGTGCGCGGCAAGGCGGACGCGGCGGTCGCGCAGCCCGCGCGCCGTGCACACCTTGCTGTGCCGGTCCTTGCGCCCGGCCGCCGACCGTACGATGCGCCCGCTCCCGAATGCCGTGGCAAGGGCGTCCACGGGCGTTGACTCGCCGCTGCTGCCGCCATCGGCGCCGGCCCCTCCACTCACCTGCTGCCTCCGGTGGTGGTGGAGGTAGCTGAACTCTTGGTGGTGGTAGATCTGGAGCTGCTCCTGCGCCTCCGCCCTTTCCTTCTCCTGGAGCAGGTAGTGCAGCGTGCTTGCGGTGGCGGTGGGGTTGCTCCAAGGGTCTAAGCCCTTGGACAGCTGGTTCTTGTCCCCCTCCAGCTTGAGCTACCTCACTTGCACTCCCCACGATAACCGGAAAGGAAGAGGAAGCTAAGAATCGCAGTAAAGAAGAAAAAGGAACAAGGACCTAATGCATGCGATTGGCATATCTCTTGTGCTGCGCCTAGCCAAGCTCACTCAGCTCGCCATCTTGAGGAAAAAGATTTAATGGCCATGGGAACCCCACAACTCCATCGGCAGGACCAAACCGGCTTAATAGCTATATTAGCAAGCGCTGGTGTAGCTAGCCGGCCGGCCTCTCTTTTGTGAAGGTGACAAGCAAAAGAGGGCAGTGCAGATCTTATCTTGGCAATCTAGCTAGTTCTTTGTGTGCAACTAGCTAGCTAAGCTTACTCTGGGTATTGGGAGAGGGGGCAAAGAAGATCGAGAAGGGAGAAGAAAAAAAAAGATGACGACCTTTCCCAAAGGTACGAAACCTATTATACTAGTAGTATTTCTTACCACACCTTGAGAAGGACATGCGTATTGAGCTTAGGGATAGCATATCTTCTCCGAGTTCTCACTACTTTTTTCGTCGGTAAAGTGAGTGTTTTTTTTGGGTGGGGGTGGGGGTGGGGGTATAGATTGCTAGGATGATTCAGGGAGAGGGTGGCGCGGACAGCCTCACAGGGCAGAAGTCAGGCTGTAGGACAGAAACTTGAGTTTTGATAAACATCACTCGGGTATTTTCTTAGCAAACAAACATCTAAATTTTAGAGTATTTGATCTGCGGTGAGATCCGTAAGACGTGAAGGGAGGTGGGATTACGTTTTAATGGATGATTTAATACATTGATCTAAAGGTCTAAAATTTAAATGTTTGTAAGAAACAAAACATCCGGATGAAGGTTAGACACTCCGAGATCACGTCCCTCTCTCTGCTTCAAGTTTCCTGATTTTAATTAGTACAGTAACTGCTTGGGAGGAGCCACATTTAATTCCGCCTCTCACTCTTTCTCGAAAAGACTGTGCCACTCCAATAGGAGAGGCCCACGCACAATGTCGTCCGCTGATTGTGTACTATTCCGTTATGTCTATTCCATTGCAAAGCTGTGCACAATTGTAATGGGGAATACTATGGTGTGATTGGCATGCATGCATATCCAGATGTTTTTTTTTCTTGGCGCAAGTTGGATCTCATCTTCGATAAGTACTCCTTATACTGTAGTCTGTACACATAGTATCGGATCGATGCACCATGTAGTACGGTACAATCGCAAATATTAAGGTAAGGAAATGCTTCTCCTATCCAAAAATAAGTCCCACCACGCCACACGAGGTAAGGGCCGTAATTTCCACGAGTAGTAATTTGCCATGTCCTTTTCAGTTGCCTTTTCTTCCCGTGTAATTTAGCCTAGGTACCTTCCTCTAAGCCGGTCTTGACCGGCTTGTAATAACCTCTTACTCTTTAAATGAATTGGCAGCGCTCATGCCTCCTTTTGAAAAAAAAAACAAACTGAAAAGGTGTAGGAATTGTTCAGCCTTTTTTATATAAAAAAACACTTTGTTTGCATGCAATCGATTGATCCTTATGTTTGAGCTGCACATTAATTAAGTACCACTACTACAAAAAAGCTTATATTAGACGTCTCATTACAGACGGTTTCTCAAAACCGTCTGTGACGATGAACATCACTGACGGTTCTATATTGCAACCGTCAGTAACATTATCATAGACGGTACTCTTCAAAAACCGCCAGTGATATACATCAATATCACAGAAGACGGTTTTTAACTAAAACCGTCTGTGATATCATGTATTATCTTAGACGGTTTTATAATAAAACCGTCAGCGACTTATCACAGACGGTTCGTTATAATAACCATATGTGATAAACCACATCACAGACGGTTTATCCAGACAGAAGTGTCTATGATAATATTTCAACTTTCGCACTCTCACCAAATTTGAACTTTCCGCTCGTCTCGTTTTCGACTTCCTTTAAAATACCAGCCCGCGGCTCTCCTTCTGCTGCTTTCTTCTCACTTCTCATTATCTCCTCTTCTCTTCTCACCTCCTTTTCCTCTCCTCTTCGAATGTTTGGTAATTATGGTGTTCGAATCGTTCAACTAAAATGTTATAGCTCATCCTCTCCTCTTCCTCTTCCTTTCCCTCTTCTCTTCTCTTTTGTACTCTTGATGTTGCGGCGTTTTTGTTTTCGATCCGTGCACCTTTCGGTAAAACGGACATAACTTTTGCATAGCTCTGATCGCGATGTTCTTGTGCTCGTTTTAAAGCTAAAGAAAAGTGGAAGTCAGGGGGCTACATCAGAAGTACACACGAGACTCCGAAAAAATGTCGATCTTAAAAAACGTCATTTATGGCCTCAAAACGGCCTCCGAAGTTTTTTTCGTCGATTTTTTGTTTTCGAGTTCTTCAGAGCAGTGACATGGGATATCTCACATCCAATAGCTCTTATATTATGCCTGAACTAGCACAGAGCAGTTGGATCACAGAAATATCATCTGTGCGTGACAATATTTTTTTGTTTCCAAAAGTAACATCACAGGCGATTCATAGTAAAAACCGTCTGTGATAGTTGTTATCACAGACGGTTCTTAATAAAAACCGTCTGTGATGCTTGCATATCACAGACGGTTTTAGTTTGAAACCGTCTGTGATATGTTCTATCACAGACATGTTTCGTAAGATCACTGACCCATGGTTACAGACGATTCGAAAAACCATCTATGATGATTTTTTCTGTAGTAGTGTACATTGAAGATGTATATTTCACCAAATATATATGCATGGTTAGCGAATACTCAAGAGAAAGCTGCTGTTAGCAGATAAACGTATGTAAATTTTCGTTCGGTTTGCTTCGTGTAATTTTGTCATGCAGAATATCTCAATTCACAATCAGAAGTTGAACAAAATTAATGCATATATGTATGTGTTTCTTTGAATGTATAATTGCTTTAATCTAAATTATACATAGATCAAAACTTCAATTATGCAACGTTTTAATTGTACAGCCTATATAATAAACTAGAAACCTATACGCGGCGTTTTACGCCGCGGGCACCGCTCTTCACGCGAGCAAATCGAGAAAACGCACGATCGACGCTCCACACACGAGTAAATCGAGAAAACGCGCGAAAAAGACCTAAAAAGGATTTTGTGTTTTCCGCAAAAGGGTTTAAACGTAATGCTAGAAAAACGCAACAAGGACCTAAATGTGATGTACATTTTTTTAAAAAAAAGGGACCCATTTTTTTGTTCCGGAAAGGACCTAATCGTAAAAACGCAACAAGGACCTAAATACGATGTATATTTCTTTAAAAAAAGGGACCCGAAAGGTTTTTTTGTCCCGAAAAGGATCTAATCGTAACTCCTTTTTTTGGTAAAAGGACCCGAGCGCAAGCCTTAAAAACGCATAAAGGACCTAGACGTAATATGTATTCTTTTTTCGAAAAAAAGGACCTAACTGTAATTTTTTTCCGAAAAAAAGACCTATATGTAATTTTTTTTCTTCAAAAAAGGACCTGGATGTAAATTTTTTCTGTCTGGCTAAGCAAGACCCCATGAGCCGGCCGCCTACTATCTGACTCAAAGCAACCACAAGACAGGAACCTTGCAGTCTTTAGTAGAAGGTTATATGCCTTTTGCTTTCCTAGATGTGCAAATAGTAGCTAGTTACACCAAAAGACTTACTCTAGTGGTATATGGTAGGTAGTAGAAATCATATTTGCCTATTGATTAGTTATTTCTACTACTCTACTATCGGAGAACTATAAATAAATACTAGCTAATTTGATCTATTGGATCGAAAATAATATTGAATTTAGTGTACCCTAAAAGAGCTCTTATTTTAACATTCACCTAAAATATATTTTACATTATTACACACTAAACATAGGACTACATGCATCCTACATGTTAAAAGAGGCATGTACCGTCGCTCACATTCTTAATTGAAGCTCTCAATTCATTTGGCAAATAAGTTTCATGATGAACTAACGAGGTGCAGGTTCTGGGCATCTCCAGCCCATTGTGTTTCAGGTTATGTCTAAAAGTAGATACTGTGTTTCACCTCATCTCGCCGTAGACACAACCCAAGGCGAAACCACTTCATTGCATTGTCTCTTAAATTGCCTAATAAAAATTTATTTTTTGCATGTTGGAAAGATGCAAGTCATGTGCATGCCGGTCCATGTCCTTTCATTTTTCTAGCTCCTACAAACTTTTTTTTAAAAAAAATTAGACTTCTTCTAAACACAATTACAAAAATAACCACCTCTCTAACCACGGAAGCGCTGGCGGGCGACACTTGTCACCTACCGCGCTCTCGTACTATGACAGGGTTTCGCGCAATAGATGCTCGGAAGAAGCACTTACCGAGCCATGTGACCTCGGTAGCATGAATGCACTCGTTTAATTAAGCAAAGTCATTAATTAAGTGGTTATGTGATTCATTAATTAATTGGTGAATGATTAATGACACAATTGCTTGCAGAGCCATGGGATCTCGGTAGGACTTGCCGCGGCCCACTGGTGCAGCAGGTGACGCGTGCCACCTACAGACACTTTTACGGTTAGGGAGGATACTATTTTTGTAATTACGTTCAAAACAAGGTAAGATTTGCAAAAACAAAACTATGATAGACTAGAAAAATGGTAACTTCCTTTGTTTCACCTTTCGCGTGGGACACTATGTCTTACACGAGAGGCGTGGCTGTACTCGATAACGTGGCGAGGATTTATACATGACTAAGATGTAGTACTGGAAATACCCCATGCATGTTAATTATCTTAAATCAAACTCTCCAGTTAAGTACCCTTTTTGCACAACACTATGAATTGCATGAGAAAAAAATCTACATATATGTTTGCACCAAAATTTGACAGATAGGGTCAAAATCAGCAGTCCAAGATCAACAAGATACGATTGAGATAACGTATCAAGATATTTGGAAACGAAACAGGTTGTTAAGGAAAGCACCCTCCAAATAGAGGCCGATCACGATTCTATTCCTAACGTGTTGTACTGTAACTCTATCGGCCAATGGCTATAAAAGAGGTCTAGAGGTGATCGAGAAGTCGCCCAGAGCCAACCAACCAATTCGCGTCTACTTTTCATCTACTTTTTCGTCGACTAGGAGTAGTTCTTGTAATTTAGTCTTTGTAATTCGATCTTGATCAATAAATTTGCGTATCGCCGATTGTTGATCTCCTTCAAATTACGCCGTGTTTGATTTATTACGATTTTGTTGCGACGCCTTCTTGTAATCGATCTGCCTTTATCCTCTGATTAGCCTTAATCGGCTAGTTGGACTTACCCTGTTACTTTGATCTTAATCGGTTTCAAGCTGATTGAGTCTAAGCCGATTGATCGTTACGATCGGTTTGTAGTGAATTTTATATTTTTACCTTGTTTGATTCTGAGTCAAACCGACCGCACGCTCAACCGGTGTTAAATGCGGTGTCTTCTTTGTAAACCCTACATCAAGTTTTTGACGCCAACAATATACAATTAGTTATAGTGTATTTAATTAGTTGCTTGTACCAAGTGGTACATATATGAGATGGTGCAAGAAACAAGTCATCCATGTGTTTTGTTGTTTGAATGAAACCATCTCGTACTGAATGGCGGGATATAAATTTGAGAAATATTTCCTATAGATACTGAATCATTCCATTCAATAAAACAATGGAACCAAATGGTACAAAACCATTCCATCCTATTCAACCTCATCCCATCAACCAAACACACCATTACATGCCCATACCAAATGATATTTCGATTCAGATTAGCATTAAGTACTGGTAAGTGTTTCCACATAGTTGATAAATGATTATTTAATAATTGAGAAATGTTATGGTTTTCAGTGTTTGACCTGTCCAACTAACCAGCTATTACCAATTACACTCCTAAAAGTATCTAGAGGATACCCTCTTTGTCCACTGCTGTACCAACCAAGCGTAGTACCCGACCGCGCCATCACACAGGCAGTCTTTTTCCTTCCCCATTAACTACCGCAACAAGTAGGCTGTAACATGCAAGCCGCATGTGATGTGCTAGATCCATCAACTCTTGCTCGCATGCACTCAATACATATGCACCAGTTATTTGGACCAGACAATTGGTTTTATTGGGCCCTCTTCTCCTGTTAGGTCACTTCCCGACTAATCTAGGGCACGTACAATAATGCGATGTTAGCTATCTATAAGTTTTATTATGTAAGATTTTTGCAGATATAGAAAAGAGAGAACGAGGGAGAGTATAGCTATCTCTTCGTGAAGAGACGACCATATAGACGGCATAAAACATCATTACATGAGTTATTGTCTATAATAAATACTTTTTTATACCATAATTAAAATATTATAGAATCTCGTAAAGACAATCTTAAGCTGACATCTATTGTAAAAGTTGTCTTTAGTTTTGTCTTTAGATGATATGGAGGAGTATATAGACAACAGTCATCTCTACTATTGTATATACTCTTAATTGGGTGAGGTTCACTGCACGCATGATTGCTAAACTAGGTTAATCTCTCCTTACCTGAAAAAAATATCTGACCCATGAATTCCTCTCCTCTCCTCTTATTCATCATATCAGTCATCGTCTGGACAAACTCTTCTGATTATTAGAACCGGCCTAGCTTGCCCATCCGTTGCTGACATCAATGCAAGTAGCTAGGCTTGGGTCCACGGACCACGGCCAGTTCTTGCTTTGCATACATGGACAAATATACATGTAGATGCATGAATGTTACAAAGTGATGATTCATCAAGTACGGTTTGATGTATAATGGGTCACACTTTTCAATTGCTTGGTTCCAATGATTAATTTACGATTGTTAACATAATTGCATATAGCTAGGTTATTGATTCCTTCTGCTTAAATAAGTACGCTCGCATGCGTCATCCTAGCTTACCAATCAAATTATAACTCCTCAAAATCTTGTCGCCTCCATAGTGTACTATGCGAGTATTCAGTGCTTCCTGAGCCTGTGTCGCGAAACAGAGATAATTGGGAATTACATGCAACTTAGACAGACATGGAAGCATATATTGTTACCCTTTCAGGGATGAACAAATTAATGTATGCGCATGTGTGCCTCCAATGACAGCAATGCTTTTAATCTATTTCCTCCCCGACCAACAATTACACCTCTCAATGGTCAATAGTAACCCTCACCTAGCCCTTTGTCTGCATCTCTGTGTCCGTACGAGTAGTCGCCATAGCTGTAAATGCTGATCACATGAATCCCGACCACAAGCAGATGCCTCCCTTTCATCATTTCGACCTACATACTAGTAAGCTGTACACCTTCAGAATGAACGGTGGTAATATGTTTGAGAAAATTAATACCACCGGGTCTCCTACTCGACTCCAATCGGTTTCTTTTACTAGTAACTAGTTAACTACTACAGGGGTTCAAAACTACAGTAAAATTTCGTGAAAATCTCAGATTTTGGCTGGGGGTGAAATTCAAAATCCCAGCAGAACAAAAGATTTGAAAATTAGGGTTTGCCACGGTGATTTAGGTAAAGTTCACGAAATCTTAGTGATTTCGGCTGAAATTTTGGCATTTTGAACCGGTTTTGCATGGTTTTTGGAACGGATTTCACACCAATTTTTGTGTGAATAATTGTAACGCCTTTTATAAGAAATACATGTGAAAAGTTTGCAAAAAAATACATATACAAATTATGAAACCCTAAACCCTAAATTAGATTTTGGCCTTAAATGGTGTATTTCAGCCTTAAATGATGTATTTCGGTCTTAAATTGTATTTTGGCCTAAACCCTAAACTCTAACTTGGATTCTGGCCTTAAATGATGTATTTCAATCTTACATTGTATTTCAACCGAAATCAAAACTTTAACTTAGATTTCGGCCTGAACCCTAAACACTAGCTTGGATTTTGGCCTTACATGATGTATTTCGGTCTAAATCCCAAACCATAACTTGAGAATTTTATGGGCAAATATTTAGTATTTGCATTCAAACAGATAGAAAATGTAGATAAATGATTGCACGATTTTTTTATATTTTTTTCAATTTTTCTAGCCTCGAGAGACCATTTCACATAGGGTTGAAAATTACGGTGATTTTGGCCGTAATTTCGGTTTTTCCGGTTTCAAATTTACCGAAATTTAAATTTACTTTTTGAATTTTATCCGGATTTCGTCTGAAACTCTGAAATCTCGCCGATATTTCGGATTTCGGCCACCCCGAGATGTGATTTGAAAACGAAATTTGAAACCTTGGCTCTTACAATAGTAGTAACAATTAACCTTTTTGTAAGGTAAAACTATTAACGATTAACGAGGAAGGAACCGGAACCAACGGTAAGCCGAGATGACGACGTACGTCGTGTTCCGTTATGGAGTTGCTAGCCTCGCTGGCCGGCCGCCTCCGCCGCGTTCTTTTCAGCCTTTTCCTGCTCTCCAACTGTCCCGCCGGGCGGGCCCCCAAGGTAGCCAGTTGCTGGCATGCACAGCGCGCGCGCTCCCTGCCCTGCCGGCCCATAGCTAAGCCATCACCACCACAACCAACCCAACAAATCCCTCTAGCTAGCTCCCCACATCGATCGCACGCCGGCCTCTTGTCACGCGCCGCTGTACTACGTACGATGCGTTTGCCGCATCGCTTGGCATGTAGCAGCCTCGGCCGGGAGCTAGCGCAGCCGAGAAAATGGACACATGCATGTATCCAATATATATTATTGAGAGAGAGAGAGCTAGGAAAGGCTCGACGCGCGCGCAGACGTACAGGTGCAGAGGCACGAGCTAGGCCGCGACAATTCGGCAGGAGGAGGTGGCGACGGGTGAGCGCGACGTGCATGGGGGCGGGCCCGGGCCCGGGGCCACGCCACGGCGCGATATTTGGCGCCGCGCGGGGGCGCGATTTGAAGCCAGCCAGGCGGCCAGGGAGCGAGAGGTGAGAGCCCTCGCGTCGAACGCATGAGGCGACCGATCGACACCGAGGGCGACAAGTCGGGGCCGCGCGCTGCCCGCCCAGCCGGGTTGTGGAAGCGTTTTTGGATCCGCACGCGGATTGGTGGATCTGGCCCGCTTGGGTCCCGCCTCGCGCGCGGTTTTGAAACTTTATAGCGACACATCAGCTAGCGAGCGAGCGAACCATCGACTGACCGATGCGCTCGCGGCCGGGCCAGGCCAGCCACCGTCATCGTTGGCAGGCGCAGGCGTAAACGGATAATAGTAATGAGCGAATAGTCGAGCCGCAGTACTGCCGACAGAGTGCTGTGTAGATGAAGGCTGTGTTTGGTACAACTCCAACTCTATCAGATTCGTGGATCTAGTAGAGCTAGGTATTTCTAACTCTACCAGATTTGTGGAGCTGAAACTGTGCGTTTGGTAGGGCTTCAGCTTCACTAGATCCGTGGATCTGGTGGAACTGTGTATTCCTAACTCCACCAGATCCGTGGAGCCACCAAAATCCGTAGAGTTGGTGGAGCAGGGTATTCCTAGCAGCAGAAATTTATGGAGCTGGAGCTGTGGGTACATTAAGAGTGTTTAGGTGGGTCATCTTGTTTACATTTTAGACTAAAAATATAAACTTAATTCACTTTATTTTAGCCTACAAGCTCCAGCTCTGAGGTGGAGCTGGAATCTGGAGCTATACCAAACAGGGCCTAAGAGTGTTTAGATTGATCATCTTTTCAAATTTTAGACAAAAATATAAACTTAATTCACTTTATTTTAGCCTACAAGTTTCAGATCTCAGTTGAAGTTACGATCTGGAGCTTTACCAAACAACAGGCCCTAAAAGTGTTTAGGTGAGTCATTTTATTTACATTTTAGACTAAAAATATAAATTTAATTCATTTTATTTTAGCCTACAAGTTTTAGATCTGAGGTGGAGTTAGGAACTTAGGATCTATAACTCCACCAAACAGGACCGAAGTTCGTTGATGGATCTCGGCTCGTACGTATGTCGATTTTTTTAAAACATAATACAATTTTAAAATAAAAATTATAGAAAAATAGGTTTTTACATAAATAATGTAAATTTATTTTTATAAATATATTATTTTAAAATTTCTACGTATGTTTGAGGGAGTTCCCCATGCATCATAAGAGCCCAACAGAGGGAAGAGGGGCGGCTGACCTGTAGTAACCTAACAACGCCCCATTGCGACGGGGCCTAGCTGTCTGCTCGCCAGCCTTCACCATCGTCCTTGCATGGATCTATCAGATTCTTTGGGGGTTTTGGCCTTTGGTGTACTTACGTTCCTTGCGTGCTGCTGCCGTGCTCGCGATCTGCATGCATGTGCAACTGCAAGCTTCTCCTGTGAAAATGTCAAAATAGGCACTAGATGCACCGCATGGGGGATTACGGCTAGGTAAAAACAGCACGAGTCAATAGGGGCTGATTCATATACTTTCGAGTCTAAACTTTGTTACAAATTGAGTTAGGCAAGTTAAATCGAGTTAGACATTTGTTTAGTTCATTGTGACATATGTGGTAAGATTCTTTCACTAGTATAGAAAATCTATCACAGATAGTTTTATGAACCGTTTGTAACTATATATCAGTGATAATTACGGCACAACCAGACGGTTTCTGAACCTCATAGACGGTTCAAAACTGACTGTGATGTCTTAACTATCACAAACGGTTTTTAAGAAGAACTGTCTGTGATGTCCTAGCTATCACACCGATAAAGTTCAAAATCCCGACGAAATTTCAGAAATTTTGACCATAAATGAGATTTCAAATCCCATCGGAATAAAATAAAATTAAAATTGCTACAGTGATTTCAAAATTGATACAAAATTGACCGGATTTGATATTCTTAGGACCAGAGTACATGTGAAAATTTATATATATACAAGTTAAGTATAAAAGCTTACTAAATTATAACAACATTTGAGTCTAGTTGGTTAGGATATTTGTTTCCTATTGGTGAGACTTGGGTTCGAGTCCCGGTAACCATTGGAATTTTCACGGAATTTTTTGCTATGCAAGAAGCTAAAAAGAATGTTAAGAGTGAGATTTGAACCTATGACCTCGTGGAGGGACCCATATCTGATGCTGTAGACAACTCACCATCCCAACTTCATGCTATGGCATCATGGTTATAATTTTTTCTGATGTTGGGAGACCATTTCACAGGGATTGAAAAAGGCAAAAAATTTGTTTTCAAATTTACCGGATTTTAAATTTGTATTTTGAGTTTTATCAGACTTCGACCGATATTTTGAAATCTTGTTAAAATTTCAGATTTCCGCTGCCTTCGACATTGCCATCCGAAACCTAAATTTGAAACCTTCTTCGCGTCCAAAGTCAGACGTCGCTTCGCCCTCCCAAAACGAGCTACTGGGACGACGTTCCCCGCCTCTTCTCTTCGTTCCCACCGTTCGCGTCTCCCTTCTCCGGCGGTCGGCGCGGTGAGCTCTTCTCCTCCCCTTCCTTCGTTTCCACCGTTCTCCAGATCTCCCCTACTCCTTCTCCGGTGGCCGGCGCTGTGAGCTCCAGCCGGAGATCCCCCGTCAACATCCTCGTGGGGGATCATCCAAATCTTTCTCTCTACTCCAATCCGTGCAGTTTGTTGCGTGATGGAGTACTAATAGCAGTTTATTTCCCAAAATTTTTGGGGGTTCAACTGACACCCCATGCCCCACGTTAGGTCCGCCCCAGCCGTGCGATCGCTAGGTGTATGGGTCGATGTTGTGTTTTTCCGGCGTTGGTTCGGTTCGATGCTCCCCGCTGCTGCGTTGGATTGGATCCGGATTTGGCCGTGGATTTTGGTGTTTTGGTGCGAAAAAGGGCCGATGCGGCCGTTTGGAGTGCACGTCTAGGGTTGTAGGGTCTCGATCAATTGGGGCGAATCGTGTGTTGCTGCGAATTGGACTGGTTTCTGCTCATGGTTTCGTGTTCGGTTCGGTGCTTCCGTTGTTAATTAGGGCAGTTTCTGTTCGTATATGCAATGCTCAACACCTTTGCGTGGATTTTGGGAGGATTTAGTGCAGGATGTCTCTGGTCTCTAGGCCACCCGTTCCGTGTGCGCGCGCAAGCGCGCTTGTTGTGAAATTGGAGTTTCGCTGTGCACGTGATCAAATGTTTCCTTTGTTTTGATTATGGTGTGTAGCAACTAGCAAGCAGTGACAGAATCGTGGTAATTACCTTAATTTATGTTCATATTAACTTTTAGTTTCAGCGTTGCAATATGATTTTTGTTATGTAGAGGAGCTAGGGCTTGAATATTATTCACACTTTATTTTTGCTTGGTGCTATTTGATGATGCATTCTCTGTTCTCGAATATTAGCTGTAATGCTGTTTGGAATATTGTTACTGTTCCATTATCTTTTCACTCCCCGTTTCATTATGCTGTTTTGTTGCTTCATGGGATGCTCTTATGAGCAGTAGAAAATTTCATTGAAGTAATGTAGTTATTTTTACATGTTTCTATTGTAATTTTGGGGAAACTATTTGCTAGTTATTTTTTCTATTGGGCACAGTGACTTCCTGTCGAAGGAACTTATAAATTCTTGGGATAAAGTGGATAATCTGGTGTCTCCCATGTTTCGTTAATGTATCGTGGGGAGCTGATCACTTAGTTCAATGTAAACTGCTATTTTTCCTTGCTTACAACATCTATTTACTGCAGTTGTTGGCTGTAACTTCTGAAAGACATTTGGTGTGCTCCACAGGGATTTTCATTTTTTAACTCCTTATTTTTGTAGAGACTCATGTTTAAAATGACATATTAAATATTCTCAATTACGTAGTGTGTAGCCTGCAAACAAACTATGATTCTGTACAGACTTGTATTGCCGGACTTCATTTGATGGTAGGTCTATTGTCAAAATAGAGCCTCACTTCTCCCAAACTGTCTCCAGGAATGTTAATTATCCTGTTGATTAAAAAAAGCTGTGCTTTGACAGCCTTATTCAAAGTTATCTTGTGTTTTCATTGTCTAACACTATTGGCAGTCGAACTTCCAGACAGTTTGGTATTTCACTGCAACCATTTATTGACATCTAGCACAAGAGTACGAGTCAATATTGTTTAAGTTGTGTTCTAATTAATTTATGCATACGCTCTTCTTGCTTATTAGATTTCCCAAATCCCAATACATCTATAACTTTGAAGGTATCAGTGTATGCTCATGATGCATGTGCTCACACTATTTCTTGCTGTTGAGTGGGTCGCTTGATTGTCCTGCTCCCCATCCTTGCTGTTTTCTCTATCTTTGATCAGGTCGCACCCATCCAAATTAGGCATTAAGTTATCTGCTTGGTGAGGTTACTTAGGTTGTTGGGTCATGGGTGGGTGGGGTGGGGAGCTAGTTTCACCCTCTGTTGTCCTGCTGAAGTGCTGATACTTTTTATCACTTAAATCTAGGAAGTATTACCTGAATAGAAATATTACCTCAGAGAGAGGGAGGTTGGATCATCCAAAATTCGATATCACTAGATAAACTCTTCCACCTTTTGCTTTTCGAATTTTTGGTGACTTTACTTGCTCCATGGTTCACATGTGCTTTGTTAGGAAAACTGAATTGACCTAGTCCTAATGTGACATCCATATGTAAAGGTGAAATACAACTTCAACAACATTTGCACGTATATTTGGATATTTTCCTGTATGTATATTGGAATATGGTCTCCCTTCTATTATGTTTCTTTGGTGGTTCCTAATGTATTTCCCTTTTCCTGCTGCATGCAGTCCAAGTCTGTTTGCACTATGGATGAATCACGAAAAAGAGCCGCCTCCACTGCGAATGCTAAAAATATAAGTTCGTCCCTTGGTATGTGTCTTGTCATTAGTTATTCATACTCGATCATCTGGGAACCTTGTTTCTTTGTTTATGCTGCATCAAAGTCAAATCGATCTGATACTGGTAAAATGAAGATTTCTGATTGAAACTTCTTTTGAGTCTTGTTCATTGTATTTGCCTCCTACTTATCTGCAGGAAATTAAACATAGAACTGTGTTTGTAATTTTCTGCGGTAGACTTAGGAAATGTTTCTTCCTTTTCATTTTTGTAATAATTTGACCAGATGTATGCTTGTTATTTGTTGGCAGATGATGACTTTGGTAATGATTTTCTTTCATCTTGGAAGTTACCAAGTTCAGGAAAAGACACAATTGACTTTGATGTGCAGTCAGTTCCTAAGAGTAGCAAGAAGTTTAGCTTTGAAAACCTGTGAGTATTAGGCTTGAAAATTTCCGTAACATATGATGCAATCAAGTGGCCATTGTCTACTATCTAGTGTTCTAAATAAAGGCCGTTAAAACAATAAAGGTCCCATACCCGTTACGTTTATGGATATTTCAAGTTTTGCCTGTTTTATGGGGCCATTTATTCGGTTTAACGGCTGTTAATGTTTAACCGGCCCATTTATTTGGTAAAGTTGCAAGAATGTCATATGACATGGAACATTATGACATACATAAGATACATTATAACATATATAAAATGAATGCTAGCTTTGCTTTTCATTGCAACTTGAGCTATTCATTCATTCAATTATGGTTCTTTAATTACATTCACATCATGCCATTTTTTTTCATGTCACCGTTGTGGACAATTGTTGATAGTCTGGTAGTTGTATTCTGTATGCATGAAAGAAGATGAATTAGATGCTTATTTTGTTACTGCAAACATATATATATTTCTTTGAATTTTAAATAGTAAAACCATTTACAAGCTCGCTTACCGTATAAACACTAAAAGGTGGGGTGACCGTTCGTTAATGTTTATCGTTATTTAGAACATTGCTAATATCTACTGTTCATTATGGTGATGACAGTCTGTTTCTTTGGCCAGGGATGATTTCAAGCTTGATGGAGCATTTGACAAATTATCATCATTTAAGATGGGCATGTCTGATCTAGATTTCTCTAGTCCTCTCAAGAAAGTGAAGCACAACAGTTCAAATGGCAACGGTCTTTCTGAAGGGAAAAAAGAAACTGAAAAAGACAACTTCTCCTTTTCCTTTGATTTTAACGAGTAAGTTTCACTGACTGGTGAAGATTGGTAAACGTTCATCCCATAATCTTCATGCATTCAGTTGTTTCATTTCATTTATTTTGTTTGCTTAAAGGCTGGGAAAGTTCAATCTTGATGCAAAGTTGGGAATTGAGGAATATGGTATGAGTAGATTTACAGAAAAAACTGACCCCATGTCTTCAGAGGGTAACAAGGATCCACAAGGAGGTCTTTCAGGCAAGGGAACTGATTCCACTGAAGATAATAAGAGGAAGGAACAAACACAAACACAGGATGCTTGCACTTTGAGGCCTACTCATTTGACAAGGTAGGAGAATGTAAAGAATGCCAATCGTCTGACCTCAAAATTACTTCTTCTGATTCATCTGACGAAGTGCATGCATTTTTTCAGCATTAACCCTGCAAGTGTGGAACAAAATAAAGTGGAAATGGTGTCTAATGACAGGCATAGGGAGCACTCTAATGAGACATACCCAAAAAAAGTAGCTGTTAACAAATCTTCTCAGAATTTCCCTTGCAGTGCTGTATCTGGTGAAGATCCAACACATTCAACAGCGACAGCAGTTCCCGAGAACAGTAAGGAAGCTCCTGCGGTGGACCTTAGTAAAGTTAATATATCAAGGGAGAATAATGACAATGAGCAATCAGTTAGTTCACAATCCAGGAACACCAGCACTGTGAATCCCTACGTCTCAAGAAGATTGGTGGATCCCCATAGTGACCAGAATGAGGTTGTGGAGGAAAGTGCATCTCTTAATGAAGGAAGTCATGGTACCCGATGTTTTAGAGGAACTTCAATGAAGCTTCTAAAGAAAACATCATGTGGGATAAAGAATGTTGAGGAAGGGATTTCAGGTCCAAAAAATCTCTCTTCATCAATGCAGAGGTTTGTCTTTGTCAGAAGTTTCTTCCTCAACAAAATAAAACCTTCTACCTAGTGTTGACCCACTGATCATTTTGGCAAGAGATAGTCTACCTTAAATCAGATACCAATAATGTAGGATTAAGTGCATAGCCTGGCATGCTGCTTCTGGCACACATATATCATTACATAAGGGCACAATGCATAAGCGCCATGGTTCTGTTGGGGATCATATTTCGATTTACTGTAGTGCCAGGGAATATAATATAGAAGAGTTGTGACAATGGAATTCTTTACTTGTTTTTGAGCTGAGTTGTAGTTTTATGCAGTGATTTTTTACCAGGTGACACTATTGTGATACATTTCATGCAGGGAAATCAGAAATGTCAAACCTGGATTGGTGAATGAAACAGGAAGCTTTTCTCTTCTGTCCAAGTCTGCAAATGTGAAAGCAAGCAGGCCTCCCCAACTAACTCCAGAAAAAACTTTAAATCAATTAAGTGGTGCCAATAACATGATCAAAAAGATATATACACATCCTACAGACTTGAAAAGGTGGTAGACAGATTGACCGGCTAGAATGTACTTATAAAATGCAAATACTATCAAATAATGAATGTGCTTTTGTAAACGCAGAGAGCACAAGCATGCACGACCTGGAAAATCTAAAATTGCTTCGGCCGAAACATACTGCAAGCCAGCATTACATGGGCTGTCGACCACTTCCATGAATGCCAAACTTGGGTAAGAAACGATCACCCTTCAAATCGTGCTACATTATGATTGTGTTGGATTAAATAATTATTCTTGGGTATGCCAAAACTGCTGTATTTTCTTTGCAGGTCTGAGCTGTACATGTTATGAACTTATGATGTTAACATGAATGACATAATTCCATAAGCACTTTTAAGTCCCATCCGGTATAATCTTGCCTAATATTGAACTGACAGAAAAACCATTCTAAAGTTTCAGTGTTATCGGTCTGGCTCTTTTTAACTAACTTTTATTGGAAATGATGTGGAGATTCATAGTATATTGGAAATATGAGTCTTTATACATGGAAAGTGTAAATACCTGAAGTATTTTAAATATATCTTTTGTAATGGTGGTGACAAGAGGTGGAATTGATGCATTGAATAGAACGCATGAGCATCACATCCATTTTTGCTTGTTTTTCAGTTTCCACTATGGCAGAGTGCTCTTCGTTGCAGTATTTTACCCTTTTGAACTTTCCAGAGGTGGCTAATAAGTTTCCTATGCTATTATACAACATTTTGTACAATCGTAGTATAGTTTATGAGGTAGCAATGTAGCATTAATAAGACACTGTGGTGAGTGTGATACTTGATCCTTCTGTGGACAAGGTCAATTGCAACAACTGTACCTCACTACCTCTTTTTTAGTTGGTCACAACACGACAACCCTAAATGCCATCATTCTTGAAATTTGATGCACTCTTTGTTGACCGTGCTCCCCGATTAAATTCTGTCTTTTGTCAGTTCTCAATTGGTGTTTTAAGTCTTCCGTAACAATCCATCATTGCAAGCTTGTCATATATATCCATCTATTTCTGGATTTACATTTATTTCTGAAGGTATCCACTTATCTTATTTTGATATTCTACAAATCTTGTTGTAAGAGTGCCATGCTAATTTATCCTTTTCAGCCTTGAGCCTCCTAGCGCAAATAGCTTATCCGTACTGAATGCTCCAAGCAGCACAGCACATAGCATTGGACATGACATTCTTCCAGGTCAGGCACTCCTAAAAAGTACCTATGTTTCTGATATAATGCAAGGCACTCCTTCCAAAGATGATAAAAGACCAACAATTTCTCAACTGACAGGATCAAGGTATAATCTCTCTATCCTCATATGTCTTACTCTTTCTTCTAAAAACATTAAATGAGAGGAGACTGAAATTATCTACCTGAATGTAGAATTGCAAAAGTTGATGTCAGAAGTCCAAAGTCTGATTTGCTTCGAGAGAAAGAATCGGTAGAAGTGAATGGGAGCAAGGGTTCCACTGTAATAACACCCAAGATTCCAAACTCCTTTCTTGAACGAAAACCTGCATTGCTTAGCCCATCCATGATGCAAAAGAAGCCTGAGGTTCTATTTTCTCTCTGTGCAGTATTATACTCTTTTTAGGTCATTTTCATTTTATGCTAAAGCTTGTTTCCTACTTGATTTATCCCGATTGCCTTCATCTGAGGATTGTGATTTATATTATTGCCAAAAGGTTACATTCTCTACATGCAAAATTTGCATTGTTTATTTTCGTACCAGTTGGTTCCAAGTTGTGCTTGGTGTTTGTACTTGCTGATTTCATAATAAAGCTTGTGAGGAAAGGCTATATGCTTATGTCCATTCATAATATAAACTTCAGTTTGGAGTAATAAGTGTTTAAAAAAATTATATGGTAGACCAAACTCGAAATTCTATCTTAAGATCCAGTGCCATAGCTGAAGAGATCTAGCATGCTAGTGTAGAAGTGTCTAATGACTCGTCTCTTAAACTATATGATCAAATTAGCACCCTAAGTTAAGAGCATCTAATCCTGAAAGCAGTAAGCACTAAACTACATGTGTAAATTTAAATCGTACTGCCTTTTGAATTTGTGACTATATTACTAGTGCTGGAGTGCTTGTTTTTCATTGGTCTGTCTTGATGCTTAAATTGCAATTTCATGGGATTTCAACTAATTGACATGATAAGTATTAAGTAGATTGCAATAATCAGTTGTGCAAACTAATGTTTTTATCTGTAATAAATTACCTAAAATACTAGGAAAATAATACAAATAGCTTTTGTGATCTGTCTTTTATGAGGAATTTTTTTATCTGCTTTAATTTTGTGTACTTTTTGTTCATGCTGTCAACCTCCCTTCTCAGGAATCAGTTCCAGATCCAAAAGCTCCTGCTGTGCTGAAACGCATCACGAGATCTCCAGTTGTGAGGTTGTTGGTTGGATAACATTTAATAGATGTAATGTGTCTTAAGACTACAATTATTTCTATTGGAAGTAACAAATTTGCAGTTTATCATGTAGAAAATCACCACAAACTGTTATGGAGTTGGGGAATCAAACAGTAAGTGTCTTGAATATTTCTATGTATATTTGTTTTATTATTACCTCCAGTTCCAAAGGTTCCCGTACTACACAGCCAATACATTCTAAAAATTGATCACTAATTTATATTAAAGTATGTGGATCTGGCACGAAAATAATATCAACAGATTAGTCATGAAAAAAATCTGTAATATTATGTTTTTATACCAATATGTACTGTAGTAATCAATGGACATGTCTCATGTTGAGATCATGAGAAAGATAAAAATAACTTGCGTTTGGAACTGGAGATAGTATTAAGCTATTCCCATATACTTACTTTCTTTATTTCACTGCTTAGATTCTAGGAAGTGGAACTCTGAAAGCCCATATGGTTAGTGAGATTTCTTCAACAATGCCATGTGAGAGAGGGGACATTTCAGACCTAGAGTTGCCTGCACTGTTAGAAAATGATGGAAATGTAGAAAAAGCTGAGGCTTGTAGAAAGCAGCTTGAAGATGTGAGTAAATCTGTCCAATCTCCAATGCTTTATTACCTTTGTCTGAAATTCTATCACTGGAATGCAAACTGTTTTACTAAAAGAAACTAGCAGTGGGAGTTCTCAGATTGGACTGCCTGAAATCAGATGGCACTGGTTTGAATCCAGTTATTCTCAGTTCTTTATAGTTTTGTCAAAATAAAGGTTTATATGGACGGATTGCATCTTATTCTTGTCAACATATTCTGTTTGAGTTCAATCAGAGGCTTGTCCACCTTTTTAATTGATATAGCTTTAGAACTTTACAGTTGGATTTTGGAAAACTTCAGGAGTTTCTCTCTCAAATATATCAAATTATGTTTTACTTTCCTAATATTCTAATCTTCTACAAAGTAATAAATGACATTGTTAAAACTAAATGAGACACTTTCTGCCTTTTTTGTCATATGACAAATTTGGAGGATGGCATTTTAGATGTTACAAAAGTCGCAGGGTTCGTCCTCCTATACAGCATCAGTAATGTTGTAGTTTCATAAAGATAGATACATAGTGCAAGACATGACTAGAATTGTTTATTTCCTTACTGGATGGTGCACTAATCATTAAATTTGTCTTTGAAGCAACCGATATTTTGTTTTTTTACTGTCTGAACTGTTTGCTTTGGTGTGATGCTTATATACATATGTTGACATGTAGATGGATCTAAATTAACAGTTACCACTTGCAATGATATGTAAGATATTCTCTGTTTTCATGTCTTTCTGTGCAGATATGCATTTTATTGAAAAGGAAACATGCAGAAGCTAAAGAACTAGTAGTACGAGCTATCGTTAACAACAATATGATGCTGATGTTGAACCACCCAATGTTTGAGGAGAAAATATCCTATTCCTACTGTTAACTAATTTACGTATTACCACTGTATATTCACATTTATGGATGTTAAACTTGTGATTCCTTCACCAGAAGGACATTTGTGCTCTTCAGAAATTCTCTAACAGCCTGAAATCCAAGAAGTACTTATTTGAGGAAATTAGCACCATTGACGCTGTAAGTTAACACTTAATTCCCAATTTCTGTTTTTGACCTTACCTTTAGTTCTTTCGATATGAAGATAAAGGGGGGAAGTGAAATCGCTAGTTAACTGTGTTGGAATTCCTATTAGTGGAACCTATAATTTGTTTTGACTTGAGTTATTTATTTACTACCAAGCCAATATGCAAAAATAGATACTATAATGTTTTCAATCGTGCAGAGATGATCAACAGACTGCAGTGCATAAATGATACTTAAAACTTAAAAAAGATGATACGATGGAACGTAACACCCCTCTTGGTCTTGGAGTGGATGTACCTGCATTCAAACTTTTGTTCAGATGATCTTTACCTGCATGGAGAAAATCTTCCAACGATAATCAGCTGGGCAGATGAGCCCATCTTGCATGGGTCTGAATAATATGGTTGAACGGCACCATCTTCGATCCCTTTGAAATTATCTCTTTTGGGCATCATCTCATCTATGATCCTCTATTCATTTCAATCCCCTCAGCCAAACACTTTATCTTGCACCAGCCCATCCAGGGATCAGCTCATGTAAAGAACCAATCAGTGTGAAAGTTCTTTTATTGTGGGTAAATGGCACATTTAGTCCTCTGCTCTCGCGGCGGCTCACATTGCTCTCTCTACTTTCAAAAAGGTTCAATTGATCCCTATACCTCCGTTAGAGCATCTATTGTGATGTACTCTTTTGGATTTCTTGATGGGATTTAGCACCTCTCTTTCTGATGCTTCTTGAGCATAGTATGGATATTTGAAAATGATAACACTTATTTCCTCTGAGAAACAGGGCCTTTAAATTCTGACCCAGGTATATTCTGGGCGCTGCGCTGTTACTTAGTATTCTCGTTACTCAACTTTATAGAGAAAACTTATGGCCAGTGCTGCTGACATCTGGGTAAATAGTAGGCTGCCAGCTGCACAAAACATTAAGAGTTACTTGGAAACTCTCATTGCCACACGTTAGTGCTGTATGAGTTCAGTTAGCTGATACTGGGTTATTTCTACATGGTGGTTGCTGGACAACTATGAACCGTTGTTGTCAAGGCGACAAGACGAGGCGAGGCAATATCAGTATATCACCAATACATATATAACATATATACCTTGTATGGATGCAAATAAATAGCATAACAAGATGACAATTAAGCAGGAAAGCAAATACGAGTCTTAAACAAGTAAACTGCAACATTACTACTAATAGCTAATATTATTTAGAAGGACAAATCATGCATAGTCACCACAAGTCCATAAGAAAATCACAGTCACAATCACCAAAACAAGAAGCCTCAAACATCTAGTTCTAATTCTAAACCATTCAAATGGTCCTCGTTTGATCCATCTTCACCACTCTCATTCTCATAAGAACTAGGTGTAGGACCATAATCATCATCAACATTCTCATTGTCGTGCAGAAAAGGCTCAACTTCAAGTTCATCATCTTCATTGTCCAAGCCAAGCTCTTCAACAACCCTCGATGTAGAACCACTTCCACAACGATGAGAGTAGGAAATGATTGCTTCGTGCGCTCTCCTAGGAACATTACGACCCTCAAAGTTGCGTGATGCATCTATGGCATCATCAACATGAGACCATAAAAGATCCTCCCCACTGTGAACTTGTACGGCATTCGCATCAATCCATTCATTGTCCCATTGAAATTCATCTAGGAACAAAGGGTTAAAATTGGTTCCTTCTTCACAGTGCATTTTAAATCTATTGGCAATTTTCCGGTTGTATTGAACATACACCAAATCATTCATCCTTTGGTGTTCTAATCGGTTCTTTTTCTTGGTATGGATCTACAAATAAGAAAGGTAAACAAGGATAATTTTAGCTGGTTCAAAACTAAATTAAAATCTAAAGCATTGAGTAGTTACTTACAAATTCAAATGTACTCCAATTGCGCTCACACCCCGAGGCCAAACAACAAAGACCTAAGATGCGCTTTGCAAATTCTTGAAGCTTGAAAGTCAAGCCCCCAAATGCAATCCACCAATCAACTAAAATTTGAAACATAGTAATCAACCTCTATGTTAGAATCTTAAAAGCTTAAGAAGAGATAGTAGTACTAACGAAGATTCTTCATTTTGTAAGCTCTAATGGCCATTGGCTTTCGAAAGCCACCTCGTAAATTGTCATAGATATCAACTTGGTCACTTATTTTGCAAAGCTTGTCGTCGTCATCGTGGACCATCTTCTCAAGAACATCATTGAACATCAACCTCAACCTAGCCGCTTGTGCCGCATCTTTCTCCTTGATTTCAGATTATTTTCCTAGGTTCAAGAATAATGCGGCCCCATACAATTTTTGCTCCATTTGATCAGCCCATCGTCGATCAATAATGACCATGACTTTCCTAAGCAATGGTTGCTTAGTTTCTAAACTGTTAGTGATCTTCTTTCTTGCAAAATCCGTACTTGCATAAACCTCGGGCATTGCCGGCCTTTCATCATCATCAACTATCCGTAGCACAACAAGAAGCGGCTGTGAAACTCTTATGCAATCTGAAAGAGTATGACTGGGAAAATAGTAGATTGATTAAGGGAGGAGCCCAAGGCTCAAGTACATATAGGCAAGGATATCCCTAAGAATAGGAAAGATCTAATCTAGGAGATCCTTGCCAAACATAACCAACTAACCATGGCAAGGATATCCCTAAGAATAGGAAAGATCTAATCTAGAAGATCCTTGTCAAACATAACCAACTAACCACCAGAGGGGGGGGAGTACATTACGCTAACACGCTTCGCATGATCGGAACGTCGGTGGTTAGCCACGGACATTCAGACCGACCGAAACTCGGAGAACATCGAAGAAGGCGACCCTTTCGTGAAGATGTCGTGAACCGGGATGTCGTGGGAGCGTGGAGAACCCGCGACGGCACCCATGGCTACCTTCTCACGAACGGCGTGAAGATCGATCTCGATGTGCTTCGTCCGTTGATGTTGAACCGGGTTGGAGGACATGTAGATCGCATCGACGTTGTCGCGATGAACAACGGTGGCACGGCGGCGGAATGTGGAGCTCATGAAGAAGCCGCTGGCCAAGAAGCCTCAAGAACACCATTGGCGGCGGCGCGGGTTTCGACCTCGATCTTTGAGCGGACACGGTGTTCGACGTTTGGAGGACCAGAGATCGAGTTGTCACCAAGGAACACAAGCATAGCCCGAGGTGGACTTGCACGAATCGGGACGACCGGCCCGGTCGAGATCGGAATAAACCACCAAGTCATCCGGTCGACGGTCGAAGATGAAGACCAGTGTAGAAATACCGAATGTAGCGAAGGATGCGCTTGAGGCGCCCAGTGGGGCTCTCGAGGGTCGTGCATGTAAAGGCAAACTCATTGACGGCGTAAGCGATGTCGGGCCGTGTGAAGGTCGATATCGCAAAGGCGCCGGCAAGACTCCGTGAGTCGGATGGGTCGAGAACCGGAGCTCCAGTCTGGCAGAGACCTTGGGGTTTGGTATCCACGGGCGTTGTGCATGGTTTGCACTCGGCCATCCCAAAGACGATCCAAGATGTCAATCATGTCTTGGCGAGAGAGAACCATCTTTAAGATCACACCGAACACGCATCCCGAGGAAGTGATGGAGTTTGCCCAAATCCTTCATGGCAAACTCTGTTGAGGGCGAGATGACTGCCGCCGCAGGAGGTGTGTCGAGGCGGTGAGGACGATGTCATCAACGTAGAGGAGGGTAGGCCGTGTCGATGCCACGGCGGTGACAACAAATAAGTGTCCGACTTGGCTTCCACAAAACCAAGAGAGACCGGATCGCGTGGCGGCTTACCGTACCAAGCACGGGAGCTGCTTGAGACCGTAGAGCGACTTGTTCGACGACGACAAAGTTGGGCTGGCAGATCCTCGAATCCGGAGGCTGAGCCGCAAAACACGGTCTGTCAAGGTGCCATGGAGGAAGGCGTTCTTGACATCGGTAGTGAATCGCCATCGGCGAGAGAGCGAGAGAGACTCGCGCGAACTGGTGGTGGGCTTGACGACCGGATGAATGTCTCGGCAAAGTCGATGCCCGACGCCAGGTGAAGCCGAAGGACCTAACGTGCCTTGTAGCGCTCGAGAACCGTCGGCGTGGAACTTGTGTTTGAAGATCCACTTGCCCGTGACAATGTTGGTATGTCGCGGGCGAGGAACCAACTCCCAAGTGCGGTTACGGAGAAGGCGAAGATGTTCTTCCTCCATAGCGACCCGCCAATTAGGATCGGCAAGGCGCCACGGAAGGTCTTGAACCGGGACAGGGCGCAAAGATGGTACAAGGATGGTACGCGAAACCGCCTTGGCCCGAGTCGTCATCTTGTCTTTGGTTCACCGTCGGGAACGGCAATGGCACCCGAGCACCGGGGCGGTCGCGCAGGCGATCGTCTTGTCGGAGGACCGCACTGGTTTGGCGCTGGAGTAGACGCGCAAGGCGGGAGCGCGCGTGGTGCGCGCGGAAGTTAGGTGGAGAAGCGGTGCAGCGTGGCGCGGGACCCGCGACGTGGGAGTCGCGGGAAGCCGTCGGTCTGCCGCTGGGATCGTGGCCGCGCGCGTGCGCGGAGGACGGCTGACGGACGGCACGGCCGGCTGGCGAGGACGGTGCACCACCCGCACGAGGAGCGCGGAAATCTGGTGGTATCTTGGGCGGCGCGAGAAGCGGTACCGACGTCGGCATGGGACCGTATAGCAACAGATGGTGGCGCCGGAGGACTGCAGAGACACACGTTGGCGACCTATGGGAAGGGCGCGGGTTAGGGAATTCATCGAGGAAGGTGAAGTCCGCATGAGTGGGAGGGAGGTATGCTCGGCAAAGGAAAAGCGGTCTCGTCAAAGAGAACACGACGGGAGATGATGATTCTATTTGTGGTAGGATCAAGGCATCGGTATCCCTTGTGGTGAGCGAATAACCAAGGAAGATGCAGAGGCGAGCGCGGGCAAGTTTGTGGGGAGCGATGGCGAAAAGATTGGGGTAACATTTACTGACCAAAAACACGCAGATTATCGTACAATGGTGCACCGCCAAGAGAGCAAAGTGCGGGGTTGAAAAATCCAGTGTCTTGGTGGCAAGATGTTGAGGAGGAGAGTTGCGGTGTGCAACGCCTCATTATCTGAAGGTGGCATGCTCGCCAAAGCAGAAGAGAGCGAATGACATCGTTAGTGGTACGAATAATCCGCTCACCGGCCAGCTTCTGCGAGGACGTGTAGGGACACGACATGCGGCCCCGAACGCCATGTGTGAGGAAGAAGGTGCGCGCTACCGAGTTG
Source organism: Otatea glauca (assembly GCA_036346275.1). NCBI lineage: Eukaryota > Viridiplantae > Streptophyta > Magnoliopsida > Poales > Poaceae > Otatea > Otatea glauca. The sequence goes on along the minus strand of CM070712.1, from coordinate 36,971,167 downwards.
TCGAACTCCGTGGTTGTCACTCGACGGCCTTGACGCATGCGCCAATTGGGTAGACACATAGGCGAAAAAGTTAGACAGGTGGAAAACGTGTCGATTTAAGCCAGTAAAGGAAGCGTCCACACAGTGATGTGGCGATCATCAAGAACAACTAAGTAATATTTGTAACGGAGACACTAACAATGGGAGATGTCCATAAGTCACAATGAATAAGATCAAAGTTGTTTGGCGCCGAGATCTTGAAGGATGAAAAGGAAGACGAACATGTCGTCCTAGGCGACACGCATGGCACAAGGATTCCAAACTTTTATTACTGACCGGGGATAGCCAAGTGAGTTTGGAGAGGGCCTCGCGACCGGGGTGGCCGAGGCGACGGTGCCACAGGGAGGATGACGTGGAGTTGGCAACAAGGAGTGAGCCACGGCACCGCGGTGGTAGAGCGGACCGGAGCTATTGCACTGATGATCACGTTCGCGAGAAGATCCTTCACAGAACAACCATACGGGTCAAACTCCACGAACAATTGTTATCGATGAGGAATTGACGAACGAAATAGGATTCTTGATAAGTCGAGGCGAAACAAGAACATTATTTAGAACAAGAGAGCCAATGTCGTCGGCCGGTGGCGGTGACAGGTGAGCGAACCATTACCGACAACAATGGAGGTGGGAGAGGATACCGAGGGGTTGAGGAGTGAGAGAGGTACCATCATGGGAGGTCATGTGGGAAGAGGCACTGTATCAAGGTACGGTCGTTGTTCACGCCGTGAGTGAGGGTGTGGTCTTTGAACGTGGAGGCAGTGAGAATTCGTCCCGAGCGGAGACCCCACCATGGGTCGGCATCGCGCCATATTCTTCTTCTTTGTTAGTCTGGCCCGTGAGAAGGCTCTTTGTTGGAGCGGAGTCAATTCTTTGGCAGCGGCCCTTCTTTGTTGGGATTGTCTTTGTTGGGGCCGACGCGCCGGGAAGCCGGGCGGAGGAGGCGCCACGGGGCCGGGCCACATTTGGATGGACCGTTCCACGGGTTGAAGAACGATGGCGGCACGCCACGCCAGCCAGGCAAACACAGCGATCGTCTTGGGCGTAGAGGAGTAGCCGGAGGAGGAAGCGCCACGCCAGTGCAAAGCAGCGCTGCCGAGAAGGTGCGGTGGTCCTTCGCTTCTTCTTCTTCTTCTTCTTGGGGCGGCCGGACGAGGAGGACCGTTGTTCTTGGTCAGTCTTCGGGCGCGCGAGTGGAGCCGATGGCGGCGAGGCGTCGGAGGAGCAGAGTGAGTTCGCACCATGTTGATCTCCTCGAGAGGAGTTCATTGCGGACGGCGAAGGAAGGGAAGGGCGGCCGCGGCGGAGGTGGACCCGATGTCCTCTGCATCTCGTTGAGCCCGCGAATCACGTTGAGGACCAGAGTGCGGTCGATCACGTGTTCGCCGAGGTCGGTGGTCGTCGGCCATCTTCTTGAAGTGTTTGCAATAGTCGGTGACGGAGGGTCACCTTGGGCAAACGCGCGAAACTTAGCGTCAAGGTGGAGAGCACGGTCTCCGATTGCCAGAAGTGATCCTCGATGGCGATCCGAGCCGTGGCGATGGCGCGATGGTCGATCACGGCGTCGGCAAGGTCGGCGGTGGCCGTCTTTGTCTGACCATGATTTGACGACGCGTTCATCCGAGCCCAATCGGGAAGTGCCGAGAGTGGCGGGTCTGCGGGCGTGGTCTGCGGCGAATACCGTGACGGCGAGTAGGAATTGCTTGCACCAACGTGGGTAGTTGCCGGAGGTGTCGAGGACGAGGGGACCAGTGCGGGCGTTACGCACGGAGACACCGGGCGTGGAGGTTGAGAACGGCGGCGGCCTCGTGGAGGATCATGGCGCGGAGATGTCCGTGTCATCCTCGTGGTCGTCGCCGGCCAGTCGGCGGGATCGGCCGCAGCAATGGCGTCGGCGGCTTTGGCGCTTTGGCGATCTGTGGCGCGGAGCGGCGCTCGCATGCGTCGCATCTGTCATGGATCGGGAAGACCTCTGCTCGGCGCTGGGCTTCAGCCGAGGGCGGGCGAGTCTCGGCGGCTGCCGCCCATGGCGTCGGCGTCGCGGCGAGCTCTCGCAGCAGGTCGACGACGAGGAGGCGAGGGTCCCGACCATACTGCAGTAGCTAGAGCGCGCAGGGCGTGAAGGCGAGAGGGAAGATCCGGTCTCGTGATACCATGAAAGAGTATGGCTGGGAAAATAGTAGATTGATTAAGGGAGGAGCCCAAGGCTCAAGTACATATAGGCAAGGATATCCCTAAGAATAGGAAAGATCTAATCTAGGAGATCCTTGCCAAACATAACCAACTAACCATGGCAAGGATATCCCTAAGAATAGGAAAGATCTAATCTAGGAGATCCTTGCCAAACATAACCAACTAACCACCAGAGGGGGGGAGTACATTACGCTAACACAATCCTCCACTGCATTTCAAAATCTAACAGCGATCACAATTTCTTGAACCTTTTTCCCAGCCTCTGTGCTTGAGAGTTTGGACCTAGTCCAATCTTCACTAGTAAATAGATGCCTCAACACATCTTTGTTCTTGTACAAGCTTTGCAACGTGAGAAGATGTGGCAAATCTAGTAGCCGCAGGTCTTACGAGGTCCTTCCCATTTGTCAACTCCCTCATTGTTGAAAGAAGCCTCGCATGCCTGTAGATAAATGTAGTGACCCGCTTGGCATTATCAATGATCTTTTTGAACTCTAGTAGCTTCTCGATGTCCTCCAACATGAGGTCCAAGCAATGTGCAGCACAATGAGTCCAGAATAGAGCAGGGATCCTCTCCATTAGAATTCTCCATGCCGCTTTGAATTCTCTCAAGTAAATCTACTAGCATCATTGCATCAACAGACTTCAAGAAGTCCTCGCCGGACAGTTGACAAGAAAATTGATCAAGTGTCTTCCCTTCCTATCTGTCCATCCATTCGACATGAGTGCGCAACCAACAACTTTCCCATGTTTCTCTTGCTCTTTCCTCAACTTATCAGTCTTTCTCTTTGCCTTCTCAAGTAAAAGCACCCTCAAATCATGGTATAAAATGTTACTGAAACCGGGTCAAAATTGCCCTATGGACTCACACATGATCTCAAAGCTTCTAACCTTGATGGCATTGAATAGAATGCCACACTCATAGAAGAAATCAGCTATGTGGCCTCACACCCTTTCTTTCTCTTCCATGGTCCTTACATATTGCTCCATGGTGGTTTGAGAAGGGCCCTTGGCATGTCTTCCATCAACCACCTCTTCCGGTGTCTTCCGAATCAACCCAACAACTGTTTTACTTTGTTTCAGCACCGGCTGTCCCAACAATTGGAGAGCTGGTTGCTTTCTTTTGGCGGTTGCCCCAGAACTTGGAGATGGGTTGGAAGCCTTAGATGACGCTTCTTGGGCGCATGGGTGTTGAATATCACATCCCACTTCTTCGTCTCCTTATTCTACTCCCTTATCAATGTCATCGTCCAATTCGACGAGTCTACTTCTTGATGTCATTTTGAGATAGTCCTACATCACTCTCATTATTGTTGTGGTTGTCTTGGGGCACTTTTGGACATCTCCAAACCCTGCGACAAGATGTTGCTTTAATCTTTTTATTCCCAAGCGTATTTGTTTGCCACATAGGGAACATTGCACCAAATCCTTGTTGCTCAAATCTGGCCAAAATCCATACTTCCATCCCGGATCATTAGACTTAGCCTTTCATGCGGGATCCTTAGATGAATCATATGCATCGCCGCTGGCATCGGCAACTTGAACTTGCTCTGACATGAGGGCGACAAGGGAGAGCAAGGAGAGGCGGCGCTGCAGTCGCCCCTCTTTGCGCTGGCGGTGAGGGAGGGAGAGGAGGGCGGTGGCTCGGCCTTCTCTCTGCACCGGTGGAGTGGAGGGAGGGAGGGAGGGAGAGGTGGACGGTGAGGGCGGCGTGGTGAGGAAGAGGATGACAGGAACGGGATCTGGAGAAGTATACCTGGATCTTGGGAGTCCCCACTCCTTATCCCTTCTGGCGCCGCCCAATCGTTCCGCCCAAGCACGCCTGTCGACTCCTGGATACCCATGGCAACGACTGGAACGTCCAGGCGACCGCCTTTCCATGGCTAGGCGAGGTGACGAGCCATGGTGGGCGGCCGCTGGTGACTGGATGCCTAGGCGACGTCCTGACAACAATGCTATGAACATACAGAGTTGTGCGGCCCAATATACTGCAACTCTGTGCACCAGAATACATGCAAAGTGCCAGAGCTTATCCTAGTTCCTCTCTCCTTTTTTTTTTGGAAAAAGGAACCTTTGAAAATGCTTAACATTGTAATTACTTGGAAGTGATAACTGTACTGAATGCACTACTTGTCTATATTGTTTGTGTTGTACTAATTTAATATACGTTAACTTTATGAATTGCCATGTGAAATTATTTAGCCATATGTCCAATTTAGAATTGAAAATAAAGGTGGTTACAGCAGCATCAAGCACTCTGCACTTTCCTGAGTAAAGTATTCTTGTATTTAATCTTGGCAGATATGTTTAGGTCACACAAGATACTAGAACTTCATAGTGTGCTCATTTTTCTTTCATAGTGGCTCATTAAATAAGTATGGTCAACCATACAGATTATGGAGCGAGTTGCAACTGACTTGGCACCCTCTGTTTTTGTTTTGTTTTCCCACTTGCATGCCCCTTTTCTGGTTATTTATAAGGAGGTTTTGTGTATTATTATCTGGTCAATTCTGGATATCGATTGTCTTCAGTGTCATCTGTCAGTAGTGTCACCTAAGTTTAGATTGCCCTAACTACAGAATGACATTTCTCGTTGACAAAAATCTATATTTTTTTTGGTCCTTGAAAATGCCAGAGGATGGGTGCAAGAACAGGATGAAAAAGAGTATGGCTATAAAATGCTAAATATTTTTGTCAGGTGTTTCTTTTGATCCTGGAAAACTACCATGTAACTAATAGCGTATTTTCCTAAAAAGTAATTAAAAAAACTTATCACTCCTTCCAGAAGGCGCAACAGAAAATTTTTTGGTCTATTTTTGAGATTTGGGAAAAACCCACATCATTACATGATTGCTCCTAGGCTGTTCACTGATCCTAGAAGTCAATAAATGTTTTGTGATTGAGCAAACAAAAGTTAGATCTGTGGACTTTTAGCCCCATAGAAGTTTTGTCAAGGCTAGCATATGTTATGACTTATGAGGACATATTCTGCAATCATGTTGCTAATTAGCATACTTCTGTATCTAACTGTGTTCTTTTAGTTTAGCATTTAAGGATCAGTCCACAAGAGCATTACGTTATTTAGTAGAGTTGTGGCATCCAAATTGCATTTTAAGGTTGTGCCACAAAATGATGTTTGCTTAATTACCCATGTTGGACAGCATTTGAATGTGCCTTGCATTGAGTGCACCCCTATCAGATTACTTTATCTTCTTGTTTAGGCTGGAAGGAGTTGATGTTGATTGGCTGCACGACCCTGTGGTTTCTATTAGCTATATCGACTAAATTTTTTTTTTATCAATTTTATCATCAATGTCATCTTTACTGGAGTCTCTTATGTGCTATTCCTACCGCTAAAAATTATCACCATTAGTCGTTAGTAGTGACATGTATTCCTCAAAAGGCTCAAAAGTAGGTTATTTATCCTTTTATACAGCACTTGCGTTGATTCAATGCTTTCGATTGTAGATCCAAAAGGAGAAAAGATGCTTCAGCCAGGAGGAACTCGGGTAGTGTAAATGCGATGAAAGAACATAGGATCCAGCGTACACGTAATCCTGAGGTGATCTTCAAACACTACTCTGAAAAGCAACATTCGTTACATGATTTGCTCCTGTGGTTGCGTTTTGCTTACGTAGGCTAGCAATTGTGAAGTGTCCATATCTTCATATTCACCTGATAATTCTGGGGAGTGATGGAATTAGTAGTTGGATGATTCCACTAGGGTACAGGACTGAGGACTCAAACGAACACAATCCAAGAGTGCATATGAACAGAGTTTAGTTCAGTTGTTAAGGATATTGTTCCCGTAGCTCATGCTTAATTGGGTGGTTATGAGTTTTGTGACCTTGTGGACTCAACGACTAGATGCGCTCTTTGTTTACCCCCTGGTGCCACTTGTGGTTCATCCAATGTTGAATGCAACTGAAAAAACTACTCTTGCATTGGATTGATACAGCGGGCAAAACTACAAGAACAATGAGCGTGCAACAATTATGGTGGGTGACTAGACTTCTCATTCCATCATAAGCCTTGATTTGTCGGGTTAAAAGCCGGTAAATTTCGGTGCTTCGTGGTTCGACCTTTTTGTATGTTAGTGTGTTACAGGCTGGTAAATTTCGGCATTCTACCTTTCAGTACGCTAGTGTTGCCGGTTATCTAGTTGCATCACACTCGATAGCACTGTGAAGCTTGGGTGACTACTAACGTGGAACGTATACAGTGGACCTATATCAGCAATACTTCAGTGTTTCGCACTAAATGTTTCTTTGTTTTGGTTAACCTGCAACTTGGAGAAGCTCAACTAGAGGGGCCTAGCTATCTAAGATTCACCTCTACTGGTACGGCGATAAGTGAACTAGTGCACATGATGCTTTAACCTTCCAAGGCCGAAAGCAACTGTAATGTTCTCTGCTTAAATGGGTGATATATCGCAAAAGCGGTTGTGCTTTACATCCTTGTTGATCCATTCACTCAGCTAATACGGTAGGGCCCGAAGTAGACGAAGTTGGTGTTTGCGGAGTAATAATCCATCAAGTGAAACACTGTTTCTGATCAGGCAGGAATTAAAAGAAGTTATCGCTATTTATGGCGGGACACCTTACACCCTAATACTACGAAATATGATAAACAAGCGTAGCGCCAATAGAATGATCCGCTAAAGCTATCCCATAACCTTACACTTATGTCAATGTGGGTTTATTACTTGTGGATCGAAAGCCAAGCCATCTCTAGCTGCAATGCTGCGTGACCTCTCATGCCCCCGTCCTATTACCTCTGCTCGTTGCTGAACCAAACGCCCATAATTCCTTCGCTTCGTTGTGGTAGCCGATGCTTATCCTACTTGGTCTCGACCAACGACGCACCCTCCTTTTTTTCGACGGATCAAAACCATAGGCTGTAAGATACATATCGATGAGATCATTCAGACGAATTAGGAGGATATATACCGATGAACACGGCGTGTTTGTCCACTCAAAAGTTGGAGTCGTTGCTGTCGGCTCGATCGTGTGTATCCACATACCTAAAAGCGAACTGAAGTACTGAAACGACAAATATAAACCTCGGTTGCCTCCAGGCAGCTGGTGATATCTGATTGCGTGGGAAGGCATAAAAGGCCATGCTGGTCGCGTCTTGCTCTGCGAATCGCCGAGTACAATAGGAATACACTTTGGCCGCCCCTAATAGATCGAGAAGAAGACGATCTGGGGTGAGCTCTCTCTGATGCGAGTGTGAAGCAACGCGAGTGGTTGAAGCATATACATATATGAGACCTAGGAATTCAAATGGATGCATGCACTGATGACTGGCCTGAAGTGGCTGGGCGCCCAAAGGAGGCAAAGTTTATCTACCTTTTGGGAATCGATAGTGTTCGGAAGTCCGATTTATTGGATGTCTCATCCTTCACTTCTCTCGCTGCTCCTATCATCTGCTCTACCCAACACACACGTGGCACCCTATCCTCTTGCCGCCCCTCCCTCTCTATTCTCACTTCACGCAATGGACCACACTCACCACCTCCTCCTCTCTCTCTCTCTCTCTATACACACACATAGACTCCTGCAAGCTTCGTCCGGTTTAGCCTCATCCATCTCTAGTGAGCTCTAGTTCTACCCCGCCTCCGGTCTCTACCTAGACCTTGGCCTTCAATGACCAGCCGAGCCACTCCCTTACTTTTTTGGAGGTGCCTATGCAAAATATGAGTGTTTTTTTTTTCAAAAACAGTACTCGAATTCTGAGCCATGGGATCTAGATCTAATGGATCTCATTCCTCCTCCAAACCATATATATTCCCCTCCTCCCTCCCTTCCCCTAACCCTAGCCGCCACCAGCTCCTTCCTGCCACTGCCCCACGTGCCGGTGCCAAACCACCTCACTGTCGTCATGCCCGACGCAGGCGAGGCCCGCCGGCTTATCCTTCTGCCATCCGTCTCCCTCCCTCTGCCCTTCTTCCTCCTCTCCAACGAGACGCCTGTGTTCCCCTTCTTCCTTCTCTCCGGCAAGAGGCCCCACACTGCCCTCCTTACTTGTCTCCTATGGCTACTGCTGCCGGATCCGGCCACTGTCCATAGCCCTCCTTTGATCCACGGCACCGGCGGCATCGCCATCTCCCCTCCCTCTATATCTGGGTTTCGGTGAACCTCAAACCTTAACTCATCGGAACGGCCACCGGAGTGCCGTTGACATCGCCGGAGATGAAGCCCGAGCGTGAATCTCGAGGAAAATCGGAGGGATGGAAATTTGAGTACTCTCAAGCTGAAGAAATACTCTAGTGCTCCTTAGCAATTTCCTTTTTTCTTGCCTTTGGTTTCTTTAAGTCAGCTGGCTGAAAGCCGTTGACGCAACTATCGTCTAACCGATCATGTCGATCCACAGAATAGACATATACTGTGACATTAGCTTCAAAAAGATATAGGAGCATACTAAACCTCTTAAGTGGACGCCATAACTTCTAAGGCCTATATAAGACGATACGCCTCTCGTAGCTCTAGAACCCATCACCTTCAGTTTGCATTGTATGATCTTTCGTTGGTTAGAACCTCTTTGCATGTGCTAGCACCTGCACGAAAGATAGGGCATATATTGTCGCTGCAGCTGACAGCCTCTGATCAAGTGTTAAGCTCCAACTCCTCAGAAGCAAGCGATGGCACGTACCACTCTGGGGCTCCTCTTCTGCGTCATGGTGCTGCTTTCTGCCGTCGTGCACTTGGACTCGGCTCGGGTTTTGAAAGAACAGCCGGAAGGGCAAGGGCAACCGTCCGGCCGCGCGGACGTGGCCGACATGAAGGTGCCCGGCGAGGGGAAGACGAACGGCGACGCGGTCGGCACGGCGGCGTACGAATCCAAGCGCTTGAGCCCCGGAGGACCAGATCCTCAGCATCATTAGATGATCATTACGATGAGTTCGTCTGCTTCGCGTCTAAGCTGCACTTCGGTAGTTCGGTGCCCGCCGTGTTGCATGCTGCAGCTTGGCAAACGAGTGTTTTCTATGGTCCATTTCATTCAGTGTCGTTAATTGTTCCTGCAAGTTTTACTGCTTTTTTTTTCTTCTTTCTGTCTCTTTATCGATGTCACTTTCCTACTATATATGTACCGAAACCACGATATATATTGGACCATATATAGACGTTTCGAATGAATACTTTTTGCTGTCAAACTAATAACCTATGCATTGTTAACAAAGTAATTTGTTTTCTCAACGATGGCTAGCTTGGTCCATGCATGCTATTGCTGTTGCTGCTTTCTAGCAACCGCACGCGAAAAGGGACCACTAATGACTGGCACTACTTTAATTAATTTTCCAATATCTCTACTCAGGAAAGCATGAGCTTAATTAATTAGTGACCCATGTCCGCTGTATGAGAATGATAGACTAATGCATGCATGCAGCAGTACTAGTAAAAAAAGATTCTTATAAAGGTAGTGCTAAGCAGCTTAAATCATTATGGTCACCATGAATAATATTTTAGCAGTCTTAAAGATGAGTATCTTTAATGTATTGAATCAACCTAAGTTATAAGAAATAGGAGTACTAACTAAACGTCCAAAGAACTGACGATGTTTTTCTCCAATATTTAGATTCAGCATCTCCCTCCAGTGGGACCCACATATTGATTAAAAAACGATGCGGGGCAGCAACAGTTTCAGCGGCCGGCGGCGGAGGCGATGACGTCGGCAACCGGTGGAGGAAGTGAAGACACCGACGGCTGGTGGACGAGGCAAATATATCGGGACTTGCGATGGACAACGGTGGCTGGTAGCCTGGCAGATCTAGAGAACGGCGGCGTGGCGAACGGAGAACGGCCAGCTAGCAGCGGGGGGCGACCACGAACGGCCGACGAGCAGCAAGTAGCGACAACGAGCGCGCTGACAAGTGGGGCCACATGAGTTGAGTAATTGCTTGAATCGACTCTTGTTTAGAGTTCAGTTCCTGATTTTTTTTTCCGTTCGAATCCATCGGTCCAATGTATTGTATCAGTTCTAGGGATTCTCTCTCCTCCTTTGAACCTGCTTAAAATCAATATTGAGGATGGCCTTATACTTAGCTAAATTTATCCAAGGAGCAAATAGTTCAGGACCTTATACTACCGTATATAAGATTCAAAGATTCCACGGCTGCTCGCTGTGTCCACGTTGCCCTCGGTGCGCAAATCGTTGAGACACATTGTCCACGTGACTCGGTCGCTCGTTCGGTTTATATATTTTAACGCTGTTACTCACTAAGAACGTTCGCGCAGCGCGACGGTAAGACGTCTCGCTCTCTCGCCTCTGGTCGCGGGTTCGATTCCCCGTTCGCGCTCGTTCGTGGTATTTTTGCCCGCGCGACGCGTGGCTCGAGCGCGCGGGGCAAGTGCGGGCGACGCATGCCAGTGGCGTAAACCGCCCATTTTTTTGCGAAGAAGCCCTCGAAAGTTTCCAAAATTAAATCTAGGTCATTTTTTTTGCAGGAAAGACCATCAAAAAACTGGAATTTTGATTTTTTTTTTCTGAAAATCCCCTAGAATTTTGAAATATATTTTCTAGAATTACAACTTAGTACCCCGCAAATTCTTTTATTGCAAAAGAGGGCCCAAAAAATTCTAATATTACAGAATAGTCCGTTAAAATTCTTTATTACCCCTAGAACTCACAGAATTTGTTTTTAACATGTCGTTCTTCCTGAAAAACTGACCGAAACTTTATAAGATTACGTATTACTTTGATTTTTGCCTGTTAACCCTCCAAAACTGCGTCCGGTTTTCACATCTTGTCGTGTGGCGGCTGGCGCGGCGTACGCCTCGCCCGCGCATCTAGTTACTCTTAAGAAACAAAGCAAAAAGAAGAAGACCATTTAATGCAGATATATTAGTAGTACTCTTGCATATATGTATTGTCATCTCCTAGCTGGCACATCTACCGACTTTTGTGTTGTGCTGTATTGCTGTAATTAAGCCTAAATTAAGTGTGTAGTGCATAAATATAGCGGCCCCATGCAGAAAAAACCGTATCAATGATGGGTCTAAACAAACTTTTGCTGCATGCGACGTGCGCCGTCACGATCTTTATACACTATAGGTTCTTAACGAAATGGTAAAGATACCGATGGGAGTGACTAATGTTCGGATATTCGATCTAGACGCTAGCTCCATGCCTCCATACGCTGCATTTTATCGTCGGATTTGCCCATGAGTGATTTTCACCCAGCTTGAAGCAAGAGGCAGCGGCGGTCAATCTTCGGTCTCGGCGTCAGTGGGAGGAACAGACCTGACGAGGCAAGGCTGCTTAGTGCCATTTCCGACCGTTGCCACCGTGATGCTCTCTCCTTGCAACTAGTAGAGAACGAAGAGATAGAGAAGTAATAGGAGTTGGCCGATCACTACTACAGAAAGTGTTATATTAAACGTCTCATCAGATACGATTAAGAAAAATTGTCTGTGATGATGAACATCACTGAATATCATTGACGGTTCTATACTGAAACCGTCCGTGACATAATCACAGACGGTACTCTTCATAAACCGTCAGTGATATACATCAATATCACAGACGGTTTTAGTATAAAACTGTCATTGATAAAACCGTCTGTGATAGCTACCCATCACAAATGGTTCTAACTACGAACCGTCTATGATATGAATTGAGATCACTATATAAACATACCGATAGAGATTCCTTAGCTCTCAAGGCATTTCGTCTCCCCCAAACCCTAGACCTCCGGCATCCTCCTCCTAGGCGAACTCCTCCCCGGCAACCTCTTCCTCGGCTACCTCCTCCTCGTCGACCTCCTCCGCTTCGTCATCCACTCCATCACCTCACCTCCCATCCCCAAGACCGCATCGCCGCCCTCCAAGGTGAGATCGCCTACAGGATGATTCATGATACATGTGTTTGGTTGGGCGTATGAACCATCTCGTATGAGACGTTTTAGAAATATTCTCTAAATATGTTGTACCAACTCATACCTCCAATTTGACTGAACCAATTGGTCCTGAACGAGCGCGTCCCACGCCTAGAGTCATTACTCACTTGCTCGCTGTCATTACGCGTGGTACTGTCTTTGTGGGAAATGGAAACATATTTATCCTATCATTGCTCGCTCGCTGGCATATTTTTTATGATTGATTACAGTAGTTCCTTGGATGGTATAAACTTTTAAGTAATAGTGTGATATGATCTAATAGCATATTTAGTTCTACATTTACCCATTATTTCTTTTGGAAACTTGCAGTTAGAAAATGGCAGACGCTGCAGCTATTTCATGTAATACTGTGATATGATCTAATACCATACCAACCTCATCTCTCCAATCAAATTGTTCATCAATAAGTCTATCAAAAAGTGCTCTATCAGTACAAGCTTTATACTGATATTTGTTAGCTAGCTTTACATGCATACAGTTTGATGGATTATCTTGAACAGTAGCAAGTAGCAACTAACTTCGCTTTAGCTATTGGATCAGTAAGATGTTGTAGATTTTTCTTGAAAAGGCGACATTACTTACAATGTAAAATAAAATAGCAGCCTAGTATGACAACATGAAACAGAAGGATTAGTTTAAATACTGTGGTGATGTTCCCATGCATGTGAAGTTTTATGTACTATACGTTTGGAATCTGTCAAACCTTTTTTGCTCACATTATTCAGGGTCCTATAATATGATTTTGGTAAAACAGACGACATGAAAAAGCTGTTAGAAGCTAAACAAAAACTTGAGGTGGAGATCGAACAACTGAAGGGTAAGTCAGAGTTAACTGAAAAGATTTATGAGATGAAACAAGAACTGAAAGACATAGATGATAAATTGCAAGATATTGAATCCCTTAACACGACCGCAAGGCTAATGCAAAGTTGGAAGAAGCTAAAGCTGAGCTTATAGAGGTAATATAAAGGTTTGTAGTATTTTATTCGACATGATTACTAATAATATACCAAGACACCCTTTTTCACAACAACATGATCGCTTTTGTAGGGATTAAGAGATATGACTAGAGATCAATCGGTTATTGGTGTCAAACAAATCGGCACTGTACTGGAGTTGTGGAACTTCAAAGAGAATCGAGAAGCCTTTGTTGCGGAAGCTATGGCACATATGATGGCAGACATGAAAAAGCCCTATGGTCTTCTTGTCTTGAACTATGAAATAATGTGGTTTCTCAATGTACGCTTGTTGATATTTGCGGTATATATCATATTTTGTTAATGTATTATCACATGAACTATAAAATATTTTGTTATCATATTTGTGGTAAGGTCTTCTTGTCTTGAACTATAAAATAATATTTTTTCCTACCTCTCTTTGCAGAACTTTTATGATTAGTATCTGTTGCTCGAAATTTTCTTCTATTTAGATATTTCTGCAAAGGCATTTACAAGACATGACTAGTTATAGATTTTGCAGTTGAATATCAAAACATCCTAGATGCATTGAGGTAACAACTTGTCTGATGAGGAGGATGTTAAAATATGAACATTTGTAGCACTTTCATCCCCTTTCTTATTTTAATGTTGATGGATTTCGAGGCAAAATCCAATTCCACCAACAATTTGTCCTGAAAGTTGTCATGCTCTGATTTATCTTTCACTTCATCCTCATCCCCGAATGAGAATACCATATGCAACCTATTTTCACTTTGATCTTGTATAGGAACAGGATCACTCTGGTATTCTCATTCGGGATGATAGACCACAGTGAAAATAGACCACTTATGGTATTCTCATTCGGGATGATGATGAAGTGGAAGATAAATCAGAGTATGACAACTTTTAGGACGAATTGTGGATAGAATTGGATTTTGCCTTGGAATCCATCAATATTAGAATAAGAAAGGGAATGAAAGTGCTACAAATATTCATATTTTAAGACTATCCTCATCAAACAAGCTATTGCCTCCATGCATCTAGGATGTTTTGATATTCAATTGCAAAATCTATAACTAGTTGTGTCTCGTAAATATCGTTGTAGAAATATCTAAGGAGAATAAAATTTCGAACAACAGATACTAATCATGGATGTTCTGCCGAGAGAGTTAAAGGAAAAAACATATCACAGACGGTTCTATTTAAAAACCGTCTGTGATAAACTCATATCACAGACGGTTCTACTTAAAAACCGTCTGTGATCAACACATATCACAGACAATTCTAGTTAAAAGCCGTCTGTGATGTGTTTTCGCAGTCGGTTCGAAAATCGTTTGTGATATGTATCGTATTATCATTGACACATGCTTACAGACGGTTTAGAAAACCGTCTGTGATGATGTTTTTGAACAGTCTGTAATAGTCTTTTCCGTAGTAGTGGATGATGCCCATAGATCTTGGATGCCATCACCATGGCCTCAAGCTATGCCTACTCCATGTTTTCTCGCTGCAGTCAAGCATCCAACCCATGGCATAACACAATGCAACAAAATGTAACTCCTGTTGCAACAAAAAAAAATAGTTTAGTGCTACAAATCATGAATTGGATTGCAGCATAAAAACAACTGATTACAACATTTCGAGAAAAATACAATGCAAGAGTCCATAGCAACAACATGTTGCAACAAAATGCCACTCTTATTGCAATAAAAAGATACTCAAGTGCAACAAATCATCATCTTGATTGTATCACAACATAATCAACAATTAAGAAAAAAAGGGGACAACAAATTTAGAAAACACCTGCAACAACCTACTTGGAATAGATGGGTATAGCCGTTGCCAATGACACAAGCTAGAAGCAATAGGCAGTAGCGAGCAATCTTAGTTTCTTGGTGTCGAGTAGGAGGCATAGATCTAGCGGGACAAGATTGGCCCGGTGCCCTTTTGACTATTGCTACCATGATGCCCTCTCGTGGTCACCAAAGAAGAAAGAGATAAAGGAGCAAGAGGAGCTTGTTGATGGTCACCTTGCAACTTGTACGCCATCGTCGTGACCTAAGGATCCACCATGACCGATGTGTGGAAATAGAAGGGAGGAAGGAGATTGTGTGCTTATGCATGGGAGGGAGGAGCTTAGACATAGCTCGCTGGAGAGCTCGATTTTGGTGGCTTGGCCGGAGGAACCATAAGGGGAGAGAGATACTCGTAGCTCATGAATGAATGGGATAGTGGATAAGAAATGGGTGGACAAGGAGGCTCTCGTTTTGATGCACGTGGATGTTGTGCTGGACTAGAGTGAGTCTTTATGGGCCCACATGAGCTCGTCGTTGGAGCAAGGTGTCCGATTTTCTGTTCTCACTCCAGACGTATGTATCGTAACAATTCCTGAGATCAAGAGATCCGGCCTTAAAAAGAAAGGAAAAACAAAGAACTTTTTCGATATACCTTCAGAAATTAATTAATTGGTACTGGCTCTTCGATCGTTCACGCTGCTGTGGATTTGCTTTAATTTTCGAAGTCTTAACCAAATCGATCGTTCGATGGTGCCGTCACGACTAAACCTTTTCGCTGTATTTATATGTTTCCCATGACCTCTCGCAAGCTTTTTGGATGGCCTATCACCTATGGACGAACAGGTTCGTCGGTTAGTTCGGCCGGTACGGATATATACGCGATCGCAGCAGCGGTAGGGCGCCTCTTCAAAATGCGTAGTACTAGACGTACTACTTAGAACTAAGCTGCAAGAGAGAAGGTCCATATATAAAAAAATCCTGGAGTCCTCGTCAGACTGTGTGTTTATATCCACGAAGTGACGGGTGTTTCTTAATTTTTCTCCCGTCTTTCTTGTCGGAAAGGGACAGTTGCATATTATTCTAGTTTGGTCTCGCTGGTTATGTGGTTGAACCGCATGTAGGATGCATGAGTGCGCAATTCGGATTCTATTGCACTATGGTAAGGGTACCCACTATTTATCTGGGCAAAAAAAAAAGTATTTTTATCAGGGGAAGATATAAGGTGGAAATCCATCCTGCGGTGGAGGCATTCCTTTTTCTGAAAATTTCGGAATACAGTGTGCAGGTACATCAACCAAAGAGCAATAGCATATCCCATTATATATATATATAGGAAAATTTCGATATATACCACTGCAAGGTGTCGTCTTCTAAAAATGCCATTTTAAACGTAAATTGCTCACAAAAATGTCATTGGTCTACGAATTTTGCTCATGCAGCCATCAACAAGGCGCGTAGCGGGGCTGTCCGAAGTAGGAAGGGTCCGAGAGGGGATGGAGCGAAAGCTAATTAAGGTGTTTCAGCGGTCGGCCGAGAGGGTCATAGTGGCCGGCGACGGTGGACTTGAGCGGTGCCATGGATAAGCTTGAGAGGTACTGGGGATGGGAAGAAAATAGGGGCAATTAACATTGTCCAATGTATGTGAAAGATGTAGAGGAGAGGTATTTTTGTGAGAAATAGATCTTAATTTGGAATGGATCGAAATTTTAGTACGCGTCACTTTGCAGCGGTATTTCTCTTGCTAGGTCATTTTGTAGTGGCATGCATCGAAATTTCCCTTATATATATAAGAAAGACCTAATACTTGATTTGGCATAAATCCTTTTTTAAGGGGACGCCCGTGACATTAATCCTCTATGACATCTTGCATGCATACTAAAGTGCAGAGCATGTATCCTCCTAAATTATGGCGCAATGATCATAAAAAAATTCCGAAACAAAATTTTTGGAGGTAAGCATGGGAAGTGCCGGATATGCACTCCAGAAGGACACTTCCCTCTTCCAAGGCTGCAAAGATACTATATATTTTTCTAAAAATTATTGCAGATAAATTGCAAAAAAAATTTACAACAAAGATATTGCAATGATATTACTCCATGATGTTAAGTATCTAGTTATTCTAATGCCCTTTGTTACGCTTGAGCTAATTAGCTAGCTAGGCCCCTTCTACTTATATGTAATGTCGGTGCAGCACAAGCAGAAGTCGAACAGCCAAGGTGAGAAGATAAGCAAGACATGCACCGCCACACCGGCCGGCAATACATGCAGGCCGGCCGGAAAGAAGATATCAATATGTAGTACCTTTCTAATAACGCTAATGATCGAGTATATGATCCAAGTTTCATGAGTCCAACATTGCATGCATATGAGGAGGGGCAATATATGCCAATATATAATCAACTACCTAACGCTAACGATTCCAACATTATTGCACGGCTTGTACGTCCAGGTCGGCAGAGAGAACACTAGTATATCAGCAAAAGAACGGTCAGTGGCTTATGTTGATTTGCTGGATCAAACAGCTATTTTAGAAGTTGCATGAGTGCATCGATCTGACGCGCACTACAACATGGTAGACTTAATGGCGCGCGCCAGCTTATGTGTCTAAATGCCCTCCAGTGGCTTCTTAGGGCGTTTATTGGCCATGAAGAAAAGCCCCTCTTCTTCAAGTTTCTAGGGCGTTTACAAATACCCTAATAATGGCATGTTTGTTTTAGATTTTGATTCTGGGTTTTGGCCTTAAAAGCAGGATAAAAAAACAAAAAGCCCGATTTTAGAATCCAATTCTCACAATCCAACCTACCCATATATATATATTAGAATCCACAATCCACTTCATATGTGCTTTTGGATTCCAGCTTTTGGAGAATCAGCTTCTCTAAAACCACAATCCAGAATCAACTTCTCTAAAACCACAATCCAGAATCGGCTTTTAGAGAATCCAAAGTTAAAACAAACAGGCCCTAACTCATTGGCCATCGGGGCGTATATATGCGGCAAAGACTGTACATACCCTATCATATAATTGTTTTCTCGGAATGACTAGCGATCGGACGTTCGATGTGAGATTTTTTTATCGGACGTCCGCAACATACCCATGCGTGCAACAATTGTAATCACCGTGTGCAACAAAAACGCACAATGACAGGAATGTCCATACAAAAAAAATATTGCACACGGTGATTAAATTTGTTGCATGCGTTATTAAAAAATATTGCGCCGACGTGTCCGAGAAAATGTCTCGCGTCGGACGTCCGATTCCTAGCAACGCCCTTGTTTTCTCAGACACAACTCGTACGAAATTTAATTTCTGTTCAATTGATGAGGTTAATAAATTCATCTGAGATCTTTATTAGTGCTATCATTGCAGGATGTTTAGTCCAGAACTCCAGAATGATTTGGATTTCGCATGGAGCAGTCGGACCAAACCACGCTGCGGAAATTGGTGGCGAGCCTGGCTACAACTTAGTGTGTACATAGCTATCTGCATATATGCCTGGCAGAATATTCATAACGATATGATCGATCGATTAGGTGTGAGACAGAAAAGGGAAGATTTTGAATGGTTGGTCGCGCCGACCATTATCTACCCGTTCGTCTTGAAATATATATAGCCTACCAAGTATACCAAATGGTCCATGGTCGAACAACGGCCACCACACCAGCGTCCATATCCATGCATGCATCTAGCTAGGTTTGGTGAGGATTGGGATTAAGCTAGCTTAGACCGGCCGGGACCTGCTGCTGCACTTTGCCTTCCCATGCATATCTATAATATTCACTAGATGTTTAGGACGGCATTTTCATAATGTAGCTAGGCGATATGATCAAGATACTGATGATTATTTAAGGTGCATAATGTTGTATCGCTGTGCATAGGGATGAATAGGTAAGATCGATAATGCAATGCGAGATCTTTAATTTCGATGTTCTTTTAAATTTCGATGTTCTTTTAGTGGAAAATGGTAAGGACAGTGCAAGGGGCAAAATTCTGTCTTTTTTATTTCAAAAAAAAATCTGTCTTTTTTTTTAAGGACGGGGCAAAATTCGAAGCTCATATAGTCCCGTTGTGCTGACGACTAATCTTTCCAGCGAGAGGGATAAAAGTTGCAGTACGTACAGAAATCTCAATTGCAAAGACCCTAACTAAAATAACTGTCTTGGAGAGCACCATGCTACATTAATCTTGTAAGTATGCGACGCACGCTCCGCAGCAAACGGAGGCCAAAGCCAATATCATCAAACGAAAAATGAAAAGCTCAAACGATCACGGGAAGCTGCTGTACGTGGACGAGCAAATTGCGCGGTTTATTTACTCGACCTCGCCTGAGATGAGAAGGGAAACTGGGCCGAACCATCCTGAGTTCGTGACCGAGTCGGGTCGAACATGCCCCCACTGCGCCGCGCTGCTGCACCCGCGCATCCATTCCTCAAGGATGGGCTGCTCCACAGCGACCCGTATTCCGGAACAGAATTGCTGGGGTTCTTTGCGCGAAACGGACGGTTCGCTGATGCCCTCAGTGTGTCCGGGGAAATGCCTGCACACAGTGTCGATCGTCACCTGGAACTGTCTCATCTCCTCGTTTGCGCAGCATGGGCGTGTCCACGATGCCGTCTTCTGGTTCGGGGAACTCGTAAGGAGCGGTGATGGCTTGTCCGATGGCTCTCTTGTTGCAGTATTGCCTGCGTTTGGGTCACCGGCAGGTTCACAATATCGAATCACGATTTTCAAACTATTTTTGGTTTTTTGATTATTGGCAAAAACCGATCGAAAATCTCTCAAAAATCGTCAGAAATCAAAGGGTTAAGAAATCAAATTTTGATCGAAAACCGATTGATATTCACCGAAAATCGACGAGCCAATTAAATGTTTCTTAGAGCCGATTTTTTAGCGATTTTCGCTCAATTTTCACCCATTATTGGGCGATATTCACTAATTATCGACCGGTTTACGTCGTATAATTTTTTAAAAAATTTTGAATTTTGTTTTTAAATTAGATTGGTTTACCGACCAGTTTCAAATGCCGAGCCAGCTTGATATGGCCGTTAATTGCGATAATTGAGCAATTAACGGCGATATCGTGAACCCTGGTCGCCGAAGCAAGCTCATGGGCTTGTGAAGAAAATTGCAATGGATTCCTTCCCAGCAGTTGTAAATTCATTGCTGAATTCGTACTGTACTTGCTGTGCTTTGTGTGTGTGCGTGGGAGAGAAGCTGAGTTGATGTTCAGAAATGTAGTTTCTTGGAATACGATGTTAACTGCTTTTGTTTGGCGACTCGCGTAATTAGCTCAGGGTAACGACAGTAACATCATCATTACTCTGAGATAATTACATGAATCTCAGCATATTAGCTAATAAAACATCAAGCGCACCTGACGTTTTATCAGTTAATACACCATGTTCAGAGTGTTGCAGCAGAATAATAATTAGATACTGAAATGAAAATTTATTACAATCCATTACCATGCAGGCAATAGGTCCAATACATTAATTATATATACTATCCAAGTACAATAAAAACATAATACAAAAATACTAATTACTACCAAGAATGACGAAAGATGGCCATCAACCTAGCCCTTCTGGTAGTCCACCTCCTCGTGATATTGATCCTACGGATGACCTTCACCCATGCCTCGTGGTTGAATCTAGTGGGGTATGTGTCCCAACCATACACTTGACCATCGGAGCCATTCTCTAAGCAAAGGGAGATTTAGAAAGAGCGAGTACACATGATACGAGCGTGCGCCCGACCTTCACGGCGTAAGATATGAGATACTTACGAAACCTGACGAATCTTGTGCGGTCAACCGTTGCAAGCGCAACAACCTGCAGCACGGAGTTCGCCCAACCTCACGTTGTCCACTCAACCAAGTCAAGCGGATTACAATCCTCACTGCAATCACAAAGGAGTTTGCAAGAACAACGAGAAGGAATGCACAATCCTCAAGGAAGTTTCAGCCTATGGCTAGAAAATCTAAGAACATGCATATCATATTTGATTTCAGATTCAAAATGATCTTCTTTTCACACAAGGAAGACAAAAGGTCTACTAGACAAGCCCAGATCACAGCACAAAGCACAAGAGCCAAACATAATGGTGACGGAGCACCCAATGCATAGGAAACAGTTTATGGCCGTCATACTTTTTGGACGATATCTCTGCGTTCAGATTGAATTTGAAGGTGTGGTTGGATCAGTTGGAAAGTTTAGCTCGTTAGCTTTCTAGGTTGTGATCGAACACCTCAATCGAACTCCGTTTGCATCCTTTATGCGCGTTTATCTTTAGACTGGTCATTGGAGGCCGAGCTGAGTTCTTTTGCATTCACACCTTGCTTGTTGACTTGTCCATGCTTCTCTTGATCTTCCCTCAAGCATTCACACCTCCTCACATTGTCTTCATACCTGAGAATAATTAAATTACTTGCATTAGGTAGCAGCTGACTCTCACAAATAATATTATTCTTACTAAAGAGCGAGTTCACTTGTTGGTTTATTTGTTTAGCACGAGCACGGATAATTGGTCCTTAGAAATGATTCGAAGGCTCTATAGCAGCGGTAGGGGAAGGAAACGATGATGGTGCTATGCTGCCCGTATCAACACAAATACTCAGCAAGCAATAATAACAAAATACATCTTATGAATTTTTCCTCCATATCCATCTCATGTAACCTTTTGATCCTTCCTCAAATCCTTTTTCAGAAAATAAGGTTTTATTAAGAAAAGTTGTGTTTCCAATTTTAATTATTGAAAATGCTACTAGCACTCGTATATGAGACAGACTTAGCTTCCGTAGCCTCTAGTCCTGGAGACAGGCATGAATTCATGATTTTACCCTGCATAGGTTTGTACTACTTTACCTATAGTGAACTCAACCTCAATTGATAACCCAAAACGTTTATCACTATTTATGTATTAGATCTCCAACCCTACAAACTCGAGCCGAGGACACCTCTCCTAGGTCGTCCCGCCGACTCACAGCTAACAGTTGTACTATGAATAATTATATAGTACAGTACTCTGACTAACAACGTAATACTCATCTCATGGCGTTTAAATATAGCGCCAGGTTAATCACAACTACTAGTTATCTATTCTTACCAAATATGGAGATCATAATACCGTCATAGGATAATCTTTTTTGGTCGTTTCCACACACTATGATTGATATGAAAAATATAGCTCATTGTCCGAGTGTAGTGGTATCCTTATATCATAGACTATGTAGAGGGCCCCTCCAGCAATGCACAACTCCATGGCACCCTCTACCCGCCATAATAATATATATGCAAGACAACTGCTCCTTTAGCTGGATTTGCCATTCCTTCCCACCATTCATTTAAATCCTCAATTTCTCCTTTTAAAATTTTAAAGATAGGTTTTTGATATGCAAGTAGTGACTACAGCAAAATCAACATTTAGTTTTTCATAAAACCTTGATTCAAAAGATGATCAAGGAAGCTTGTCTGAATTTTGGTACAAATCGTTCTCACCCGACGGCGGTTGAAGATCACCGTTTTGATTTAAAATAATTTGTGAAATTACAAAATATCACATCTTAGGTGGCTATTCGATTTTTGCATGTTTTACGATGTCCAAACCTTTATTGAAATGTATTATTTGATTTACATCTAATGCCTCTTTTAAAATTTTGGATATTTTTAATGTAAGGTCTTTTATTTAAATGCTCGATTGTTTAATTTATCGAATTTTAATTAAAGTCAATTAATTTGGATGATGCACTGATCTGGATATAATTTATCTCCTCTTTTTAAATATTATTATTATTATTATTATTTTATTATTGTGTTCATTTCCCTTTTTCCCTTTCCCCTTTTATTTTTTTCTTTTCTTTTATTTTTCTCCTCCTCCCCCAGTCTTATCCTCTTCTCTTCTTCTCCCCATTTCTTCTCCCCTTTCTCTTCTTCTTGGTTCTCCTCTGCCCCGTGGCCTTGCTGGCGCCGCGCCAGCTACCGTCGGCCCCCTGGCCGCGTGCCGCCTCCGTCTTTCAGCCCCGCCCCACGCTTGGTTTGTGAGAAATGGGTGCTGACTTTGGTTGGCTATTGGTTGACTCCTTTTTAACTTTGAGAAGAGTTGGGTCACTTAAGGAAGTGAAGAGCCTGGGGAGGCTTTACCCTCCTTACCACGGGGGATAATTACCTTTTTACTATGCATATTTTATCTTTTTACCATGTGATATTTTTTGGCACTATTACTGCAATGCTACGTTCACTCGATAAATATAGTTTTGTAAATGCCAAATGATGAAACCCTATTTCATGAGAGGTGTTGATTTGTTCCCGGACGAATCTGGTATCTCAATGAACGATACCTTCGCATGCGAGCGTGACGGCACACCTAAATTTTTTAATTTTGCTTTACTTGCCTTATGATTATATATATGTGTGGATGATCAACAGTTTTAGGAATCAAAGATGAGGATCAATAGAAGCTTTAGATTTTAGGAAATTTTGATTTATTCTTGTAATCTTCTTTTTTATGTTAATTTTATCATTCATGTACCTAGTAATTATACAATTGTATGATATTTTGTTAATAAATAAAGTTGATGATTAAACTTTGTTGAGCAATTTAATTCTGTGTGATTAATTTGTGTTGATGATCTCATTTGCATGATTAAATTTTCTGGGTTGTTTCATTTTGCTAGGAGTAACTCACAAGAAAGAGC
Source organism: Otatea glauca (assembly GCA_036346275.1). Lineage (NCBI taxonomy): Eukaryota > Viridiplantae > Streptophyta > Magnoliopsida > Poales > Poaceae > Otatea > Otatea glauca. Next base: position 36,947,617 of record CM070712.1, on the reverse strand, counting down.
TTTTGAGCTTAATTTTCTTGAGTATGCAAGATCAGGGTGTTTCGCCCAATGAAACTACATTCGGCAGTGCTCTGTATGCTTTCACCAGTATAAACGGACATGAGCATGGGCAGTTTGTTCACGCCAAAGTTATCAAATGCAATCTCAATACCACTGTGTTTGTGAACACTTCACTGGTTGATTTATATGCAAAGTGTGTTGGTAAGAGGGATGCTCATAAAGTGCTTGAAGAGGCTCCAGAGAATAGCACTGCATGTTGGAATGCTCTGATTTCTGGTCACTCAGATAGTGATGCTCCTACTCCGTTTTTAATTCTAAGAGATATTAGACCAAACGAAGTTAGTTTTTCTTCATTGCTTAAGGATCCATCACTGTTGGATCTGTTGCAGATTCACTCATTAGTCACAAGATTGGGTTATGGCAGTAATGACTATGTTTCAAGTGCTGCTATATCTTCCTATGCTTCGCATGGCATTGTTTCTGATGCATTTGTTTATGGAGTTACGTTTGATCTTGACTCCTCTAATGTCTCCATGAATGTTTTAGCTGGGGTATATAATAGAGCTCGCATGTACCAAGAACCAAGGACTACTTTTACACTAGTATAGTGTCCTGTCTTCCGGTTTCCTTTTCCCAGCACGTAATATATGGTCTTTTCCTTTTCTAGAACGTTTGTTTCCTTTTCCTTGAGATGATGCTGGAGGTGGGGGGAGATCTGTTGTGGGCTACAGGGATGAGTTAGACACATTAAACAATGACCATCGGATGTGGGTGAGTAAAGCTGAGGAAAGATCTGAGAGGTTAATTTTGATGGAGGCAAGTTTCTGGGGACGTTTCGCTGAGTGCATGAAGGTTGGGCCATCTCTAGTGGGGTGCATTATTTGGGGTGGACGTAGAAAAGAATGCTTAGGTGCATTATAAAAGGGTATAGATCAGCAAAGTAGTGATACAGTTTCATGGAGCATACTAATAACTACTTGTGCACAGGGTGGTGATTATGCTGAAGCTTTTGGATTTTTCAAACAGATGACAATTTTGGGGCATCGTTTTGAAAACTATGTATTTGTGAGCTTGCTGAGTATTTGTACAAAAAGTAACAGATTTGTTCTTGGTAGACTTGTTCATGGGCTTATCATCAAGATGGAAAGAAATCTAATGCGGTCCTATTGGAACTGCAACTTAAGCAGTTGCATATGGACCGTTGGATAAAAAAGCGATGGTTTAGATCACTGGATAGCTCCAAATCCAACAGATACTTCTATTCTGAATTCGATCTCATATTCGAGAAAAACTATCTGGTTCCGATTCAGAATCCAACAAAACCTGTTGGATACTGACTTCTATTCACGAATTCACTCCGAACTGGTTCGGTTGGTCAGGAAATATTTGACCCAATTGCACCCATAATGGCAGATACACAAGTGTTTATCCAATGATGATCTTGGTAACAATGCAGGTGTGTGTTTTCTCACGTTACTCCGTCAAACTACTTGCTGCTAATTTAGTGTTTAAATCATACCGGATATCAAATCCATTTTGGTTGACTTTGCACCAGATGTTTCTTTTAAAAAAATTGGCAGGGAGCTCTAGCATTCACTACAAAAGGGCATGGGCACCTGAGTCGGTCCTAGAACTTGAACTCGGTTTGGGTGGGGGGGAGGTTAAACAGCCTCACCACCACCAGGCCACTAGCCTGTTGCCACTTTGCACAAAATGATGATACTGCAACAATAGTATTGTTTATCATGCAAGTTCTATGTTTCAATGATCTAGTAACAGAAGATACTTAATTGCTAGTTATCTGCATTGATCACCTAACCTCTGTGTTAACTCCGCTGTATCTGTGAAGGGTGTTGATTGTAAACGTCCTCATTGATGAAGTTTTTCTGGTTGGGGTTCATTGTGGGTATGCATCTTCTTTGTTCCCTCCGATTGGTTTGGCTTAATTTGTTTCTACCATCATCTGGTGGCTAATTACAGAAGGAAAACACCTTCCTCTACATGTAGCAATGCCGACTAGTAGGAGAGGTGTCTATATTGTCACCATCATGATCAAGATTGAGCAAGAAAAAGGAGGAGGCTAGAAGCAAGGTTTCGGATTTCGTTTTCGGATAAAATACCGCCGTGGGCCGGATACCGAGATTTCGGTGAAATTCGGTAATTTCGGATTAATCTCATCTGGAATTTTAAATTTAAAATTTGAATCCGGCATGTTTGCTACGGGGAAGTACCGAATTTCGGCGAAATAGGGCGAAATCTCGGCTGGACCAGGCGAGATTTCGACCGTTTTGAACAAGTTGAAAAGTGGTCGAAACGACAGAGAAAAATTTTCAAATTTTTTGTGGAGAGTTTTGACATATTGATAATGTTGTCATAAAAATTTCATATTTTTATGTAGCCTGTGGAATGTTTAAAAATTCAAACATTGGTACTATCCTAATAAAACGCTGACAGACAGTTTTGAACTGAATGAAAAATGGTACAAAGCATGTTAGAAAAATTTGAAATTTTGTTATCATGATTCTGACATGTGAATAATATTTTCATAAAATTTTCAGTTGTTGCTGAAGCTCGAGGAATTTTTAAAAATTCGGGTATCGGTGATGTCCGGACGGAAAAAGGTTGAAAGTACGTTAGAAAATTTCGAAATTTTTATTGGATGGTCATGATGCATCATTAACCTTGCCGTAAATTATTTAGATGATTATCAATGCGTGAAGTTAGAAATTTTGACAGCATTTTGACTGAAATTCGAAGATTGAAAGTCACAATTCGAAACAATTAATGTATATTGGCATGACAATTAATAAGCATGAAATAAAATCGATACATATAACAATTATTCACATATTTGCATATGACAATTAAATGAATGTATATTTGCATCACGTACCTACGAGTAGTAGAACGCCTGCGGTGCAAACTCCACCTCCGTGTTATCGACAATGACCTCGTGATACCTCCTCTCGTATTGTTGCTTGTATTCTTCTCAGGTCATGTCCCGCGGTAGCCAGACAGACTTCCAATGTTCATAATGACTCATCCAGCCGCTATAATTCATGGACTGGTAAAGGTACCTGATACTGACAGATGAGTGTCGTGCGTATGGATCGACGCATGGATCATTGTAGTCAAACGGCCAAGAGATGCTCGATTCGTCATAACTTTGTCTGTGACCGTACCCACCCTGATCCCATCCTACGACATCGAATCATACCCAGTATGCTCGATTGGAAGTCCCAAATGGCTGGAAGACTCGCTGCTACACCATGATTGTGAGCCATCCTGTAGTTGTGCTGCTTGGCGCCCACCCCCACCACGCGACGTGCCCTTCCACGTACTGCGGGTCTACCGCTGGGAGTCACCTCTTGGGGCAGTACCCCCTGATGTGATCCTCCTGCCGGTGATTGTGACTGTGGACGGGACCGGAGGGAGTACCAGTCAGCTTCTGTCCCGTCATCGTCGGGAGAGTCTGTCGCTGTCGCTGAGCTACTACTGAGGTACTGCACATTATCAGAAGGTGTTGCCGTGTCGTCGTCACTGTCGATAATAGGCTCATCATCACTTCGGGCTTTTCCTTTTTGCTTTGCACTCTGGCTGCCCGATAACTTCTGCAACCCGCCTAAAGCTCCTGCTAGGGTATCATCATCGTCAGCGTCGGTAAGCACGCTTTCTCTTCCCTGTGTGTGTGTCACAGATGTTCCACTCGGTCCAGTCTGGGAGGCTCTTCCCACCTGTGGCCAATTAGAAGTAAGGTTAACACTGTTGTGAGGTTTCGACATACATGGTAAAAAAGTGGAATGGAAAACAATTACGTTATTTACCTGTTGCCTTATTCATCTCTTCCGTTGGGATGGAGTCAACCACGAATCTCGCTGGGAGGGGTGGGTCGTACCCACTGTCCTCATCGAGCAGAGGCTCCCCACTAGACCTGGACGAGTCAAACCAGTCTGCAATTGGGTCATGGCCAGGATGCATCGCATCCTCAATTAGGCGATCCACAGGGTCTTCATCTTGGGTCTGGCGGTGGATTCATAGTCGCGCAGGCGAAGTCGCAGGTTGTAGTGTACGAACACGAGCTGTTGGAGCTTCGCATAACTTAAACGGTTTCGTAGCTGCGTGTGCACCAAGGCAAATGTGCTCCAATTGTGTTGTATAAGAATTTGCAAATTCTCTTGGCCTGCGCCACAATCTCTTTGATATGGTCCACCTCACACACATCTTTCAGCATAAGATTTACGGTGTGTGCCAAGCACGGCTACCATACAATACGAGGGTACTGCACTCGTAACATCTGGAATGCTTTCTTGAAGTTGGCACCATTGTCAGTAACCACCTACACGACATGCTCTATCCCAATCTCCTCGGCCACGACCTTTGTTATCTCGGCTAGCAAGTATTTGTGGTTCTGGACCTTACCTGCGAATGACCAAGCAAGAAGTTAGTGCATGTGGCAATTGATGGTCTTACGGAAGAGAAAAAATAAATGAATTTTGTACCTGTGGCATTTACGGTCTTATGAAAGAACATCATCCCATTGCAGTACACCATAAAGTTGATGATACTCTGCTGAGTAGGTCCCGTCCAGGCGTCGCACATGGCTGTAACACCAAAGGTGGCCCAGTCCTCCCTGAACCTCCGAAGGTACTGCACAATCTCCTACTCGTTCGCGTCCAAGTACTTACCGTCTATCTCGTAGCCCCGTGGTGCACGAACCCCTGGGCCTAGCTCCTGCGTCAGCTTGATTGCAGCTATGCACCGCATGCACAAGAGATTATTACAATCATCACACGACGTGTAACTTACAAACATACAATTGTTTCATACCTGTGAAATACGGGTAGTCCAACTTCCTTCCTGGAATTGCATTAGCATGTAACCACTTTGACCATCCCCTCCCTAGCTTCTCCCGCCCCCCTGCTTGAATGCAGTATCAATACGAGGTTGCTGCGGGGCACCACTCCGTGCAAGGTCAACATCTATGGAGGCATGGCTTTCCCTTGTCGATTTGGCCCGACCGAACATTTTGCTGATAGTCGATTGGATCGAGTGCGTCCTTGTACCACTCCCAGACCCCGAACCTTGCATCAAACCTTGCCTCCTGAGGTAGGCCTCTTCTTTGGAGGCCTTGATGGCCATCTTAAGCTGCTCCTCCTCCGTGACCATGGTGACCCACTCGCTGCAAGCCTCCTCCTTACGGAGGCGAATCGCCTGCTTATCTTCTTCTTGTCTCGATTTCCACGGAGGTCCGAGAGCATGGCCTGCCTAACCACCTTCGGCACGTTGGGGCAGGCCTTCACATCACCGACGCGGCCAGCCAGATGTTCCTTAAGACGGGTTGCCCCTCCACCCTTCATAACATGGGTGCAGTAGTTGCACTTCGACCCTGAGCCGATGCGCTCCCCGTGATCCCATACTGTACCCTGACGCTCTGCCATCACGACTCACAAGAGCCTACAACAGAACAAAAAATATGCCAACGAAACACAACGAGTTAATTTCAGTACTAAGAATGAAACACAGATGAGCATGTCCTTGTATGGAGGGATTCATATTTCTTAACTCACTGATGTTTGTTTCTACGCATGATATATGAGCATGTGCTTGTATGTAGGGATACATTTTTTTTAACTCACTGATGTTGGAGTGACATATGACCATGAGCATGTTTGAGTGAAACATATATGAGCATGAGCATGTTTCACTGATAAATGAGCATGAGCATGAGCATGTTGGCATAACTCATTGTCGATTTTTTTTCTACACAAGATATATGAGCATGAGCTTCAAGATAACTCCTAATTACAATGTCTACAACCATATACACCTTTTAGACTTCAGTGCATATCAATGTTTTTGCATATGAACCAAAATCCAACAAAAAAATAAATGCATATCGAATTTTTTTTCTGATCGAAATTTCGCTGCTACACCCCAAAATTTCGGTGCTGGGAACCGAAATCTCGCCCTCCATGACCGATATTTTCTCACCAGCGCCCGGATTTGGCCGGACTTGGCCGGAGTACAGAGAGAAGATGATTTTTTCGCTGGGGAAGGTGAAGTTCGCAGAGGAAGCAACCCTGTGAACTTGTGAAACCAGATCAATGATTGGGGATGTATTAAAACTAGTACACTCTGAACATATAAAACAATTTATTTGTGAATCCTAAAACACATAAGCACTCATAGCTCAGTGATGAAGCTCACCTTTAGCAAACAAGAGGTTCTTGAGTTCAAATCTTCATACTAGCATTTTTTTGCATATTTTTGAGCGTGTAAAAATTATAAAAAAAATTGTACACAGTTGAAAAGCATCAATTATGTTGTCATAAAATTTTGAGATGATGATAAATCATAAAAAATTCTCAAAAATTATGGAAGTGTTACTTCACAGTAGCTTTTTTTGTCATAGTTTCAAGCATGTAAAAATTATAAAAAAAATTGTGCATAGCCGGAAAGAATCAATTATATTCTCACAAAATTTTGAGATCATGATCAAACATAAAAAAATTCCCAAAAAATGTTAATGTACTACTTCACAGTTTTCGAACTGTACAACACGTGCTTGTACCATATGCAATTTTTGATTGAATAGTCAAAAATAGTTCAAAATTTTGAAATTTTACAAAATGGTTATGAGAGAGTTATTAAACTCTCATAAAAATTTCAGGTGATGATAAAACATGAAAAAAAAATATAAAATTCTAACACTGTCACTGCCTTGTTTATCCTAATTATATTTTCTATTTTTAAAACATAACAAATTACATTAAAATATTTTAATAAATTTTCTGTATTATCCTATATACCTCATGATAGTCCCATAATTTTTTCATACCATGAAAATGCTTCCTCAATTTTCTAAAATTCAGAGAGTGTTTCTGCCGAACTGCTAAAAAGTCTCAAAAAATAACTTTTTTGACAAATTATCATTGAAGATCACTTGCTTATAGCTTATTGATGTCATTCCGGTCAAATCTGGCCAAAACATTGCAAAATCCGGATTTGGATGGCGAAAGTTCGGCGGTATCGGGCGAAATCTCGCCGAAAAAAATGAAATCACTGTAGCATTTCAAAAAAAAATCAATTTTTTTATCTGACCGGTCTGTTGAAACTCGTTGGGCTCCGAAATCCGAGATTTTGACGAAATTTCGCCGAATTTTGTTTCCTTGGCCAGAAGGATGACTGCTATTTAAGTGACTTGGATTACCGTGGCACGTAAAGATCCAGCACTCCACGTCCTCAATGACAGTGCGCTCCCTTCAGCGGTTGAAACTGGTCTTCATCCTTTGTGAAATCTGCAAGGGACCTACCTGTGCAGGTCCACAAAGCAAAATGGAAATGAGAACCAAGCTGGAAATATCCCAAAATTTACTGTACAGTCACTTAGATTCAGGTAAGAGATGGAATGCAAAGAAATGAAGAATGGCGTCAGGACTTACAGTTTTGTGAGCATGAAGTATCTATTATTATATGCGGTCCATTTTGTTTACCTAAAAAGGGGTAGTTTCAGTAGACAGGAAAAAGGAGGGTAAAAGGAGTAGGAATTTTGTGTCAGAAACATGCACAATATTTTTATTCCAGATTTTATTTTGAGGCAAATATAACAAAAGACTAGAGATACACAAATTAATAGGCAACACATTGTACTTCTGAATATGCTCATGAATCGAAAAGTAACGGAGTCAATAGGTCATACAAACGACTTACAATTGGGATTGATGAAGAACAAAAGCAGCGCAGATGCGGTTGTGGAAGTAGTCAACGTCGAGAAAGAAGCAGAGCGGTTGCGCTGATGTGCTGCCTAGAAATCTTATTGCCGCCCCGTACAGGTGATCTCTGTTACAACGGCTCGAACATACCGCTCACCCCTCTTCATGGTGCACGCCGAGGAGGAAGACCGACAAGGTTCAACTACTCATCACAACAATACAGCAACCCAGAGAGGAGGAGGAATTCGGTGTCTCTAGCCTGGATGTCTTCAAGTGTTTATATAGACACGTGTCAGTAACTGGCGACATTATGTCTGTTGAATGCGGCAATTACTCACTAGTAATTAACTACATTATGTCAATTAACTCACTAATAACTGACGGCGTTATGACACTTAAACCGAATTAAAACAGATGTTTAAATCACATTTAAATAGAATGAATAGAGAGATAATCGCAAGATTCAGAAAAATAAAAAGTGGATTCAATGTGCCATGAAACACTCTACAAAACAGCGTGTTCGCAAGTCACAAACCACGCGAAAATACACGAATGCGCGTGTGTGTGATTAGCCAATGTCCACCGCATGCCATCCTCGTGCCATGTGTCACATTCATTCAAGGAGTAGCAAGGACTCGACCTTATAAATTGCATTTCCTCCACTTGGCTAGGTAATATAATACTAAACTATGCGTGCTTTAGAATTAAAGGAAATGAGCCTTCTTTGGGATAATTTCTAACATTTTGTTCTACAAATACCAAGGTGCATCCAATGGGACTGGTCTATGTAAAGGTTAAAGCGACTGGAATGACTTCAGGAAGTTCCCCTTTATTACCATGCTTGACTTGAATCTAATTGATGGTGACCTGCATGTGCATCCAATAAGACCAATGCATTTAGAATGATTGGATACCTGTCACCAAGTGTTATTACTACAAAATGATACAGCACTATCTCTTCATCTCGATTGGTTCCTAACTTTTCAGGAAAAAACCGATGTGATAGATGATTTGGTGTGGGTGAAAAATATGGTTCGAAACATTACTATCGGTCTGACCTCAAATTCGATAGTGATGACCATCGTTATCACTATCGGTTCTCAGGTAAGAACCGATAGTGATATTCTGTGTATCACTATCGATTCTTACATATGAACGGATAGTGATGACGATGGTCATCAAGATCGGTTTATGAGGTTTGAATCGATCGTGATAGTACATACATCACTGTCAGTTCTGATCTCGGAACCGATTGTGATGTGTCTATCCAGTAGGTTATAACCTTCTAGCTGAACCCTCCTCCGCTATTGGTCTAGAGGTCAAAATAACCACGGTGGCCCCAAAAAACCACAACATACTCTACGGTTGGAAGCAATAATTGGGGTGAGAATTTATGATATCCTCGGGGATAGGTGTTAATGGGGTAAATTTGAAGCTTTAGCTTCAGGAGATTTTCCCTCAATTTGCCCTCATTTGTGGTTTTCTTCAAATGATGAGAATTCTTTCAAATCCCTTCAACTTTGTACTAAGTAATTTGATATCATTCGAACTAGGGAATTGAATGCTCGTAACTAGGGAAGAAGGTATAGGGAGTAAATTATATATCTTGGAATCCGTCCTCTAATTTACAAAGGTAATTAAATAATGTCTCAATATTAGCTAGCTATAGCTCTAGTTTTTTCTTAATTTAGTGTGTGTAGTTTAATTGCAGATTGACTGTGAAGAATAGATGTATCAGAAAAGTCGTGTGAGTGATAAATTTTAGAGGGGTGTTAAGAAGTTCAAAAAAATTGCCGAAATAGATATCGTGAAGAGGGGTGTAAACTTCATATATTATCCTTATTTTGATTGCACAAATCTCAGGTCAAATTGAAGACCACTTGATTCGACGTGGCTTAGTGAGGAATTACACGTGTTGGATCCATCATGGGGAGACAAGTACTACATCTCTGGTATGCAATGAAGATATGTTGGAACCCGATCATGATTTGCAGAGTGATATATTTGAAGAGGATAATTTAGATTAAATGTTGCAGGATGTGGAGACAAATTACATGAAAAGAGAGTTCGAAAAATTTAAAAGCTTGATGAAAAACGTTGCCAAACAGTTGTTCTTGGGTTGCAAAGCGGAGTATACCAAGTTGGATTCGGTCCTTGCATTGTTCGAACTAAAGGCAAAACACCATTTGACAGATACAAGTTTCAATACACTTTTAGTTCTTCTATCGGATATGCTTCTGGAGGGAAACGAGTTACCAACAAGCATTTATGAAGCGAAGAAGCTTCTATGTCCCATGGGAATGGAAATAGAAATGATACATGCATATCCAAATGATTGCATCTTGTACAATAACGCGCATAAGGAATTACACGTTTATCCAGTTTATAGTGTATCTAGGTACAAACAAAAGAAGAAACGTAATAACAAGAATTGTAAGAGCAGAGCTGACGATGGTGAAGAGGTAAACAAAGGGGCGCCGGCCAAGGTATTGTGGTATTTACCTATCATTCCCCATTTGGAGCGTTTGTTTGCAAATCCCAAAGAGGCGAAATTGTTGCGCTGGCATTATGAATCTCGAAAGAAAAATAGCAAGCTAAGACAACCCGTTGATTCAGCTCAATGGAGATTGATTGGAAATATGAGGAGATTAGTGCTAAGATGAGGTACATAAGATTTGGATTGAGTACCGATTGAATGAATATATTTGGTAATATGAGCAGTCGTCATAGCACTTGGCCAGTTCTGTTGTGTATCTACAATCTCCCTCCTTGGTTGAGCATGAAACAGAAGTATATAATGATGTCGTTACTAATCTCATAACCCAAACAGCCGAAAAATGATATTGATGTGTATCTAGCACCATTAATTAAGGATTTGGTAAAATTATGGAACAAGAGGGTCACGGTGTGGGATGCATACAAAAGAGAGAACTTCACTCTACGAGCTATAATATTTAACACCATAAATGATTTCTCGGTTCTTAGTAATTTGGCAGGCTACAATACGAAGGGAGTCAAAGCGTGTCCTATTTTTAAAGACGAGACTGAGTGCTTGTGGCCGTCGAATTCCAAGAAAACTGTATACATAGGTCACCGTAGGTTTCTACCTAGAAATCATCGATACCGTAAGATGGATGATAAATTTGATGGGAAGAGGGAAGTTCGTTCGGCCTCACAGCCTATGAGTGGAAAGTAAGTATATTCACGCATGGAGGATATCAATATTCAGTATGGAAAGCCATAAATCTATTCGTCTGAGGGCCATTTGGAAGAAGAGGTTAATATTTTGGGATTTACCATACTGTAAGGAGTTAGATGTATGGTATTGTATTAATGTTATGCACGTTAAGAAGAATATTTATGATAATTTGGTTGGCATCCTATTGAACATACCTGGGAAGATCAAGGATGGCGTCAGTGCTCACTGCAATATGGCTTACATGAGAATCAGGTCTAAGCTTGCAAGTGATAGAGGAGGATAAAAAAGGTTCGTACATCCCCGCTGCATGCTACACCTTGTCCAAGAAGGAGAAAGAAGACATCTACAAGTGTCTTCAACGTATTAAAGTTCCATTTGGCTACTATGTAAACATTAAGAAGTTTGTGTCCATGGATGATTTGAAGTTGATTGGTATGAAATCCCAAATGCTCTCTATTGCAATCAGAAATATTATGTCAGAGGATGTCAGGTTGGCAATCACGAAGCTATGTTATTTCTTCAATGCGATTTCTTGCGAGGTTATTGATCCCGATCTACTAGACAACTTACAAAGTGGGGTGGTGTAGACTGTATGTCAGCTTGAGATGCATTTCCCCCCTAATTCTTTGTTGTCATGGTTCACCTTGATGTCCACCTTGTTGGAGAGATTAAGATATATGGACTCGCATTCCCATGTTACATGTATCCGTTCGAGAGGTACATGGGTATATAAAAGGCATACGTGAGGAATCGGTTGAAGCCTAAGGGTAGTATTGTTGAAGGTTATGGGACTGAACAGGCAATTGGTGTTCCTGTATCTCGTCATAAGGGCGGACTTGGTGGCAAAGAAATCATTGGGTCCAAACTAACGAGTCCACGATTTGATATGTATTATAAAACGCATTTCACGGTCTTGCAACACAGCGCAGAAGTTCATCTATACATCGAGCAGCACAAGTTGATATTACGGGGAGATAATCCACATATGGATGAGCTTTCTATCACACGAGAACACAAAGAGCGATTCCTCACATGGTTCAAAGAAAAGGCGAAGGTCTCCATCAGTGAGGGGGCCAAATGGTTGGCTGACGGACTAAGATTTAATGTACAGACATGGCAGAGGTACGATATTAATGGCTACACTTTTTACACTGAAAGTCAAGATGCAAAGAGTATAGTTCAAAATAGTGGTGTGAGCATAGATGCTTTGTCCAATGATCAATTGAAAAGAGAATCCTCAACTGTAATTAACTCCTACTTCGGGATGATCGAAGAAATATAGGAGCTCGATTACATAATATACTAAGTTACATTGTTCCGATGTAAGTGTGTGAAACTTCCACATGGAGTGAAGATCGACAAGAGGGGTTTTACTCTTGTGGATCTCAATAGACTCGCCTACAAAGATGAACCGTTTGTCCTTGCGAAGCAAGAAACTCAAGTTTTCTACGTGCGTGATCTGACCAATCCGAGGTTGCACATCGTCCTTCATGGCAAGAGGCGGATCGTTGGAGTTGAAAACGTCGTAGATGAAGAAGAGTACAACCAATTCGATGAAATATCTCTGTTTGCAAATGGGACATGTATTAGCAGTGATGACACACGTGGAACAAATTACATGTGTGTACATCATCAAGAAGGGTTGTATTATAAATAAATATACTACCTTAATGTAAACAATGTAAATAATGCTATGTGTTTGAAATATTTGGTTTCCATCATGAGTGTATTTCCAACCTCAGAACATTTCTGAACTATAGGACAATAAGTATATAGAACATCAAATTGATCTAGAAGTATGTGATCAAGGCTGAAGATTTCTATCGATTACAAGCTAAGAACCGATGGAAAAGTTAGTTATCTCTATCGATTCTAATCTCAGAACTGATAGGGAAGTACATATGATCTCTATCGATTCTGAGATTGGAACCGATAGAGATTCATGTATTATCTCTATCGGTTCGATGCTCAAAACCGATAGAGATCATGCGACTTCTCTATCAGTTGTGAGCATTGAACCGATAGAGATGATTTGCCTAAAAAAAATTCGCGCCTCTTTCCCGCTCACATCCTGCGCGTGCCCTTCCCCAAACCCTTGCCCTGCGTCGGTGACCTCCTCCCCCTGGCACCCTCCCCCTCGATGACCTCCTTGGCGTCCTCCTCCTTCTCCTCGACGACCTCCTCCTCAGTGTTCTCCTCCCAGCAGCCTCCTGGTCCAACCCTGCTCCGAGCTTCGCCTCCCACCCCTCATCTTCGGCCCAAGGTCATCCTCTTCCCATCCTCACCCTGCCCAATGTAAATAATGCTATGTGTACTAATATTGCTTTTAACATGCTGAAAAGAGACATGTCAATTGGGGGGTTGTGCGAGAAAGTTGTAGTAATCCTGCTTTGTAGTGTGAGATTGTGCGATTGTGAGAGAATGTTCTAGTAATCCTACTCTGTAGGCATGTATTGGTCGAGTAATTGAGTTTTTTGGTTGGAATCTTGGGGCTACGATGCTATTGCTATGAGTTAGAGGTTGCACAATCCCCTAATTATTTTAATAGGCATATTGGTAGTGAATCTTGTTCTGTATTGGTAGTGAATTGGATGTTGCAATTCTTTTAATTGGCATATTACTTTTCATTGCTCTGTAGATATATATATTCGAAATGCCGCAAAGAGAGAGCACCGGCTCATCTTCCGATCGAATAGAAGGTGATGTTGAGGGGCCGAATAAGGTGAGAAAGGCATGATGACCAAATAAAGGGGCCACAGGGAGAACGCCGCAGGTTCTCCAGTTTGATGCGACGGGGGTTTGCATAGGTCCTCCCAAGTATAAGGCGTGGTATCATTTCTCGCTCAATTGGTGAGGAAGAGAGTGCTGATCACGATTCTGGACTGGAGGAAGGATGTTAGCGCCGAGCAGAAGGATGGGCTATAGAACAAAGTTAACATAACATAGTAATTCTTCTCTCTCAACATGTCACCTAATCGTGAAATGCTTTAGCCCTTTTCGATGTTGCAATGACAGGGGAAATGGATTATACCAGAGGAACATGAAAGAAAAATGAGGTCATACGCCTTGAAGAGAATGTGTGTGTCTTTGAGGCACTCCAGGGTTATCATGATGACTGAGTACATGCTGAAAGGATGTACTCCCTTCGAAAAGTATTAGTTTGTGACTCCCGATGTTTGGGAGGAATTCAAAAGGATAAAGAGTACGCCCCAGGCATGGAGCTGAGAGAGAAGATCATCGCTATTCAGAGGCACAACAGACACGTGCACCACCTCAATTTTGCTAGCTATAAAGAGAAGAAGGCAAAGTGGACGAGACTAGCAGAGCAGTGAGCGCTCTCTGGGATGGTGATGCCTTTCTCCGAGATATGTGAGGAGCGAGCACGCGACTGGATTTTAGCGAGGACGAAGAAAACTCCCGACAGTCGGCTTATAGTTCCAAACCTCACAACCGCGCAAATCATATCTGCCATCGCAAGACATCTAACTTACTACATTGCAGTTAACCATTCCTGTTGTATTTTAGCACTAATTTATATTTGCTTCTTGCAGGAGGAAGTAAGCCAGCGGAAATGGTAGGGGACCTTTCACAGCCAAGGGTTGTAGGACATCCTATTTTCGGCTATCGGGAAGCTCGACCATAAGGGGCGGGTACTTGCTACAGGTGCGGAGCATACAAAGAGGTCCTTCTTTCAAGACGAGCAGGACGTTGTCAATGCCAGAGCAAGATCATGGCAAGAGTGTGAGGAGCGCCTCAAGACCAAGCTAAAGGAGGAGCTGAAGGAGGAGATGAGGGAGGAGATGATGGCACGTGAGGCCTATATGGTGGCACATGAGAAGCGCCTGAAGGCCGATATGATGGCGATGATCTCCAATAGTCAAAGTTAAATGGGCTCGCCCCTCATAGAAGGGCATGTGCCCCGCTGTAAGTTCAAGCTCTATTGGTTTTGGTGATTAGTTTAATATTAATGTTTAATCATTGTTTAATGACAAATCTAATCATTATGAGACTAACATGTTTTATTAAGTCTTATTCTTATTAGTCTCATACTTGGATGGAAAATGGAAAACCTAAGGTATGCACTCGTATTCATTCTATTATATAAATGCATACTTAGAATTCAAGTTAAAGTATGAACTCTTCCATTGCTTTAGACCAAACATGTGCATTATATTTTTAATTCATATATACATGAATACACACATCTAGGGGGAGTTTATAATTTAACTTGATGTTTCAATTGTATTGATCCATGTCCTCTTGTCAAACAATATAAAGGATCAAGACCTTGAAACAATCTTTTGAGTATATATGACTTGTGTAGTTATATGCTCATGTCAATTTAAATGAGTTTAAATTGAGTTCGATTGTCTCTCAATCAATCAAAGAACATTTCATCATGTGTTGATGGTGTTTCCTTGTTGATTAAAGACAAGCGAAAAGTTCTTAAGTATAATGAAGCATTAGTTGCATCAAAGTACTCAAGACACAATTAATCATTCAAATTGATTAGGGTTGTGCTAAATCGATCTTAGAGGCATTCATTATGTGTTAATGGAGTGTGGTGATGATTGAGACAACCGTGTTTGTTGGACTAACATCTTCCATGAGTTGTGAGTAGGTTGAGTCCAAGATGATAAAGAATCGGGAAGAAGAAGAAGCCATCATGTGTTGATGAGCTTCAAGAGGTGATCCCGAAGTGAAGAGAAGGGCTAGAGAAGGTTCATCATGTGTTGGTGAACAAGATGAAGAAGATGTGATCCTGGAGAGAAGATGATTGAAAATCATAAAAGCTCCAAGTGGATCAAGTGCAGCAAAGGTATAACTAGCTAGGGCTAAGGATGTGTTCCTAGTCTTTTACCGGTCTCGGTGTTTGGTTGTGAGACCGGGTTGCTTGTTAGGTGCCGTACTATTAAGAGGGGTTGAGTCTTTTAGCTTGAGCTTCATCATGTGTTGATGAACTCGATCTGGTTCACTCTAGCTCACTCTCTTATTTGATGTTTGCATGAAGCTAACCATTTGGCATGTGTTGCAAATTGGTGAAGCTTGTGCATTGGATTTTGTATGAGCTAAGTATTTGCATGTGTTGCAAATAAGGGTGCTCATACTTGCATCTTATTTGAATCTTATTTGATTTGGTTTTTGCTTGGAGCTAAGTTTTGCATGTGTCGCAAAAGGAGAGAGCTCAAGCAATTTGGTTTAAAGTGGTTGCATGGAGTTAGAGATTTGCATGTGTTGCAAATAGAGAACTCATGCACTTATATTTGTTGTGGTTGCATGGAGTTAGAGATTTGCATGTGTTGCAAATAGAGAACTCATGCACTTATATTTGTTGTGGTTGCTTGCATGGTGTTAGAGATTTGCATGTGTTGCAAATAGAGAGCTCATGTTTTGGTATTGCTTGGAGCTAGGTTTTTGCATGTGTTGCAAAGAACAATGCTCAAGCATAAAATTGGTTTAATGTGTATTTGCAAGTTCGTTGTGCGAATAAACCGAGGTCTATGAGTCCGGAATCCCGAGAGTATGTGAGTAGGGCTTGCAACGGGTGTTTGCAAGTTGACTGGGTTTTGTGTTGACCTTCACATGGCTAGGGGGATTAATCTCATAGACTCGAGTTTGATTTGCTTAATACGTTTCGCAAATAGATCTTGAGTTGTTTACGAAATGTGTTTTCGTTAGTTGGATTTGTTATTTGCAAATGTGTTTTGCAAATGAACTTGAGATTATGGGTTCCGATCCTAAAGCATGTGAATAGGGTTTGCAAATGTGTTTTGCAAATTGACTTGATCATGTGTTGATCATCACATGGCTAAGAGGATTGATCTCATAAGTTCTTGGTTTATTTGCATATGTGTTTTGCAAATAAGTTGTGCTTAATGCGATTCTTTGGAGTATGTGATTAACATGTGCAAATGTGTTTTGCATAGTGTTGTGATCATGTGTTGATCCTCACATAGCTCAAAGAATATATCTTGAATGGTTTGGAGAAAATTTTTATGAAAAATGTGTTTTCTCCCGAGGCGGTCGTACCACCTCAGAAGGCCAGTAGCACCGTGGTCCGGTGCTACCGCAGATTTGGCCGTGAGCACCGAAGGTCCGGTGCTACCGCCTCCGCCGTGTGGAATTTCCGGTGAGGGTGTTTTTGGCGATCAGCGGTCCGGTGCTACCGCCCATGGTAGGCCGTGCACCGAGGTCCGGTGCAACCGCTCCTCGGCGGTGTGAAAAATCCAGAGGAGGTGTTTTGTGTTCGGCTTGAGTCCAGGTGCTACGGGGTGAAGGCGGTGCTACTGCCGGCGGTAGCACCGCTCCCGATTGGCCGATGCTACGGAATCTCTGTGAACGGCTAGTTTTGTAGCCGTTGGCGAGGCCGGTGCTACTGGTCCCAGAGGGCTGTAGCACCGGGTTTGCTGAATCTTTGCCCATTTCGCCCCCAACGGCTAGTTTTGGCTTGGAGGCTATAAAAGGAGGCCTTGGGGTGCAAGGGCAGTGTGTTGGTTGTGTGCTGATATGAAGTGTGAGTTCTTGGGGGTGTTGTGCATGTGTTGCCTTCTCCCATTTGCTTCTTGAGCTAGTGTGAGCCTCTAATTGCATGTGTTGCAATTAGGAGAGGATTGAGAGCCTCTTGTGCATGTGTTGCACTTGAGGAGGATCTTTGTGCATGAGTTGCACTTGGTGATCACCGGAAGCACATGTGTTGTGCTTGGTGAAGTTCAAGCGAGAGGATTCGACTTGTTACTCTTGGAGGTTGCCGACTCTAGATGGCGTGGGCGTCGTGCGCGGAGCTCTCAAGGTTGTGAGAAGCCCGGCAAAGTTTGTGAAGGTTCGGGTTGAGCCTACGCGGCGTGAAAACCACATCTAGTGGATTCGAGGTGGGTGCTCAATTCGTGGAGCCGGTCCAATTGTTTGGGCTAACCTCAACGTGGACTAGGGAGACCGCAAGTCTCGATCACCATGGTAAAAAGTATTGTGTCTCTTGTGCTTGCTTTGTTCTCTTTATTTATATTCAAGCAATTTACATTCATAGAATTAAATTGTTTGATTGCTTGTCTTTAGTATTGCAATTATTGTTAGAGACATAATTAGTTAGTGCACATAGTGAGCCTAGTTGTTTTAGGCTTTGATTGTCAAAACCTTAGTTTATCGCTTCCGCATTATTATTGATAAGGTTTTGGCATAAGGGTAATTAGGGGTGAAGTGCTTTGTAGAAATTAGAAAGAGAAAGATTTTTTAAAAGCCGCCTATTCACCCCCCTCTAGTCGGCATCCTCGACCTTACACCCGCCCTAGCAGCTGCGTTTTTAGAAATAATCAGTTCAGTCCCTAGCTAAAGGTAATAACTGTTTCTGAATTAAAGGTACGAGAGTAAGCTAAACAATATTTCCGATTAAGTTGTGCACTTCTTGCAGGCGCTTGCCAAGTGCTAGCTCGTCGTGCTCGAAGGCGCATTTCCCGTTGAGGCTGGACGCGGGGTTGTATTTCTATGCAAGGAGATTGACATGATGCATGGTGGCCCTTTGGGGAAGGACTAGATGAGGGTGCAGGTGGACTATATCCACGATGACTTTCTGTCTCATGTGCTGGAGTTCCAGCCGAATGAAGATATCATCACTCTTAGACAAGCACGGATGTCGTTTATCAAGTGGCCCACGACGGGTGTTGTACTACTAAAGGTAAAAATCTCTCGCATCTTCTCGATCTTTCTAGTACTGCAACACGTGTACCTACTTACATATGCATGTGTTTTGTAGATTCCTACGTCATAGACGAAACCTAGCGGGCCTATCGTACCTGCAGCTGCTCCTACCACCATCACAACTCCTTTGTCTAAGTCGACTCGTACGAAGAGTGCAGAGTTGATGCATAATTCACTCATCCTTTTACATACAAATTTTAAAACTTAATTAGTGCACTACTTTCTATTTTGCAGGCGATCGACATCACCCTCAAAGCTTACAAAAAAGAGATTTCAATAGAATAGGAGACCATATGTGCACATGGCATTGGGTAGACGTTATAGCGAAGGACGGTAGGTATAGAGACACTCCTACTAGTCTATATAAAAAATGTTATATTCTGTGAATGTGTACTCCTATTAGTTTATGTAAACAATATTATATACTGTAAATATGATATGTGTACTCCTCACGTTAAGTATGTTTGTTTTCTATATATTGTGATATGTGTACTATGTGATACTGTGAATGTGATATGTGATATATGTATTGTGATATGTGAATGTGATGTATACTGTGATCTGGTCATACGTGATCTGGTGCTGAAATAGCACAGTGTAGATTTACTCTATCGGTTCCACGCTCGGAACCGATAGAGATGTGTGATCTCTATCGGTTATGTTCCACGCTCAGAACCAATAGAGAACAAGAGGACGTCTTTATCGGTTCTGCGATAATTATCTCTATCGGTTTCAAGATCAGAAACAATAGAGATAACGAGGATGTCTCTATCGGTTCAGAGCGTGGAACCGATAGAGATTCATGTAACCGATAGAGATAATTTGACTTCGGGGTTAGTTCTGAGCTCGGAACCGACCCAGATAACGCTATATCTCTATCGGACGAAAACCGACCATGATAGTCACTCCTCATCACTGTCTAAAAACTTTGTATCGTCACCAAAACTGACTCAGATGACAAAAAAGAACCGATCCAGATGACCATTTATTTAGTAGTGTGCGTTTCCTGTTCAATGAGTATCTGAAACGTGGATTCCGTTTGGTAAACAAGTGGTTCTTATTTATTATCTCTTGATTTGATTTGGAATTATTATCATGTAAAATTCTCCAAGTTGCCTTTTGGCATTATGAGGAGTCAGCCAAGGCTGTCTTTTTTCTAGGGTGTGGCCAATCGGTTGCAAAGATGATAAAGCACGAGTCAGAGACAGCGAGTCAGAGACAGATACATCGACTAATTCTTTGAGGTACTTCAGACTTTTGACGAAGCATGCACATTAGTAGGGAAATATGGCCTATATAGCATCCAAGCATTGGTTTTTATTGGCTATTGATTTCCTTTCCACTACGCACTGTCTACATAGCTACAAAGGTGCTCATTAACTAACGGCTGGTGATCAGGCACTCTTGTCCTGATACAGGAAAGGCAGTTTGGTCAAAGAATTGAAAGCATTTTTGTATTATAAACAATTGCAAATTATCTAATGTAATGTCTGGTGGCCTTAAAAGGCACATATATCATGGGTTTCACATCAAGTTGAGATTGCAAAGATTGACAGTTCCAGAACCCTCCAATTTACTGAATGTAAGTCTTGCAACTCTGAATCCTGGTAAATTTTGCTTGCCTTCATCTCAAGCTGTCACAAGGTACTTACTGTGTCTCTGAATTTTAAGTAGGAAAATGCCATTGTCCTTGGTGTGACACCGTGCTGCCGAATGGCAAGTTGGCACCTATGATTTTGATCTCTACCATACGAGCTTACTAGCGCCATTTGCACTCTGTGGCTTACTAGTGCAGGCAGGACCAGATTAGCACTACTCCCTCCAAAGGACAGACTGAATTCGCCGATAAATATCGGATTCAGTTCTACTGCACTATTATGTCATGTCATGGGTTTTGCTTTCGCTCAATGGTCAGTCTATTTCCCGGAATGTTTCTGCGGTTCTTGGACATGTTATTTCATGCATACTATCTGTACAGACATATTTGTGAAATTCCAATGAGCAATTGAGCACTCGTTGTCAAGCGGACCCTGTCAATTCTCGTGTCTACATGGTCCACCTGACATTGTTTGTAGTAATTTCAATAGTTCGCATGATCACATCCATCTCAGTATTCTGCACATATAAATGCTATCTTATTGCTTCTTAAGAGCTAATTTGGAACACAGGAATTTAGAAAATTTCGTGTGTTCTAAAAAGACCCTGAGATCCCTCTGCGGCTCACATAGGATCAGAATATAGGACGTTTTATCGTTCTTAGGAGTTACCAAAATATATATTGAGCTAGTATCAAAATGTACTAAAAGTTTAAAAGATAAAGCTATAAAAGATATAAAAAATTTAAGAGTAAGTTGAAGGTATCTCTTATCTCTTAGAGATAATAAAAACTCTCTCTATACTGTAATGCAAAAAGGGTTTGGCCGTCGCAATATCAGAAAACGCATCCTCGCGGTGGCGGCCACTCGGGCGAGGGACTTATCCAACGGCACGCTACGTGGCGTGTTTTGTCCTTGGCACACAATGCGGTGGTTGATCGCTAATCAACTACCCACCAATTATCCACAACGCCCGGCCCCCGGCCGGTCCCCCAATATATATTTCTTTTGTAACTGTTCGTCCATCTTCTTGTCCTATAAATAGCGGACGGCACCTGGGCATGAAAGGATATAGCTCTCGAGTCTCGACACAGATCTTGCATTCATAGATAGATAGATACGCACACGGTACACCTTAGCGACGTTCCATGGCTGCTCTCGTCGGCATTGTGTTCTGCCTGGTCCTGATCGTCAGCGCGGAGCTCGCAGCCACGCCGACCGAAGCTCGCGCTGTGGCGGACTATGCTGCCGCGGCGAACATCAATGCGGCCACCGGCGTTGGCAAATGGGGCGGTATTCGTCGGGGTAGGTGGAACGTGAGGAGCCTGCAAGGAGGCAACCACAAGCGGGAGGTGCCGGGCGGCCCAGACCCGCAGCACCATTACTAGACACGGAGGTGAAGGATGCCGCGACGCCCCACGTAGAGCATGTTCGCACACGCATATATAGCCATTTGTGCTTGTAGGCTTATATATATCTAGCTTCCAATGGCACGTTAGACCATACGAAATCATTGATCATCGCACTGTTTTGGCTAGGTCCTATACTAGCTGCGGAAATATTTTGTACTGTGTCGATCGTTTAATTCGTGTTACCGCATTGTTGTTACGAGTTAATTCACTCCTGAGTGATCAATATGAACATCTGCGAATTGTTTTATTATTATTATTTTGGCACCCACTATTTCCAGTCATGGCATGGACTGTAAGATCACAGAAAATTTCCCCTTAAAACCTTAAATAACTTTAATAAAGTTACAGTAATTTGCAACTTTTCATTGATTGTGATCATAAGCCGGCCACGATTACGAATAACACATACGGGATCACATGTCATGCATCTGACCCAAATGTTTCTGGCTCAAAAAGGTCTTATCCTGGTCAAGATCAGATGAAAGTCGAGGCAGGGAAAAAGATGCTCAACATGGCACTTGGCATGCACACGGTGGTTCTGACGAACCACGCATGCACAAAACGAGGCACCTTCCGTTACGTACCACGGGGGATGGCGGCTTGGCCGGCCGCGGCCTCAACTTTGCGACTGTGCGAGCAAACGCTCGCGTGCCGATTAACCGCGCGCCGTCGCACGGCACATTTGTACGTTGCCCGTCGCGCGCCTGTGTGTGCG
The DNA here is from genome assembly GCA_036346275.1 of Otatea glauca. Lineage (NCBI taxonomy): Eukaryota > Viridiplantae > Streptophyta > Magnoliopsida > Poales > Poaceae > Otatea > Otatea glauca. The sequence goes on along the minus strand of CM070712.1, from coordinate 36,925,292 downwards.
GCCATGCCGCGGGTCCTAGTCATGGTGCCGGCGCGATGGTGCACGCGGAGCGCGCCGGCCGTCATTCAACTCGGATCCCCCCGGTGGCACCTCGCTCGCACAACGGCGCTGCCGCCATGTAGCATGTTGCTGCCGCGTGCAAATAGCGGGGTGCCACCATGGCCACGGTGGTGCTGGCCGGCGCAGTGGCTCTCAGCCTCCCACTCGGCTGGTCCGTCTTGCTGCCCGTTCTGACAATGTGGGTTTGCCTTGTGGCCTATGGACTTCCTTCGTGACCTTTCAGCTTTCAGGCTTCGTTAGTTGCAAGAAATTGACGTGTTTTGATTCGGCAAACCTCGTTTCCAACTTTCAACCATACAAGTCCTTGCTTGGCCCAACGAACAATTGATCCAAACTTCCAAATTGCCCATAGACCACCGGTACTCTGATAAAAAAAAAAGAGTCCTGGATTCACGATGGGCTGGTTACTAAGGCGCAGTCAACCAAGTATTGAAAACCCCAGAAGAAAGTTTTACAAAATTCTTAACAAATTGCCAAATTAGAGATACCATGTTTTGTATCTCTGAAAAAAAATTTGGTCAAAATCAATTGAATTTGTAAGACACGAAAAGGACTGTTCAGTGAGTATTTGCTTTTCCATACCTTGCAAATCCAAACGAGTTTAATATTCAATTTTTGCACGACTATCGCTTGGTTACATATATCCGGTAATATTTTTTTTGTAGAATTTTCGCACCTAGTTTCTTACAGTAAATAATCTATACCCCTTTATAATCCACCTAAGCAAATTTTCCTATGTTCACCCTAAATAATGCACCTCATTGGAGATGGCCCAATGTTCGTGCACCCAGCAAAACGTCCCCAGAAACTTGCATTCATCAAAATGAGCGTCTCGGATCTTTCCTCGCTTTACTCACCCACATCCGATGGTCATTATTTAGTGTGTCTAATCATCCTGTGGCCCACAAGACCTCCCTACCTACATATTTGGAAGGAGAGCGAATCAAACAAGGAAATAAATAAGGAGGATCCGCATGCAAGGAAACCAGATTTGAATTTTTTACTGGCCAAAATTGTACGTACTACATATTTGGAAGGAGGGTGAATCAAACAAGGAAATAAACAGGGAGGATCCGTATGCAAGGAAATAAGACTTGAATTTTTTATTGTCCTAGCATCGTGATCGTATTTTTTTTCCGAATATGACCCTTCTCGAGATTTTTTTATGGATCTAGCCCCATAGAGCCTAATTTTAGCGCACGGAGAGCGTTGAATTTTTGTTTTCATTTTTTATCTAAGGAATCAACTGTCTGTGAGTGCTGCTTAATTTTTTTTCAATTTTTTCGCGGAACCGTAGTGGCGAAAGCAATCGCTTAATTTTTATCTTTTTTTCCTTACGGATCCAGCGGTCGGCGAGCTCAGTTTATTTTTCCATATTTTTTCGAAATCATCCCTGTGACCCACAACAGACCTTCCCTCACCTCCAGCATCAACAAGGAAAAGGAAACAAACGTCCTGGAATCAAGGAAAAGGAAACAAACATCCTGGAAAAGGAAAGGACCATACATTACGTGCTGGGAAAAGGAAAACGGGAGATGAGGCAGCGCGGCCGGGAGAACGCAGGTCTGTAATAGCTCCACGGTCGCCATCGGTGGCTTTGCCGACGCGGCGAGGTTGCTAGTCAGCGACCTCGCGGCCGCCATTCCTCGGCAAATTTATAATTTAATTTTTTTTGAAAATAATTTTATTAAGTACAAAATAATCTAAAGTTTTTTTGAGAATTTTTCTAGAATTTTTTAACCTAATGTGCTATCTTTTCAAAAATCCTTCTATATTTAAAAAAAAATTAAGGCAACTCACCTGTAGTTTCTTTTAGTTGCAGCCCAGACCAGAGAAGTTTCTTCTCTTCCCTCCTTCCATTAAAGCAAGAAAGAAGCTCCAAAACTCCATCAATCCCGCACCAAATCTCCTCTTTCCATCTATAGTGTTAATTCCCCAAATTTTGTGCTCTATTGCCAAAATTTCCTCCCAATCTAATTTGATCCCAAATTATGGTTTCCATAAATATGCTTGTTTCGGTGCTATAAAAGCCGGCGAGCTCTCCTCCACCCTATCGCATTGCGTAAATCCCCAACTGCTCCCTCTTGTAAAGATCGCCGGATTTTAGAGGTAACTCAAGTCATCACCGTCATCTTTCCCGGCGAAATTCACCGCAACCGTGACTCCTCCCATGAGGCGTCGGTCTGGCGATCTCTCCACACCAGTCTTGACCCACTCGACCGGCCACCACCCCGCCTTCCTCCCTTGCCTGGCCAAGCCCAGAGAGCACGTTGTGCTCTCTGTGGAAGCTGCAAAAAAAAATAATCTAAGATCAGAAAATTCTTTTTTCTTTCTCTTTCTTGATTTAAAATCTTTTGAGAGCCCGTTTTCGCCTATTCGGCCTCTATTTAGTTCTGTTTTTTTTCTAAATTAATTTAAAATTCTAATTTTCTCTTTTATTATTAAGTGTTGTATTCATACTTATCTTCTCATTTAATTTGATAAGCGGGTGTACTGCCGTCGTAGCGTTAGCATAGGCACTATACTAGTAAAGGTGGTTTTTATTAGATTTTTTGCCGATAACTAATCTTCTCTCTCTAAACAAAGGGGAAAAGTACGAACGTAGTGTGTAACCGAGACGGCGAGACCTCTGCTTAATCAACACACCAGCGGCCACAGGCCAAACCGACCGGTCGTCATCGTCCTTCAGACTAATCTTCCCTCTTCCTTCCTCTCCTGAGTCTCCTCCCAAGTCCCACCTACCGGTGCCAATCAACCACCCCCTCGCGGCCTCGCCCCTCCCTTCCCTTCCCTTCTCCTCCAAGTTTGCTACCCATCTCACCAAAACCCTAGCCCCGCGATGTCCGGCTCCGGCGCCCCCTCTGGCCGCGTCTCTGCCGGCGGCTCCCGCAGCTTCGACTTCGGCACCGACGACGTGCTCTGCTCCTACGATGACTTCGCCGCCACCTCCGAGCCCAAGCGCCCCGATCTGGCCGACAAGGTACCTGTTCATCCAATCACTCCCTGGTTCCCCCTCCCCCTTCGATCCCTTCTGCGAACTGTAGTGGTTGGCGTGCGAAGCTTTGATCGAAGCTTGGGGCTCGATTTTGCTTCGATGATCCGTGTATCCCCCATTGGATTGGAAGAATTTGGAACCAGGGAAAATGAAACTGGGCTAAGGTTTCGGTTTCTTTATTAATTGATTTCACATGGAATAATGTCTAGGTTTATTGTTGATACGCATCAATTGTGTTTCTGAAAGAGTTATTATTCTTGCTACGTTTACACGAAGTTTAACAGTTTGGTCTACCACGATTGACGGAAACTCGTGACATTCTTGTACTTTGTAGAGCAAGGTTTACATCCGCAATGCTTTAAAATTTTTGGGTCTTATTGATTTAATCCCTCCCGTGATATGCAGTGTAAGGTTCTAAAATATTCAGTATAGGCAACAGATGGTCAACCGACAATTCACGTTAGGTTATAAACTGAACTACCTAGTAGCTTATTGCTGTGAGAACCGCCACATGAGAATGCTGCTGTTGGACAGGAGTTGTTATTTAGCTCTTCCCTTATGCCATTATTGTATCAATTATTCTCCTGTCAAATAAGGTTTGATGTACGTCATGACTCATGATTTCACCTATAATTTGCACAGTTCAGTAATTGACTACTTGTTCTTTTACATACACTAGTGATCACAGGGTTTCAGAGGAAGCTGGACATGTCCCTAGTGCCTTGGAGCCCAGCAAATGAATACTTGTTGAGGAAAACAGTCTAAACTTTAGAAATAGCGACTGGACAGTTTGATTAATAGGCGCATTGCATTGTGTTGGAACTTTTCTTGCCATACCTATTTGTTCAACCCTGAAGAGGTTTGTGTTTTCATGATGTTAGATAGGAATTAGGAAATTAAAGAGAGAAGGTTGATAACCAATTGAACCATGCTGGACATTTCATAGTAATATGAATACCCTTTGTATTGCTGCGGTCTGGAGTTCTAACTGGTGGAATATAAATCATTAAATCATCAAATGTTGCCATTAGTGATGAACTTGGAAACATCAATCTGAAAATTTCGATGACACTTTGCATTTTTAAAGATAATTTTGATACAATCTATGCAAGATTTCACTGGTGAACTAATTTTAGGATGGTTGTAGAAAACAATGCTTGCCTTGCATTCAGTATTTCCAGACCTCATTCTTGTACATTTGCAACAGGATTTTCATGACAGCAGATTGGGGAGACCATCCGTGAAAGTTTATGAACAAGAAAGTTACGGGAAAGAGGATGTACTTTCTGCTGTTGAGAAATGCATGAAAAAATATGCTGATAATTTGCTACGATCTCTTGAGGGAATCACTAGTCGGCTTTCACAACTGGAAATCTATTGCTATAAGCTTGAGAGGTCCATAGGTGAACTTAGAGGAGATGTGCTTCGTGATGAGACTGATTTAAGATTGAAGTCTCTTGAGAAACATCTACATGAAGTAAGTAAATCAATATTCAAAACAAGATTCTGTTGAGAAGATAACTCTTTTAGATGCTGTTTTAGTATAATCATGTCATATGTGACATGTCCATCCATATGTTATCAGCCTTTTGAATTGCTTGATATGTATGCGTTATTTCCCTAAGATGAGGCCATCTTAGTAGGATATTTATTACATCAGAACATTTTTTGTCACTTACACGTGATGTTGTTGTTTTGTTTTGCTTGTAAATGTTTGCTCCAGTTTGTTGCTGCTCTGATACATTTATGCATGCTATTGATCATCTAGTAAATTGTGAGTTCAGACTAAGTAGTGAAAGGCATCGATATTGGGAAGTATTAGGTTTAGTTATATTTAACATAGAGTGCATCTCTTGATGTTCCATTGATGATTGATGTTTTTGTGGGTTATGTTTCTGTAGCCTTTTTTGCTGTGATTGCTTTTGTCCCATTTCAACTAGTCTTCCTTGGTCAGTTGAAACAAATTACACATCACATTCAATCTTAAAATAATGCCATAGTGCTATGCCATGCTTCGTACAGATGGTGTGAAATAGTTATTGATGGGATCTACAAAGCACTGTCATGTCTGTAAATTTAATATTTCTGTTCAAATGATTGTTGAGCACTGACAAGGTTCTAACATGGCTCCAACACACAGTTGGTTGTCAGATAATTTCTTATTAATAATTAAAACCAATTTCACACAGTTTCAATATGGCCTCACGTGGTTTTGTACTAGGCATGATGTGTCTAGTCACGTTTTTGCACATGTTGAGGTTTTACTTTTGACCCTTTTAAATTAATGTGTTGTGAAAAATGTTTGTGTGGCTTGTTGAATGTAGAAGTTCATATTTTGCTTTTTTTTAACTTAACTGATAGTTATGTAGTTGAAAAAAAAAACTTTTGCACATTATTTGAATAGGGGTTCATTATGCTTGTGTTTATTGCACATAAGTTTCTCAGCGAATAGTATACATGTAAATGTTACATCTGTGTTATTTAAAAGAACTGCCTACGGTTTATTGTGTTTTGCATAAATGCCCCCTAAAATGTAGCTAATTAGTCAACTTGTCATGTCAATTTGTAGAGCTTGTCATTGACAATGCACCTGTAAAGTATTGTATTTATGTCGTGCATCAATGAAGATGCACCACAGGTTCGAACGTACTTGCAAGTAAGCAGCCCGTATGACAGCCCAATGGCCAGAGACTCTTAGCAGTTAAATGTTGAAATGCTTGATACTAGACCTGAGCATATTTTGGCCAGCCTGGCCTGATCCAGCTCCTGAGACTGAGCCCAATCGGGCCTAGCCCAAAGTTCAGGGTTGTGCTGGGCCTAACTTATACTGGCCTGAGGTGCCCAAAATTTAAAAAATCCCAAGCTGAGCCAAACCTGAATTTTTAACATGGTTCACTCAAACCTGTTAGGCCCAACTGGTGATGACTTTGTGCGTATCATGGCTTGGTTCTTTGCTTAGATGGCCGATCTTATAGTAACACGGCACATTCAATCTGAATTAGCATAATGAGTACGCAATTTTAATCACTAATTCGCTACAGAAATGCTGAGATAACTGCTTAGGTCACTCTGGCCTCATGCTTGGGGGCTTACCGCATGTTCCAGTCTTTTTTTTTCTCTTCTACCACAATCGCTAAATCAGCCATACAAGCATCACTGATCGTATGCACCATAGAGATTCTAGATGCAACCATGAGGCATCCCAAGGATGCTCTGGCTTGATCCTGTGCACATGGTATGGTATTAAGCAACAGCCTCTGGTCCTCTTTAAGGCTTGGCTATGGGGATGCTTGGGCAGCTACTCTAATCTAATGTCCTTCAACCATTCATCTAGTTCTCAAGACACCGTTATATGCTTATAGCAAAGAAGCAAGCACACTTCAAGGATCAGTCATTTTCCGGGGACAACAATCATCAACTAGGGACTTCTGGACTGGCTTTGCCCTTTTATCTTAATTTGGCTTGTCCATGGGCTGGGCCTTATATAAGTCTCATTTGAGGAGACAAGTATCAACCTGTATGGCTGCATGTGCCTAATCTGTACCTTCAAAATTCTAAACATTTGTATCTCACATTTTGCTGCCACAGCCGATGATCTTTCTTTCTAGGACATGTCTTTAAGCTGATCCATGGACAGCAATGCACCGGCAGGATATAGGTTTCCTCCCTGAGAGCTGAATGCACATGAAAAATCCTATTTTTGTACTTTCCTGTGATAAAAGCAATCTCATTGCCTGTTGCTCCTCTCTCATATATGCTTATGTTTAATGTATGCTCCCTGACTCAGCCATTGTTGACAATGGTCCCCTCCTCTGTTTACAAACTGGCAGCTGTGGTTGAAGTATACAATAAATGGCCAACTGTGATTGTTCTGTTCTAATATTTATCTTTTTTTTATTTAGAAACTCTGCAACAAAACCTGATTGTATCCAAATTCAGAAGATTTTCTGACCATCTCTTTTAGCCTATCATCCTATTTTAATTGCTTAAATTTCTACATTTGCATCGCTTTATTGTTTAAATATTTGATAGATCTTGAGCATTGACTCTCTGAGTCTCTGTTTAGAAGTTCTCAACTCTATTCAAATTTTAAATGATGCAGGTGCACAGGTCTATTCAAATCCTTAGGGACAAGCAAGAGTTAGCTGAGAATCAGAAGGAGTTAGCCAAATTTCAACTTACACAAGATACATCTAAAAAGAAGGGAGATGTGCCAACACCATCTTTCACGGAACCAAAGAAGATTGAAGAAAAGCCAGATGCAGCAGGTCAGCAGCTGGCCCTTGTTTTGCCTCACCAGGTGAACTCGCCGTCACTTGCACCTAGAGCTTCTGAACCAGTTCAACAGTGCAAGGATCAACCTGTGCAGCAGACAGCCCCTAGCTCTCTTGTACCACAGCATGACCGTTATTTTCTTAGCCAAGCCATTGTTTACTACCCACAACGCCAAGCTCCAGGCATCCAGGACACACAGGGGCAGCAAGTGCAGCCAGAGGTGCAGTACCTGCCAGCAAGGCCTCCAGCTCAAGATGTTCCAGTCCATGCTTCATCTCAACAGCCTCAGGCAGCAAATCAAACCCAGCCCCAGCCTTTCCCTCCTTACCAACAGCAGTGGCACCAGCAATCCTCCCAGCTGACTCCTGCACCAGTGGCCCAGCCACAGCAGACTTTCTCGCAGCCATTTCCTTTACCTGTGCAGCAGCCCCAACTATCTAATGGTCAGCAGTTTCCTCCGCAACCAGTGCATCAGCCCCAATTATCTAATGCTCAACAGTTTCCTTCACCGCCAGTGCAACCACATCAATCTAACCCTCAGCTTCCTCCTCAGGCAATGCAACCTCAACGTCCTCCTGTGCAAACTCAGATGAGGCCTCAAACTCCACCAAACTACCCACATTATCCACCCCACCAGCCCTTGAACCCTGCCCCCGAAACTCTGCCTGGCAGTGCGGCTATGCAAGGACCATACAACACTGTTGCTCCTTCAGGTGGTAGCCGTTCTGAAGTGCCATATTCATACGGAGGACCTGGCATAACGCCATCTCAGCTACAACCACAGCACAACATGCAAAGGCAGCAGCTACCTCCTCCAAGTCACGGCTCCTTCGGGCCGCCTCCAAGTAAGGTGGTCTATGCTGGCCCTCCGCAATATGCGCCACAGGGCAATTCGCAAGGTTACAACACAGGGTACGGCTACCCACCGAATGGTCCTTCAGCAGCCCAGGCACCGCATATGCCTCCAGGCGGTGTTGGTATGAATCATCCAGGGTCGCATATTCCGCGCAGCCATCCATATGGGGAAATGATCGAGAAGGCAATAACCATGGGATATCCAAGGGACCAGGTGCTGAATGTGATACAGAGGATGACGGAGAGCGGCCAGCCAATGGATTTCAACACTTTGCTCGATAGGCTGAACGAAGCAGGGTTCGGGGCACCCCCTCGTGTGTGGTGATTTCATTTCATCCAGGTTGGGGCCTGTCTCTCTGCTCTGTGGTGATCAGACATGTGGGATGATTGGTATCGTGTAGCTAAATAAATAAGATTTGAAGCCATGCCGTCTACTGCTTATCTGTACAATGTACATATAAACGTTGAGCTTAAGTTTCGTGTGATTCCTGCACGTGTACGACCAACGTATTTGCGATTGGACCATTCAGATCTGTTCCAGATCAAATTATCTTCAGGCATCTTGTCGTTTTGTGGCGTGGGAAATGTCAGGTGATGTTTTGCTACGCTCCGTGCCGTGGTTCTCCGCTGTTTTGCCAATTGCCAGTCAAGTTGAGCTAGCTCTTATCGTGGTATGCGTACTCTTCCGGCTTGACCTGCAACTTTTACCTGACAACGTGGTATTGCGTCTCGGTTAGTTAATTTCTCAGACAAGTATTTCCTCTTTCAATTTTGTTCAACAAGTTGCTTGCTTGTTAAAAATAAATAAATAAATAAATAAATAAATAAGAGAGAAGGAAATGATGAGAACATCGGAGTATGGGTGCCTGTCTTTACAGCTTTTTTTGCACGCGAGGAAGCATGCGGAGGCACCACCGCACCACACAGATTGGATTGGAGCGGGAGGAGAGGATGGATGCACAGAAGCATTTCTTTTTTCTGCCCTATTTGAAAGGGAACAGTAGGTTACTCTATTATAAAATTAAAAAAAATTATCGCGTAACTAAAAAATTTATAGAATATGGAATTACTACTAGACGTGCATACCTAAAGTAAAGTCGATGTAGCACGTTGGTGTGATTTTAGTCGTACTAACCTCACGTCTCCTTCAACAGCTCCTCGTGACTGTCACAGGTTGTGGATCGTCTTTGTCACTGTCACAAGATGCAAATCGTCCTAACGTTGAAGCTTCACAGCAACATCTTCAAGGTATCTACATGTATAGGATGAGGACGCGCACGCGCCGAAGTGCTAGCACCGGTTGCACGGTTTTGGACAAAGGATGTGTGGCGGTTAGGGTTTCGAGAATTCCAAATTTCTATGATGTCTCTTAACCCTAAAACTACCACCCCTTTTTTATATATAGATACCCCACAATGGGTCTCTACATTATATGTCTATTAGGACCTCAAAGCCAATCAGAATTTGAATCACCATCCGAATTAAGTCCCAACCCTTTAAACATACGACCTTATAGGTTCACTATACTTGAATATGGTTCGAGTACTCCTACTCGATTATTAATCGATAGAGGTCCCTAACAAGATGTGTCGACTCTCGAATATATGTAAGATCACATCGAATGAACCTTAAAAATGCTTAGTTATATGCACTTCACTTTGCCTCATGATATCGGTCAAACTCAAGGCGAATATGTGACATTCTTAGTTAGTTAGTTCGTCTATCATTTCTCGATTATGTAACTCAGAATCCGTGATCGAAAAGATAACTAAATTTATAATTTCATTTGGACTAAGACCAAAATTTAAAAAACAAAAGCGAAGGAAAAAAAAAACCAAAATACTCTAATGCGTATGAGCTGGATCGAGCGTTCCGAGAGAATAAATGAGGTTCGCGAATCACGGCCCCACACAAAGTGCACCACCAAGGCACCAAAGCATCTTTGCTCCTCCTCCACGGAGAAACGTCTCAAATGCGCTAACGGCAGGGAGGCCAAGCGAGAGGCGCGGAGATGGCAGAAAAACGAGCAATGGAAGGGGACACGTGAAAAAGCGAAGTGAGAGCACAGGGAGGAACGGCAGGGAGGCACCGAGGCAGGCAGCAGAAACCCAAACGCATAATCGAAAAGAGGTAAATGAGTCCCTGTCGATTCTCTGTAGATATCTTCTTCTCCTGAAAAGGGTGAGAGATTATCTCAGTTCTCAGATTCCCCTTTTCTCTCTAATCAGATGTGAAAAAAAAGATCGAGTTCTACTAAATCCTTTCTTCCCCTTGGTGCCAAAATTTACCGCTGCTCTAGGTAGATCGTTCGTTCGTTAGCTCAAGGTTCTCCCGTTCGGAGTTACTGCTCGGGACGACGGGTCGCCGGCGTCCGAGTCGAGCGGGCTGAGGCTCAGTGGCAGTTCCGTAATTATCGCTGTTGCCGTTCCCCATTTCACTGGCCAAGAGGCTGCTGACGAGTCTATCCCCCAGCTTTTGCTGACGTTTCCGGTGTTTCACCGTGCGTACCCGGGTAACCCACTGACAATGCTGGCCCACCTCTCCCCGTACATCTCTGGCTTGCATGTCAGTGTCCCGGGTCTGGCTGCTACCCTGTCGACTCGGTGATATGAGGTTACCTCGCATGTGCTGAGAGGTGGGCCCGGGCGTCAGTGGTGGGCGTGTCGTGATGGGGGAGAGAGTGGAGGCCGGTCCGTCTGGTCGCGGCGCGGCGGATCCACCCACGAGGGGGCGAGGGGTGCAGGGTGCTGATCTCGTCTGCTTGCAGCCAGCGTGCGTTGCTTACACCTTTTGCTTCTGGCGTCAAGCTAGAACGCAAGCGTTACCGTGTCTTGTTGGTTCCTTCTTTTTATATGTAGCTCATAGTTTGAGATTTTTTTCACTTTTATAAGAGGGATCGCGATTTACAGGTTCCATCCACATCCAGGGAGATAGATTTGACTTTTCAATTCTGTAGAACCTGGCAGCGAGATATAGTTGTTAGCTCAGAATTTACGAAAGGAAGACCGGTCTTTATCTGGAATCTCCTTTCCCGTTGGCAGAAATGTAGTGAGGTTGCGCTCTCTGATTAGCTTTCTAGTGCGCACAAAACACTGACAGCGGAAGGTCAGTGAAAGCGGTCAAAAGCATCTTAGGAGCTTGAAACAGAAGGGATTAGCACCAAGCCACCAATTATGCCCTGAAACAAGTGTCACTCGGTCACGAGGACAGGTTCCCCCAAAGCAGTTGCTATCTATCAGTGATACATCACGAAGTTTTGCGCTGCTTTTTTATCTTTTAATTTTGTAGGGTCTTGTGACTTCTAGGATGATTTTACCATTTATATGACAGCTAATCAATCCCGTTGGAGGTTTAAGGTGTGATAACTGACTAGCTGCTCACGACTTTCAAATTGCTAGTACTGCTGTATTTTTTCTGAAGTTTTTGTATCCAGTGCTCTGACGTCAGGTTCTTTTAGTTTTGAGAGGGGACACCGCACGTGAATAGCATGTAGACAAATGGTTCCAATTGTAGAAAAGAAGTAAACAAAAGTGAGATATTCTTTTGCCATATGACTCAAATATCAGTATTAAAGAGGAGGTCGGTCGGCAAAGTGAGTCGTCGAACTTACTGCTCACCAGAATTCAATCCCTTAGAGTTGAACTTCTGATGCCTCACCAGAATAATTAAAAATGGATATACACATGTGCGCGTTAAGTGAGACATCATGTTTCTATACTCCGGAAAATCATAGAGACCCCGATTACTTTCTTAGCGTGTGTAAAGAACACGCGTGTGTATATATGTGATGTGTAAGTATGATGTATATGGGTTATTCTTGTACCCATTCCCTTAAAAAAAATCTCAATATTATAAGTTCTTATGCTCTGCCACCCTTAATTCAAAAAGTTCTCACACCGTGACAGTCCTTTTTGCTCGCCTCCGGGAAATAGGAGTGAGACGGCTCAAGGCTAAAGTTCTCTGCACGAATTCGCCGTAACTTCCAATTTCCAAACATAACACCAACCCTGAAGTGCCAAATCTACGGCTCACCCAAATCTCATAGCTTGAGCAGGCTGTGCCTTTATTATGGCACACTTTTCTTTTCTCACCACATTAGTGAAACAAAACAAACCTAGTATTAGAGCCGGCTCGAAAAGAGGGTGAAACTCCACACGCCAATCTAAAGTAGGTCGCCCCCTATTGTCATCGTCATCACCACACAGAAACAATGGCATGGTTAGAAACCCCAGAAGCAAAGCAACCTCACACCAAAGGAGGAAATGATCATTTTTTCTAAATTTTAATCCTGTGATTGATATTTTTTTTTGCAAATACAGTATTTTTACGAATGCAATTGTAAATATAATCATAATGTGACTACGTGTCACCTTTTGTGCTCCTATGTGAAAGGAGTTCCTACTGTCGAAGATAAAGCTATTTTTTCAATTCTGTTTGTAAAAAGACCAAAAAGAAACTTTGCTATGGCTAGAAAAACGATGATTTCCGAAAGAGCCAAACAAATCAAACAAAATCACCGGATCGAATAAACAAGCAGCTCATCGTATGATTCCCACCTCCTCACTCCCGTAGTTCCATGTACTACTCCGGCTCCTTAGCCTAGGTTGTTAACTCACTCTTGAGAGTTGAGATTGTTGAGTACTAACGCCTCGCGTGTTGCAGCTGCGTGAGAGATGAGCCTCCTCCGCAACCGCCGCGCCTCGGCGGCGGCGGCGGCGGCTGCCGAGGCGGGGTCGGGGTCGGCGGAGCGCCCCGTGCCGGCGGCGTACAATATCATCCCGATCCAAGACGTGGCGATGCATGGGGACCACCCGTCACTGCTGTTCCCGGAGGTACGCGCGGCGGTGGAGGCGCTGGCGCACGCGGCGGACCTCCCGGCGCCGCCGCTCGCCCGCGAATGGCACGCCTTCCACGCCAACCTCTTCGACTGGCTCGGCGCCACCTTCGGCTTCCAGCCCCACAACGTCCGCAACCAGCGGGAGCACCTGGTACTCCTCCTCGCCAACGCCCAGCTCCGCGCGGCGGGCACCCTCCCCCAGGACCACCCCGCCGACGTCCTCCACTACTCCGTCGCCCGGGGCATCCGGAAGAAGCTCCTCAATAATTACACCTCCTGGTGCAAATACCTCGGCCAGAAGCCACATGTCCATGTACCCAGCGGCGGTGGCCGCCGTGCCGGTGCCGCTTCGGGCGTCGGCCCTGACACCCGCCGGGACCTCCTGTACACGGCGCTGTACCTGCTCATCTGGGGGGAGGCTGCGAATTTGAGGTTCATGCCCGAATGCCTCTGCTACATCTTCCACTACATGGCCCTCGACCTCAACCATGTCATCGACCTGCCCATTGATGTCGAGCCAGGGCGGACTGCAATTCCTGCGGTGAGCGGTGAGGATGCTTTCCTGAACCGTGTGGTGACACCGATTTACAACGTGCTCAAGGCCGAGGTGGAGGCCAGCCGGAATGGTTCCAAGCCGCACTCGGCATGGAGAAATTATGATGATGTGAATGAGTACTTCTGGAGCCGGCGAGTTTTCAGGCGGCTCCAGTGGCCACTGGATCCATCAAGGAGCTTCTTTGTGCCGCCGGGAAAGCCTGGCCGTGTTGGCAAGACTGGTTTTGTTGAGCAGCGGTCATTCTGGAATGTATATCGCAGCTTTGATCGGTTATGGGTGATGCTTATTCTGTTCTTTCAGGCTGCGATGATTGTTGCATGGGATGGTCACACTCCGTGGGATAGCCTCAGCCACCGTGACATCCAGGTCCGGGTGCTGTCTGTGTTCATCACCTGGGGTGGGTTGCGCTTTGTGCAGGCGTTGCTTGATGCGGGTACTCAGTACAGTCTTGTGTCGAGGGAGACTACAATACTTGCTGTCCGGATGGTGCTCAAGGTGCTTGTTGCTGCAGGGTGGACTATCACATTCAGTGTGCTCTACGTGCGAATGTGGGATCAGCGGTGGCGAGATCGGAGGTGGTCGCCTGCTGCCAATACCAGGGTGTTAAATTACCTTGAGGCAGCTGCTGTGTTTGTCATTCCGCAGGCGCTTGCACTTGCGCTCTTCATTATCCCTTGGATTCGGAATTTTCTGGAGAAAACCAATTGGCGGATTCTGTATGTGCTCACCTGGTGGTTCCAGACACGCACATTTGTTGGCCGTGGTCTGAGGGAGGGGCTTATTGATAACATCAAGTATTCCACATTCTGGGTGTGCCTTCTTGCTGCTAAGTTTAGCTTCAGCTACTTCCTCCAGATCAAGCCGATGGTGGGGCCAACAAAGACAATCTTCAACCTCCATGACATCCGGCGTAACTGGTTTGAGTTCATGCCTAACACGGAGCGGATTGCTGTAATCATCCTCTGGGTCCCAGTTATCCTCATTTACCTCATGGATATCCAGATATGGTATGCAGTGTTCTCATCACTTACGGGAGCACTTATCGGGCTTTTCTCACATCTGGGGGAGATTCGCAGTGTTGAGCAGCTGCGATTGAGGTTCCAGTTTTTTGCAAGTGCAATGCAGTTCAATTTGATGCCACAGGAGCACCTGGATGCTGTTCGTGGTGGCATCCGCAGCAGACTGTATGATGCAATTCACCGGCTGAAACTGAGGTATGGGTTTGGCCGCCCATATAGGAAGATTGAAGCAAATGAGGTGGAAGCTAAGAGGTTTGCACTGATTTGGAATGAGATCATTCAGACATTTAGGGAGGAGGACATCATTAGTGATAAGGAAGTTGAGCTTCTTGAGCTGCCACCAGTTGTGTGGAAAATTCGTGTGGTACGGTGGCCATGCTTGCTGCTTAATAATGAGCTGCTCCTTGCTCTCAGTCAGGCAAAAGAGCTGGTGGCTGATGACAATACACACTGGAGGAAGATATGTAACAATGAGTACAGGCAATGTGCCGTGGTTGAAGCTTATGATAGCATACGTCACTTGCTGCTGGAGATCATTGTGGAGAGGACTGTCGAGCACATTATTGTCAATCAGCTGTTCCTTGC
Source organism: Otatea glauca (assembly GCA_036346275.1). Lineage (NCBI taxonomy): Eukaryota > Viridiplantae > Streptophyta > Magnoliopsida > Poales > Poaceae > Otatea > Otatea glauca. Next base: position 36,910,110 of record CM070712.1, on the reverse strand, counting down.
ATTTGATAACGCGATGGAATATGGGAAATTCGCTGAAGATTATAGGCTATCCCTGTTACCTCAAATCCATTCATCTGTAATCACCTTAGTGGAACTGCTACTAAAGGAAAACAAAGATCAAACCAAGATAGTTAATACCTTGCAGACTCTCTATGTCCTTGCAGTTCATGATTTTCCAAAGAACAAGAAGGACATAGAACAGCTGAGACGAGAGGGGCTAGCACCGTCAACACCGACTGAATCTGCGCTGCTCTTTGAGGATGCCATAAAATGCCCAGGTGAGGATGATCTTAGCTTCTACAAGCAGGTGAGACGCCTCCATACAATTCTCACATCCAGGGATTCTATGAACAATGTCCCAAAGAACCCTGAGGCTCGACGGCGTATAGCTTTCTTCAGCAACTCCTTATTCATGAACATGCCTCGAGCTCCTCCAGTTGAGAAGATGACGGCATTCAGTGTTTTGACCCCATACTACAATGAAGATGTGCTGTACAACAAGGACCAGCTTCGTCGTGAGAATGAAGATGGTATCTCAATCTTGTTTTATCTTCAAAAGATTTATGAAGATGATTGGGTAAACTTTTTAGAACGTATGCGCAGGGAGGGAATGGTTAGTGATGAAGATATTTGGGCTGTTAAATTTCAGGAGCTCCGACTTTGGGCCTCCTATAGGGGACAGACCTTGGCACGGACTGTTAGGGGAATGATGTACTATTACAGAGCTCTCAAGATGCTTGCTTTTCTTGATACTGCCTCTGAGGTAGACATTACAGAGGGAACAAAACATCTGGCTTCCTTTGGTTCGATTAGGCATGAGAATGATGCTTATCCCATGAATGGTGGTTTCCAGCAACGACCTCAAAGGAGGTTAAACAGAGGAACCAGTACTGTAAGTCAATTGTTTAAAGGCCAGGAAGATGGTGCTGCTCTCATGAAGTACACCTATGTGGTCACCTGCCAGATATATGGCAACCAGAAAAAGTTGAAAGATCAACGTGCTGACGATATCCTGGCTCTCATGAAGAAAAATGAGGCCCTACGTGTTGCTTATGTTGATGAGGTCCATCCTGAGATGGGTGACATGCAATACTATTCTGTCCTCGTAAAATTTGACCAGGACTTACAGAAAGAGGTTGAGATATACCGGATTAGGTTGCCGGGTCCACTGAAACTTGGGGAGGGTAAACCTGAAAACCAGAACCATGCCATCATATTTACAAGAGGTGATGCATTGCAAACAATTGACATGAACCAGGATAATTATTTTGAAGAGGCTCTCAAGATGCGTAATCTATTAGAACAGTACAACTATTATCATGGGAGCCGAAAACCAACACTTTTGGGAGTTCGAGAACATGTTTTCACTGGCTCTGTCTCTTCACTTGCTTGGTTCATGTCTGCACAAGAGACAAGCTTTGTTACCCTTGGGCAGCGTGTCCTAGCTAATCCATTGAAGGTTCGGATGCATTATGGGCATCCTGATGTATTTGATCGCCTTTGGTTTTTGACTCGGGGTGGTATAAGTAAAGCATCCAGAGTCATCAATATCAGCGAGGACATATTCGCAGGTTTCAACTGCACCCTACGTGGTGGCAATGTTTCTCACCATGAGTACATCCAAGTTGGTAAGGGGCGTGATGTTGGGCTCAACCAGATATCAATGTTTGAAGCTAAGGTTTCTAGTGGCAATGGTGAACAGACCTTAAGTAGGGATATCTACAGACTTGGTCATAGACTGGATTTCTTTCGGATGCTTTCTGTGTTTTATACAACAGTAGGATTCTACTTCAACACAATGCTGGTGGTCTTGACAGTTTACACCTTTGTTTGGGGACGCCTGTATCTAGCTCTGAGCGGTCTTGAGGCTGGAATCCAGGGCAGTGCTAATACTACTAACAATAAAGCCTTGGGTGCGGTGCTAAATCAGCAGTTTATCATACAGCTCGGCCTCTTCACTGCCTTGCCAATGATTATAGAGAACTCTCTTGAACAGGGTTTTCTACCTGCTGTCTGGGATTTTTTCACAATGCTGATGATGTTTTCATCTACGTTCTACACATTTTCCATGGGAACTAAAAGTCATTACTATGGCCGGACAATTCTTCACGGCGGTGCAAAGTATCGTGCTACTGGCCGTGGTTTTGTTGTGCAACATAAGAGTTTTGCTGAAAATTACAGGCTATATGCTAGGAGCCACTTCATAAAGGCGATAGAACTTGGAATAATATTGACTGTGTATGCCGCTCACAGTGTGATTGCCAGGAATACACTTGTTTACATAATCATGATGATATCTAGTTGGTTTCTAGTGGTATCGTGGATCATGGCCCCATTTGCTTTTAATCCATCTGGCTTTGATTGGTTGAAAACCGTGTATGACTTTGAGGATTTCATGAACTGGATCTGGTTTCCTGGTGGTATATTTTCTAAGGCCGAGCACAGCTGGGAAGTTTGGTGGTATGAAGAGCAAGATCATCTACGGACAACTGGTCTTTGGGGAAAGATTTTGGAAATACTGTTGGATCTCAGGTACTTCTTTTTTCAGTTTGGGGTTGTATACCAGCTGAAGATCGCAAACCGAAGCAGAAGTATTGCTGTTTATCTGCTTTCCTGGATATGTGTAGCTGTGATTTTTGGTGTTTTTGTCCTAATGTCCTATGCTCGAGACAAGTATGCTGCAAAGCAGCACCTTTACTACCGGCTTGTCCAATCTGCTGTCATCATTCTTGCAGTGCTTGTGCTGATATTATTTTGGGAGTTTACTGAATTTCAAATCATTGACATCTTCACTAGCCTTTTGGCATTCATTCCTACTGGTTGGGGCTTGATTTCCATTGCTCAAGTGATTAGGCCATTCATCGAATCTACTGTGGTGTGGGGCAGTGTTCTTTCGGTGGCACGTTTATATGAGATACTGCTTGGGGTGTTTGTTCTGGCACCAGTTGCATTGCTGTCCTGGTTACCAGGATTTCAAGAAATGCAGACAAGGGTACTTTTCAACGAAGCTTTCAGCAGAGGCCTCCAGATATCCCGCATTCTTGCTGGCAAGAAAACAACTACAGTTTGAGGTACTTTATAATAACTTTCATGATTTCTCTGGCCTATTTACATGTTAATGAGCATCCACTTATATTAGTAGACTTATCTACAGATTTTAAAACTATTGGTATTTTGACATTGAAATTTGATGCTTCTGCTAGTATTGAAACTTACGGTTGGTCTCTTTAGAGATCGGACTATCTCCTTTAATCAAGGCACTTGATGAGTCTAGAAAGGAAACTCAATGCTTCTATTTGTCCAATCAGCGATCTCGACAAATAGCTCTATTTATTCTTTATCACCATGCATGAGTGACCACTGACCACCCCCAACCCCAAAAGAAATTGTGATTGGGGTTGCATTCAGGTTGTTTTCGAACCATTCTAAGATACTTAGATTACTGTGGTAGCATTGATGAGCTTGACTTTTTTATTAAAAAAATACTGTATTTATATAGTTATATACGTGATCGAATCTTTTATTCTTCGTTATTTTGTATCTATTTTGTCCTTAGCTAAGGGAACCTTCCGGTGCATCTAATGCGGAAATCAGTAAGCCCCTGTGCTTTCGTTTGTTAATCACAGTCTGCATGACAATACCACACTAGTTGCAGATAGCATAACAGTCATTAATTTAGAACTAGTGTAATAATACCAATCAAAGCTGGATGGTGCTTCTGTATGAAAATAAAAAAATAGCATGTATAACTTAAAACTAAATCCCAGTTTTATGGCAGCAGGGTATCCGTCTATACCTTTATGCTTAATAAACCCATCGATAGCAGGGCCTAGGCCTGTAAACGAGCCGAGCTCGAGCGAGCTTGGGCTCCCAGGCTCGAGCTCGGTTCGGGCTAGAGCTGAGCTCGAGTTAGGGTCCAAGCCTGAACCCAGGCTCAAGCTCGGTTCGAGTAAGCTCGGTAACAGTAAACAATTCAATATGGACTATTTTTCGACAATAAAAAATGCTCGAGCTCGAGCTCGGCTCGAGTAAGCTCGATAAAAGTTAATATATGGTAATATTTAATAAATAATTTGAAAATTTACCAGGCTCGCGAGCTATTCGAACTCGGCTCGATGAAGCTTGCGAGCTTAGGAAGTCAGGATCAAGCTTGAGTTTGGCTCGTTTGGAGACCGAGCCGAGCTCGAACCAAGTCTAGACCGAGCCAAACTCGAGTTTTTTTTCACAGCCCTAGCAGGGCCCAAACTTGTATATTCTTGCAATGGAAAATATCGAACTGTGCCCTTTCAGTTTCAGACGTGTAATAGTTCTAACCGCTGAGTTTTCTTTGACAGGTTCTAACCAGGTTGTCGCAGTTAGGCAGAGCGCTTCGTCATCTCTGTACAGCTTCTTGTTCAATGTGGAAGGCTTTTGCTGTCTACTGATATAGCTTAGAACCATATTGAACTCTTTTGATGGCTACTAGCTATCTAGTTTTTAGATGTTCAGATTTGTACTTTGGTAATTTAGGTCTTTCAGTTTTGCACCTCCTTAGAGCTGTGTGTAGATGATTCTGTTGCCGCAGCAGCCGTGAGCTCTAATGAATTCCTTGGTGAGCTGGCTAGAAGTTCCATCCTTTGTACTGATAAAAACTGTGTAATCGCTTCCGCTGAAGGTTTGTGTGTTCGCTGGAATTACCCCGGAGGTGGTTGACCGAATCAGCGCTCCATCTGTTTGAAGAAACCGGTCGCATATTTAACGACTCTCCTGTTTTCATTTCGAGGTAAAATGCAGTACCGCTGCTGATTGCTGCAGCCCTTGTTCTCGGCCACCGGATTTGCTGCATAGAACTTGTCCGCTAAACCGGCAGCACCGCACTCCGCCGTGCCGTCTTGCCAGCTCCAGGCACTCGCTGGGCTCGAGCCACCCTGCCGGGCACAGCCCCATCGGCCGGCGTCTCAAGCTGCCTCGCTGCTCCTTGGCCCACGCACGCTGTAGCATTGCCCGCCCATGCGTAAGCGTAAGCGTCCGAGTCCCGCTGCCACCAGGCAGCGCTTGCCCACGCCGCGGCACCATTCGCTGCCACGCGATTAGCCTGTGTAACTTCGGCTTCCGCACTGGTCATTCGCGTCGGCTAAATTCCGAAAGGAAAAATGTGTGGTTTGCAGTGCGTCCAGACTCCAGAGCCGTCCACACGTACGCAGGATGAAGCGATGAATCTACGGTTTGTGAGTATACTTTCCGCACGCATGGCATGCTCCCGTCCCAGAGATTTTATTTGGCCTGCTCTGTTGCTCATGCTTTAGTACTCCATGGACGGGTTCGATCGGTTGGTCAATCGTGTGCCTCGGGCAGCCGTGCGTAGTGCGACCGACCTTTTGAGTTTTGACTGCGTTTGGTGAAGCTTGGTCAAGATCACACGTCGAGTACGGGCTTTTGGACGGAGAGGAAAAGAAGGTCGATTGCCCTTTCCTTACACGTCAAGCGTGACAAAGTGGGGGGTTTACCAAATAAATATATGAGAGGTGATTTTATGTTTTTTTTTCAAAAGTTAAATAAATATTAAAATATGAATGAAGGGTATACGATTATTACTTACCTTTTCGTTTGCTTTAAGATTTATACAAATTGTATTCGAAGGGAAAGCATAGAAACACTGCTCCTAATATATTTATGTGATGATCAATTAAAGGTAGTGCTTGAAACACTTTGTTCAGAGTTCATCTTATCCATATCGAACCAAATCGTCACATTTTCTCCTCCTAACATTCCATCCATCTATTTACTTCAGCTCGGAGAATCAATATGACCCTTTCTTTGAGGCAGAATCTATATGAGCTTTTAGGCGAGACCTACCTCTTTATTATTACAACTTTTAAAAATAATGTCACTAATAAAAAAAAAAGGCCGTTTTGTACATTGATATGGTCATAAAAGCAACTCTAATCACTAATTTATATTATAATATATTTATAAACCTAATAAAATTATAATACTACGAGAACGCTTTTCGAAACAAATCTATCCAAATATTGAAAAAGATATTTGATATCCAAAGTTAGAAAAGTTTGAATGCATATATCCCAAAACGATATTCTTTTACGATTGGAGAGAGTAAAAAGACGCTAAGACGATCATGATGATGATGAGACACCTTTTCTCCCAAAGTTCACGCTGCATGCTCTCACCCCTTCCTCTTCACCTCCCAATCATCCTCCCCTCTTGTGGCTACCAGTGCCAACTATCATGACTCTACCAATTCATCCATTTTTATTCCCTAACTAGATCATCATTGTCTTCATCTTTAGCTCGACTTGTCATCGACCAATACAACCCAATGTAAACTACGTCAATGCAACATCGCTGTCCTATTACTATCCTTCGTCAAGTCATTGGAAGTTAGGTTATGGGGAAACAAGACCCATGTATAAAATCTTAAAACATATTATACAACCTAGAAAACGAAACATGTTTCCTCATCAAACATCATCTTGTCCGTTATGTTCGAAAACAAACAAACAAAAGAACCACTAGAACAAAACAATATATTCGCATGCATTTGAATATAAAGCATACATCTAGAAGAGGGATTTCTCAGTGGGAGGCAGCTAGTAGCATAGTCACTCATGGCTAAGATAGCCAATATTCCCCACTGATGTGCCTTCCTATTTTACCTTTTGGAAAAGATAATAGCCTTTGATTTATGCAACCTATTGGCCCTGATAATGATAACGCCTAATTTAACAAGGGAATTGCTAAATGGCACTCGAGTGTTTTTTGTTTGTACACTCTTTTTTTTTTGTCTATTAGTGTCGGCGTTTCGAGCGCCGGCAAGTAAATTTGTAAGTCTAAGGGGCTGCGCGTTCCCGCTCCCTGAATGGTTAGACCACAGAGTCAAGATGTATCTTGGTTCGGGCGAAGGTCCTACTCCGGTCGTGCGTTGGTGTTGTATTCAGGGGTGCGGATCAGACCGCAGTTTTTTTACAAGCGAGAGGTGGAGCCTCAACACTAGAATGATCTAAACTTAGCTCTCGAAGGAGAAGAAAAGAAAAAGAGGAAGAAGAGGAAAAAGCTCTCTTGTAGCTCTTACTCATTGCCTGTTAGGAGGTTCCCGCCTCCTTTTATTCAAGATCTGAAGGCGAGTTACATCGAGAATTGGCGAAGTGCGGGCGAGCTACTTCTAGGGCTTGGTCTTGCCCGCCGTCGCTAATCGTTCCGCCGACTGGTCGCTTGCTCCGCCGACTGGTCGCCGCCTGCTGAGCCTATGCTGGGTCGGTGGTCTAGCTGGTCAGAGCGGTTAGGTAATCCTCCGGGAAGTGGCGTGGCGCTCTCGTGATCCATGTGGGTCTTGGCGTAGTCGCGTGTGGCGTTGGAGTTGCCTCGGGAGAGCGTGTCCTTACCTTTGTGGGTGGTGGTGATGGGACGGAGGCGTGGCTTCAGCAGCTATCAAAGCGTCTTGGGAAGGACCACCGCCTCGCTCGATCCTTCGAATGACCGTTCGTGGGGCACGTGGCCTTAGGTTGACACGGGACTCCGATGCGCGGCACGCGGCCCTCGGCGGGGATTATCATGGTTCGGTCGGGCCGGGGATCCGTCTGCTGCGGGGTCGGGAACCTGGCTGAGTCGGTCGCGGGATCCGATCCGCCGCGGGGTCGGGAACCTGTTTGAGTCGGTCGGGGATCCGATCCCGCCGCGGGTCGGGAACCTCTTTGAGTCGAGTCGGGACCGGTCGGGAATGGTCTCCTGAATGGTCTCAGAGGCATTTGGGTAGCGGTAGGGGGACGGCTGTTTAGGCTGGGCCGTATTCGAGGCCGCCGCTTGCTTGCTCTGGCTTCGCTTGTTGCAATTGGGCGTTGGTGCACCTGTTTTATGAGTATTCGTCGGAGTTTCGAACCTCCAATCGAGTTGGCGGACTTCGGTTGGGGTTGAGCTTGATGGATCCGTTCAACTAGGTGGGCCAACGGGGCCTACCGATTTTTGCCGGGCGTGCCCCAACGCATCCGGCGTCCGCCCGGATCACGTTCACGAGGTATGCGAACCGCCGGGAGCCTCTTAATTGCCGTTGTGTGCGCGCGCGCGCCAGGTGTGTTTTTGCTCGTTCGTCTTCTTGACCGCCGGGTTCGGTGGTGGGCGCCGTTTTCTGCTAGGCATTTATTCTGAGTCGTTTGATCTTCCTTGAATGGGTATATAAAGGCGCCACGGGTTGCTCGGCGGCGACTCTTAGACGAGAATCCTTTCCTTCTTGAAATGTGTTCAAGACACCCTTTAGTCTTGATTTGGTGATGACATCGTGGTGGAAGAGGAAGACACTTTGAGCGAGCTTTGGGTTGAGTATGATCGGCGATAGCCGAACTCCCAAAGAGAGAAGAAGTAGCTCGCGACGTTCTTTGCCGTTGATGCGCTACTTCAGCGATCCGAGGCTTGGGTGGCAAGGGGCCCTCCTAGAGGCAATGGCGCGAGGGCGCCGATTGCGATAAGCGCGCAGCGTCGATGTCGTGAGCGGCGGCGGCATGCCATTCAGCGGTAGTGGCTTCGGCCTTGACGACCGGGCAAGGGCCTACCAAAGAAGTCATCTCCAACGACCTCGGTCCACCGACCCCAAAGGTGCATCCGTCGGCCGAGCAAGGGCCTACCGTCGGCGTTGTCGTGGGAGTTTTTAGAGTGCAGGTGTAGATAGAGAGTCTTGCGTGTGCCTCATGTAAAGTGGTGTAAAGTTTTTGAGCTGCCGGCTTTTAATGAAATCCTTTTTTCCTCTCTATGAATGACTTCATGAAGGAGTTAGCTTTGCTTGTTACCTTTGATCACTCGGCGCTAGAAAGTTCGGCGATCGGTTTCCGAGTGGTCGGACGTGCGAACTCGTGGTTTGTTCCTCAAGAAATCTTCCTTTGCGCTCGTTTGGCGCCGTAGCTAATCGGTGCCTTGGTGGCAAGGATGGCGGATGCCTTCGGAAGTTTTAGTGCCGAGTGCCTTGGTCGGCAAGGACGGCCGGATGCCTCCGCGAGGTTCCGATGTCAAGTGCCTTGGTTTAACGTCGTGGCCGGGCGCGCCTTAGTCGGCAGGGCGGCCGGATGCCTCCGCGAGGTTCCGATGTCCGAGTGCCTTGGTCGGCAAGGACGGCCGGATGCCTCCGCGAGGTTCCGGTGTCCGAGTGCTCGTTAACGTCGTGGTGGACGCCGCCTTAGTCGGCAGGGCGGCCGGATGCCTCCGCGAGGTTCCGATGTCCGAGTGCCTTGGTCGGCAGGGCGGCCGGATGCCTCCGCGAGGTTCCGATGTCCGAGTGCCTTGGTCGGCAAGGGCGACCGGATGCCTCCGCGAGGTTCCGGTGTCCGAGTGCCTTGGTCGGCAGGGCGGCCGGATGCCTCCGCGAGGTTCCGATGTCCAAGTGCCTTGGTCGGCAAGGACGGCCGGATGCCTCGCGAGGTTCGGTGTTCGAGTGCTCGTTTAACGTCGTAGCTAGACGCCGCCTTAGTCGGCAAGGGCGGCCGGATGCCTCCGCGAGGTTCCGATGTCCGAGTGCCTTGGTCGGCAAGGGCGGCCGGATGCCCCGCGAGGTTCGGTGTCCGAGTGCTCGTTTAACGTCGTAGCTAGACGCGCCTTAGTCGGCAGGGCGGCCGGATGCCTCCGCGAGGTTCCGGTGTCCGAGTGCCTTGTCGGCAGGGCGGCCGGATGCCTCCGCGAGGTTCCGGTGTCCGAGTGCTCGTTAACGTCGTAGCTAGACGCCGCCTTAGTCGGCAAGGCGGCCGGATGCCTCCGCGAGGTTCCGGTGTCCGAGTGCCTTGGTCGGCAAGGACGGCCGGATGCCTCCGCGAGTTCCGGTGTCCGAGTGCTCGTTAACGTCGTAGCTAAACGCCGCCTTAGTCGGCAGGGCGGCCGGATGCCTCCGCGAGGTTCCGGTGTCAGAGTGCCTTGGTCGGCAGGGACGGCCGGATGCCTCCGCGAGGTTCCGGTGTCCGAGTGCTCGTTTAACGTCGTAGCTATCTGCTGCCTTAGTCGGCAGGGCGGCCGGATGCCTCCGCGAGGTTCCGGTGTCCGAGTGCCTTGGTCGGCAAGGACGGCCGGATGCCTCCGCGAGGTTCCGGTGTCAGTGCTCGTTTAACGTCGTAGCTAGACGCGCCTTAGTCGGCAAGGCGGCCGGATGCCTCCGCGAGGTTCCGGTGTCCGAGTGCTCGTTAACGTCGTGGTGGGCGCCGCCTTAGTCGGCAGGGCGGCCGGATGCCTTCGCGAGGTTCCGGTGTCCGAGTGCCTTGTCGGCAGGGACGGCCGGATGCCTCCGCGAGGTTCCGGTGTCCGAGTGCTCGTTAACGTCGTAGGCTGGGCGCGGGTGTCCATCCGAGTCCCGCCGGCGAGGAAGCTGCGAGAGGAGTAGCTGCCGTCTATCCACAAGTTTACCCCATCCGCGGTGTGGGACTGGAGGGGGTGGCGGCGCGCGTTTACTGCGTTGGTTTGAGCGCCGTGCTCTTGGAGCTAATGTGGGTAGTCAAGTGGGTCTGGGAGGTCCGCCCAGGGGACCCTTCCGAGCGGACGGTCCCGAGTAGGGTGTCCTGGCCTGGCGTGGGGCGACCCATAAGAAACCTTTCTTTACTCAATCCGTATGGACCACGGGTCGTCGGTAGACCCAGAGCACACCGGCCGTCGCTCATCGATGAGCTCCGGGAGAGTGTGAAGTATGGTCTCGGACGCGAGTAGAGGTGGTGGGTCGTCACCGACCCAACCGGGGACCACCGTGGGGCTCACCTCGTGCCCCTCGCTCAAGTTTATTTGGCGGCCCTACTCCCATCCGGTGGGTTAGGCCTTTTGAACCCGACTTTGGTGGGCCCTGGCGCAAGCCACAAAGCTTTGCCATCTTGGGACGCGCGGCCCAATGGGCCTCGCGCGCCGGAACAACCGTCCGGCCAAAGCGGAGACCAAGAGGTAACGGACCGCTGTTGAGCGGCGTCTTTATGACTCTGCAACTTTGGCGAGCGAGATTAAATCTGAGTGGAATTGGAAATCGGGAGTTACGGTAGGCGTGATGACGAGCGGACACGACGATTCGTTCGAGGGCGTCCGTTCGGTCGGCGTCGCTTCGCCTCCTATAAATGCGTTGTTGGGGTGCCTCGGGTAGCCACGCTTTCGCCTTCTTCGTCTCCGTCCTAAAGCAAGAAAAACGCGCGAGAGCGGAGAAGAAACCTCGGCCCTCTTCTTCTCACCTTTAGTCGCTTCCCGCGAAGATGTCGTGGGCGAGTGCTCATACAGAGAGTCGCGCTCGGCCTAGTGAAGAAGGGCTTCCTCCGTGCGAGGCACCTCTGGTGGAGAGTGCCGGCCGGGCCGTTATCCGCCGCATGAGCGGCGAGGTTGTGGTCCCGCCTCGTTTTTGGCGCGGCTTGACTGCCGCTCCACCCTTTAAATCGAGGGCTTCTTTTCCATTACAAGGTGGAGGTGCACCACCTCAACCCTAACGGGTCCTTCACATCGCCATTTTCATTACCCCGCGAGGCCTTCTTAGGGATTGAGCCGCATTGGTATTGGCGGCACTTCTTCCAGCGAGGCTTTGGAAAGGCAGTAGTCGGCGCGGCGCGCCCATGGGCGGCTGGCCCTCCGGCTTGAGCAGTAGGAGCTCAGAGTACTGGACATCAAGGCTGCCGTCCTCTAACAAGGGATGGCGCTCGAATGGATCTATGTCCGGAACATTGAAAGCAGCGCCCAGGCTTTTACGCGAGCTCCTGTCGCGATGGAGCAATGGACACAGGGCGCCAGAAGAAGGAGAAGAACAAGGTGGCCACGATCGTGGAGGAGATCGGGGCTCACGAAACGGGTGGCCGGGGATGTTGTCGTGCGCCTTCATGAGGATGCGCGTCTGACCCCTCGCGCTCGAGCCGCACCCCATGTTCGATATGAGGGCCATCCGACCGGGCAAGGATGGAGGTGGCCGAGTTGGCGCGTCAGGTGGAGGCCGGGTGGCGGCGATTATCGGAGGAAGCGCCACGGTGGCGCGGCGCCACCCGGCCTTTCGTCGGCTCATCCCCAAATCGGTGAGTTTGTGGGATTTTCTTTCGCTTCTTTCTTCTTCGCTCTTAGCGTCGACTGATCGGTCGTTTTGTATCCTCTAGGGGCTCGCGAGCATGTCCTCCGGGCACCGCTCCGGGAGAAAGGAGCGAGGCGGCCTCTCGGGCGAAGACCGCCGAGGCCGATTCCATAAAAGCGAAGGAGGAGAGGAGGAAGAAGAAGCGAAAGGGCGCGCGGCAAGGCACGCGCAGGGAGAGGACGTCGGAGTCCACCGCGGTGGGGCGACTTCTGCGATAGTGGGGAGCTTCCCGACTCTGGCGCATTCCTTCCCGACCCTCCGGTGAGGTGGCTCGAGAGTTGGCCCGACAAAGAGGCCCGCGCGCGATCCCTCGAGCGAAGAAGCGTCTGCGGCGCGATTGTCGGCGCGCGCCGGTGGTGGTAGCCGAGGAAGCGGCGGCCGACCGCCCCTTGGTGGGGCGGCGAAGAGAAGCGCGTCAGCGCGACTCCGCTCCGCTTCGATAGTATTTCTTCCTTCTGCTGGAACATTTTTGTAGCAAAGCCGCTCGGCGACTTTTAAATATCGTGGCGTGCAGGCGCCTACACGGCGTGTGCGGTGGGCGTGCGCGACCACTTCTCAAGTGGCGGTCACGGCGGCTCGGTGGTGCCGTCAGTCGGCGCCTATGGAGCACGCGATCAGTGGGCGCGCCCTCCTTTGAGGAGGAGAGATCGAGGCGGCGAGGAGCTCCTTGCCCGCCCGGGCCGCCGGCCGGCGAGTCTTCCGAGGAGGGGACGGCGGCGCCGTGGCCATTGCGCCCGATCGAAGGGCGCCGGCGGAAGAGGTGGAGCAACCGCCGACTCCACCGGCGGTGCCGGTCGAGATAGTCTTCCGGAGGGGTCGGCGGTAGCCCAGCGGCGGCCGCCGGTCGGCGGCGCCGATGCGAGGCGTCAGACCCCTGCCCCAAGGGGCTCCGAGGGCCGACCTCATCGCCCAGCCATGGCGCTCACAGTGGGCGCGCTCCTCCTCCGGCGAGCGGCGAAGGTCTGCTGCCGGATGTGGCCCGGGCCGGATCCATGGACGGCCGAGGAGCGAGTGGGCGCCCTTGGCCAGGGCGCCACGATTGCGGAGGAGGAGATAGGGCGATCCATAAGGTCGACCCTAGCCTTAGAGTCTTCAGTATTTGCCGAGGTGATGGTCGGGGATTCAACCCGTAAGTTTGGTAAGTGGCGAAGGAGTCGTGCTGTAACTCTCGATATGCTACGCGGTTGTGAAATGTCGTGTTGTGCGACATTTGCGGGCCCGTTCGGCGCCGGTAGGGCTCCTTCGTCGCTCGGATGCTCGTGGCGGCGCGATGGAAGAAAGTGGTCATTGCGGCTTGAGTTTCGTCTTGCCCAAGAGGCTTTGAACATTGGGCGGACGGAGGCGAAAGAACTCCGCCTAGAGTGGAGGAGGCCTCAAAGGCCCTTCTGACAGCGCCTTGGGGCCGAGGCCTTGAGGGCAAGGGTGGTGGAGCTTGAATCCTCCTGGCGGAGTCACCGAGGCCAAGGGCGCCGCCGTCACCGGCGAGGGTGGTGGCACAGCGAAGCGACCCATCTGCGGTCGGAGCGGGATCGGGCCGGGAGGGCGCCGAACAAGCTTCGGTCCGCGGGAGACTGATCGGAAGGAGCGGCTTCTGAGGGCGTCCTACGAGAGTCTCGGAGGAAGTCGGCGGCTGATCGACTCTGCGGCCGTAAGTATCTCAACTCCTCCATTGATTTCTTTGGTTGGGGTAACGTGAGGGAGACTCATCCAGGCGCCAAAACTCGCAGAGGTGCGAAAAACTGAGCGTCGCCATGGAGGCTCGGAATGCGGCGGCGGAGACCCGCGACGTGGCGATCGCGGCCAGGGACGAGGCTCTGGCGGCCCTGAGGGTCTCCGAGGATGGTAGGGCCGAGATGGGCGCCGAACTGGAAGCCCTTCGGAGGGCCGGCCAGGAGGTCTGCGCCCAAGTCTTGGGCACAGGGCGAGCCGCGCGCACTTGCCTATGCACGCCCGAGTCACCGGGCTTGTGGAGGCGGTTTGTGATTGCGGGCGCAAAGATGGAGCTTCGTCGCACCGGTCAACACCGTCTCGCACTATGGCGATGCTCGACCTCGCGATGGTGAGTAAGCGGCATCGCCGGAGCCGGACCGACGGCGAGGTCGGCGAGTTCGAGCTCGTGTCGAGCCGCATGCTCGAGATCGCCACCACGTCCGCTGAGGTCGCCTTCAAGATGCGAGTCCTCCTCCTCCGTCTTGGTCGGCCACCGGGAAGAAGAGGAAGAAAGAAGTTAGCCCCCTTTTTTCTTTTCTTGCAAAGGCTGTTGTAAACGATCGTAAGTAATTGTAAGCTCGGTTTGCCTCTTTGCTCTCCTTTGCGTTTGGGTTTGACCGACCATAGCCTCAAGGACCACGGGGTCGCTTATGCGTAGGTCGGGTCAATTTGAGAGGGCGAAGAGGATAGGAGTCTTGTTTATCACGGTAGTTCTGCGCACTCATGGGGTTCGGAGTGTTCCCGATCGGCCAAGGGTTTTTCCACTCGGGCACTTCCTTCTTCCGCAAAGTGTTACTTAGCAACCATAGCCGTGGCGTGGGCCGGCGCTTCGGTCGAGAGGGTTACTGCTCGGGATAGACTCTGTGACTAGTCGGGTCACCGACCCACATGAGTCGTGAGTTAGCCGAGTTCGTGTGGGGAAGATTGTTCCCAATCGACCGAAGGTCATCCCACTCGGTGCTTCCTTCTTCCGCGGAGTGCTCTTGGGCAACCATAGCCGGTGGCGTGGCCGTAGCACTCGGTCGAGAGGGTTACCGCTCGGGATAGACCTCGTGGTGGTGGGTCACCGACCGCCGAGACACCATCCGGAGCGGCACGAGCGGGCGCCAGGGCGCCCGAGTAAATCGCGTGGCGACCAGTGCTCGGTTGGGAGAAAGGTAAAGACTTATACGGGAAAAAGAAAAGAGCTTAGGGATAGAATCGCCTTAACTTTTCAATGTTCGGGCATTAGGGAGGATCGACCATCGGCGTCCTTGAGTCGAAGGTGCGGTCGGAGAACTTCCACGACGGTGAAAGGACCCTCCAGGCGTCGGCTTGTGCTTATCTTTGGTTGTGCGGACCGACGCGAGAACCAAGTCGCCAGGTGGCCAAGGATCGATCCTCGAACTTGGCGGTGTGGTAGCGGCGCGAGGCTTGTTGATATCTGGCCGACCGCGGGGCGGCCACGTCGCCCGCCTCGAAATGGTCGATGGCGTCTTGTTGCGGCGAGCCCGAGCCTCATCGAAGGCTTGCAATCTCGGGAGCCGTATTCGGTCGATGGGCAAAATGGCTTCGGCCGAACACCATAAAGAAGGGTGTGAACCCGGTCGCCGGTCGGTGTGGTCCGCAGACTCAGAGGGCGGAGGCGGCTCGGCTACCAGCGCCTGCGAAATGCTTGAGCCGTGAAGATCCGCGGCTTGAGTCCTTGAAGGATCGTGCCGTTAGTGCGCTCGACACGGCCGTTAGTCCGCGGATGGGCTCTCGCGCCCAATCGACACGGATGTTGAAGTCGTCCGCGAACTCGAGAAATTCCTTCCCGTGAACGTGTTCTGTTGCCGGTGATGATGGAGTTTGGGACTCCAAACCTAAAAGCGATGTCGCGGAAGAAGATGGCGCTTGTGCCGACGTGGCGCTCACGGCCGGCAGGCCTCTATCCACTTGGTGAACTTATCTACCGCGACGGCGGTGGGTGAAGCCCGGCGCTTTCTGAAAGGCCGACCAAATCGAGTCCCAGACGGCAAAAGGCCACGTGATGGGGATCGTCGTAAAGCAGAATTTGGCGGATCGTCTGTAGAGCAAAGAAGCGGCATCCTTCGCGGTCGTCACGATATGCTCGGCGTCGACCACACGTGTTGGCGAGAGAAACCTTGTCGAAAGGCCTTTCCCACAAGAGATCGGGTCTTTGCGTGGTGACCGCGGACTCACTGTGTATGTCGTCCGGCAATTGTTTTCCTTGGTCGGTCAAGATACATTTTGGAGGACCGGAGGACTCCTTTTGTAGAGGTGCAGGCGATCGGGGCGAAAGATTTTGCCGCGCGGCGAGGCGCCGAACCTCGGTCGGTCGAAGTGACCCGTCCAGTCAAGCGGTCGATGTAGGGCCTCCTCGGTCGGACTCAAGTGCTAGCACACCGCGGCGAATCCGGCCAAGTCTACGCCGACATGCGTCGGTCGAGCGGCCGTCTTGGATTGGTCGGTGGCGCCACCGCCGAGTCGGTGGACGATGGGCGCAGGAGGTCGGAGGCGAAGATCCGGCGGGACGGGCTCTCTTGGAGGCAAGATTGGCGGTGATCGGCCTCGCCATTGTAGCGTCGGTAGCTATAGTGAAGCTCGAAACCCTTGAACCGCTCCTCGGCCGGCGTACTTCTCGGCGATGCGCGGCCATGCGGGCGTCTCGGGCTCGCGACCTTCATGACTTGTCGACGACAAGCTTGGAGTCCCGTGGGCGTAGAGCCGGCGGCACCGAGGTCGGCAGCGATCCGGAGACCGTTGGCGAGCCTCGTGCTCGGCAATGTTGTTGGTCGCGTCGAAGAGCAACCTAATGGCGTATTGAAGCTGTTCGGCGGGAGATGATGGCGACTCCGCGCGCGCGCCATTCTTGGTGTAAGACCCGTCGAAGTACATTGTCGATGCTCGGGGTCTTCGACCACCGGTGGTGCACAGGCTTGGTCCACTCGGCGGCGAAGTCGGCGAACTGCGACTTGATCGCCGTCAGGGGCGTATATTATGCCATGGCCGCTAAGCTCGGCGCCCATTTGGCTATCCTTCACGAGGCATCGCGATTGTGGATGATCTCGCCTAGTGGGGCGTGGTCACCACGGTGATGGCGTCTTGATCGAAGTAGTGAGCGAGTTTCCTCTTTGCGATGAGCACCGCGTGAAGTAACTTCACTGTGTGGTACCGAGTCTTGGACTCGGAAAGTACCTCATCGATGAAGTAGACCGGCCGTTGTACCTTGAGCTCACGGCCTTCTTCCGCTCGCTCCACCACGAGGGCGCACGACGACTTGGGTAGTGGCGGCGATGTAGAGGCAGCGGTTCACACGGTGCCGGGCGACCAGATCGAGGCGAGGGCAGGAAGGCCTTCAAGCGGGTGAGGCCTCCGAGCCTCGGTGTCAAACCAAGCGGTCGGTTTCTTGAGCGGCTGTAGGCGGCATTCGCGTTCGCCGAGGCGAGACACGAAAGCAGCTCAAAGCCGCGGGCACCGGTCGACCTCTGGACCCCTTTGAGGTTCTTGGCCGGGCCCATCCTTGCGATCGCCGAGATCTTCTCTGATTGGCCTCGATGCCTCGCTCGAGACGATGAAGCCTAAGAGCTTTCCTTTGGGGACCCGAAGACGCACTTCTGCAGGTTGAGCTTTATGCGAAACCGTCGAAGGTTCGCGAAAGTCTCTTCTAGGTCGGCGATAAGGTCGTCGACCTTCTGGTCTTTACGACAATATCGTCGACATCGCCTCAACGTTGCGGCCGATCCGGTCATTGAAGCACGTTTGCATACATCGGGTATGTAGCGCCCGCGTTCTTGGTAGAAGGGCATTGTGACATAGCGAGCGAGCCGAGCGGAGTGATGAAGGAAGTCGCGAGTGGTCGGACTCCTTTAGCGCAATCGGTGGTAGCCCGTAGGCATCGAGAAGGAAAGAGACTCGCACCCAGCGGTGGAGTCGATGACTTGGTCGATCGAGGTAAGGAATGGGTCCTTGAGACATGCTTTGTTGAGACTCGTATAGTCAACACACATTCTCCATTGCCCGTTCTTCTTTTTACAAGTCTGAGGTTGGCTAGCCACTCGGGGTGGCGCACCTCTTTACAAACCACCGCCGCCAAGAGTTTGGCGATCTCCTCCCCTATAACCTGCGCCTTTCCTCGTCGAGCGGCGCGGCGTTGGGCGGCCGGCTTTGAGCACAGTCGGACGCTAAGGAGTGCTCGGCGACCTCCTTTGGAATGCCCGGCATGTCGGAGGACCTCCATGCGAAGACATCTTTGTTAGTGCGGAGGAAGTCGGCGAGCGCTTCCTATTTGGCGGGGCGTGGCTCGACCCGCGCGGTCTTGGTCGGATCACGAGGATCGGCCGTGACCTCCTTCGTGTCCTCGGCGGTTGAAGGATCCGCCGATTTCTTTGGATTCAGGGACGGACTCGGCGGCTTCCCTCCTGAGCTTGTTGAGTTCGCAGAGGCAACGACCGCCGAGGCGAGCTCGCAGCTGCCGCGCTCGCAGTTGAAGGCAAGCTGGAAAGACGATGCCGCGGTAATGACTCCATGCGGTCGGGCATCTTGACGAGGTAGGCGTGGCGGGGATCGCCATGAACTTGGCGTAGCATGGCCTCCCCAGGATGGCGTGGTAGGCGCCGGGGAAATCCACGACCTCGAAGGTGAGGGTCTCGGTGCGGAAGTTTCCCGGCTCCCCGAAGGTGACGGGCGAGTCAACTGCCGGCGGATGGGCTTGTTGGCGGGATGGCGCCATGGAAAGGTGCCTTGCTTGGCGGAGGCTTGAGCGCGGGACCCCATAGCGTCGAGCGTCTCAGCGTAGAGGATGTTAAGGCGCGCCCGTCCATCGGCACCTTCGTGGCGCGCCGTTCGACGACGGGTGACCACCGGTAGGTACCTCCCGGTGTGGGGCCGCGATCGGGTGATCGGTCCGATCAAAGGTGATCGGGAACTCAGACCACCGAAGATATTGGGGGCGCCCGCGACGGTGTGGACCTCGCGATAGCGAGCTTGAGCCGGCGCTTGTCGGCGTAGCAAGCCGATCCTCGAAGATCATGAGGCGGCCGTCGGGCTCGGGAACTCGTCGTCGCCTTCTTCTCCGCCGTTCGCGGGGCGCGGCGAGCTTCTTTCCTTTGCCGCGGCGTGGTGGGGCGCTAGAAAGATAGCGCCTCGGGACTTCGCGATCCGGTACTTGTGCTTGACGGAGAACCCATGGTTGGGCATGGGCGTCCATCAATTTCTCGAAGTGGTCGGCGCGACGGTCGGCGCGCTGCTTTTGGCGAGGCGGTCGGCCGTGGCGACCACTGGATCTCACGGATCGCTTCCGTGCGCTTAGTTTGTCGGCGGTCGGAAGAGACCCGGTTTGGACGCCGGGCTCTGCTGGGCCTTTCCTCCTTCGAAAATAGCCCCTACGGCCTCCTCGCGGGGCGTGGTTGATGGCGATGTCGAGGAGCTCCTTGGTAGTCTGGGCTTGGCGGCCCGGCTTGTGCACCAAGGCCTTGCGGAGAGTGCCGTAGATGAAGGCTCCCACGACATCGGCGTCGGAGATATCGGGAGCTCGTTGCCTTGGCGGAAAACCTCGGATGTAGTCGGAGAGTCTCCCGAGCTGCTGCTTGCAGCCTTCAGTCAGGAGTTACGAGCGCTTATAAGTGCCACGGAAGTTACCGACGAAGAGATTCTTCAAGTCGGCCCGAGTTCTGACGCTTTTGGAGGCGGTACTCGAGCGAGCTCGGCCGAGTCCGCGAGTAGATGGGAGGTCTTGGATGATGAAGAGATCATCTGTCGCTCCCCGGCCGACCGCGGCCGGTAATCTTGAGCGGACACAGGTTGGTGGCCCGGTGTACTTGGCAATGTTGGTAGGCGCCGGAATCGGGGGAAATCCGCTGGCGGATCCCAGCAAAAAGCAGTGGTCGGGACCATCGGGGCTCGGGCTGCGATAGTGGCGCTCACCATCCGCAACACGTGAGTGGGCGGCGTCCTCGCCATCTTTCTTCGCGCCTCGAGGTGGCGCGGATGTCGTAAACATTACCGAGGCGCCGCGCACGGGTGCGTGAGGCTGGGGTGGTTCATGGTGGGGTGCGGTCTTGGCGCACCAGTGCGGCTCCATGGCGGTGCGGGCCCGTGGCGGAAGTAGCGCCGGTGTGGTAGGAGCCGGAGGCTGCATGTCTTTGCCGCGACGCGCGCTCCACCACCCCGAAGGTTACGGTAGGTAGCTCGGCCTCTGGTTTGCGGGCTCGGAAGGCCTCGGGCGGATTGCGGCCGCGCCCACGTTTTGGCTGCGTGAGGAAAAAGCGGGGCGCGGATTACGCCCCAACTTGTGGTGCTCTTGGCGCGCGCGCGTGCGCGTCGCCCGGCGACTTGCGCGGGCTCGGGCTCGTCTGCTCGAGTTGGCTCGGCCGGTCGAGCTTCGACCTTCGCTCCTCCGCTCTCCGCGTTGCCGTTGGAGCTCGGCCACGAGCGAGAAGGCGTTCGCCAGCTTCCGCTTGGCTGGTATTCCCCTCACGTGCCTCGGTCGCGGGGCGGGGACCGTCGTGCCGCGGTGGCTACGGCCAATCGGTGTGCCGCCACGTTGCACTCGCGAGTCTGCTGCATGGCGGGATACTCGTGTCGGGCTGGGCCGTGGTGGAAGAGTCTTCCAAAGAACTCGTGGGCGGAGGTTGGCATGTAGCCGACCATAGCTACAAGTCGTGGCGGCGGGAGGTGACGGGATCTCTGCGCGAGCCGGAGGGCTTCGCCAAAGGAGGTATAGCGCTCCTCGAGTCCGGCTTTGGGGCCGCGAGGCGCTCAAGCCGGAGTGGGGCGAAGCTGCCGGAGATGGTGTCGAGCTCCCGAGCGCGCCGCCCTCCGGGCGGCGAGGATGGCGTGAGCTCTCCTCCGAGGTAATGAAGCCGAGGAGGCCGGCGGATCGGCTCCCGAACACGATCATCCGTCGTTGGAGAAGAATGCCATCAAGGAGGCGAATGGGAATCCGGAGATCTTTGCTTGAAGGCGCGCGCCCCCTACCGCGCGCCAACCGCGGGCGTTTGGCGCCGCAAGTAAATTTGTAAGTCTAAGGGCTGCGCGTTCCGCTCCTCTGAATGGTTAGACCACGAGTCAAGATGTATCTTGGTTCGGGCGAAGGTCCTACTCGGTCGTGCGTTGGTGTTGTATTCACCGGTTGGGCGTTGGTGTTGTATTCACGAAGGCGAGTTACATCGAGAATTGGCGAAGTGCGGCGAGCTACTTCTAGGGCTTGATCTTGCCCGCCGTCGCCAATCGTTCGCCGATCGTCGCTTGCTCGCCGACCGTCGCCGCTGCTTGAGCCTATCTTTGGTCGGTGGTCTAGCCGTCGAGCGGTTAGGTAATCCTCGGGAAGTGGCGTGGCGCTCTCGTGATCCATGTGGTCTTGGCGTGAGTCGCGTGTGGCGTTAGGTTGCCTCGGGAGAGGCGTGTCCTTGCCTTGTGGGTGGTGGTGATGGGACAGCGACGTGGCTTCAGCGACTATCAAATCGTCTTGGGAAGGACCACCGCCTCGCTCGATCCACTAATGACCGTTCGTGGGGCACGTGGCCTTAGGTTGACACGGGACTCCGTCGCGCGGCGCGCCCTCGGCGGGATTATCATGGTTCGGTCGGGCCGGGGATCCGTCTGCTGCCGAAGTCGGGAACCTGTTGAGTCGGTCGCGGGATCCGATCCGCTGCGAAGTCGGGAACCTCTGAGTCGGTCGGGGATCCGTCCGCCATGGTCGGGAACCTCGCTGAGTCGGTCGGGGATCCGATCCATTGCGGTCGGGAACCTCTTTGAGTCGGTCGGGACCGGTCGGGAATGGTCTCCTGAATGGTCTCGTAGGCATTTGGGTAGCGGTAGGGGACGGCTGTTTAAGTGAGCCGTATTCGAGGCCGCCTGCTTGCTGCTCTGGGCTTCGCTTGTTGCAATTGGGCCGTTGGTGCACCCCTGTTTTATGAGTATTCGTCAATTAGGTATTGGTGTTTTTTTGTGGGCACTCGTTTTTTCTATTAGATATTGTTTTGTGATTCACATCGTGTTTTATCATATTGACCTTGTCAATATTTGATTTTGTGATCTATGTTTTTATTTGTTGTGGTTCTTATAGTTTATTTTGTTCCTCTTTTTTTTACAAATTATCACATTATTTTTTATATAATTTAATTTATGTAAAAATACTATATAATTGATGTAAAAAGGTCACATAGAAAATAATAATATTATCTTATTTTATCATAATTTATTTTTGTGTAAAACTAGTATATAATTGATGTAAAAAGGCTATACGGAAAAGAATAGTGTTCCTCATCCCATACCAAAAAAATTGAGTATTTCTTGATAAAATAGTAGTACTTAAATAGAAGAAAAAGAGATAAATTGATCTCATCAATTAAATCTAGATTTAAATACTTGAAATTTTGAGTGCTATTTAGAAAGAAAAAAAACGCTCGACTTCGTTTAACAACTTCTCCGCATCGTTAGTGGCCTCCTCGATCACAGCTCCTCTCCCCACACCCCCTCGACTCCACCTCCCATATTAAATTCTCCCCCATCCCATCTAGGGTTTGGCACTCCCGCCTCCATTTCCTGTAATCTTATATCCCTATCTCTATCCATCCTTGTTTTTTTCTCTCTTCGTCTCCATGGCTACGGCGGCTGCGGCGGCGAAGCGGAAGCCGGTGTTCATCAAGGTGGACCAGCTCAAGCCCGGCTCGTCCGGCCACACGCTCGTTGCCAAAGTGCTCAGCTCCAAGACCGTCCTCCAGAAGGGCCGCGCCGGCGCGGGCGCCGGCCCCGCGGCGAGACCCACGAGGATCGCCGAGTGCCTCATCGGCGACGAGACCGGGTGCATCGTCTTCACCGCCCGCAACGAGCAGGGTACGATCTGGCCCTTTTGTGTAGTAGTAATATTTTCAATGGTGCCACGCATGTTTACTTGTGATTAGTCCTTTGACTTGGGAGATTGGTTTAAGTCGCGTGTTTGTTGTTAGGTTGGGACATTAATGTACGAACGATACTATGTTGTTTTTTATTTAATACTAGCAATGAAGAGTATGTTACTGTGTTCCATATACTGCACCATATCGGTCTTCAGCAATTAGCACAACTAAAGTGAGAGCTTAATGTAGTATGATGGTCATGGGATTGTATGTATTCACAGTTTTTGTCCTTGTTCCATGCAAAATTAGCAATGTTACAATCTGTTAGCACCCAAATTTGGCAAGGCATGATTAATTTGTCAGGCTAAGGATAAAAATAGATATTTTTGGCCGATATCGGTTAAAACAGGAAAAGTTAAGTCGGTTAAAAAAGGAAAAGTTAAGTTAAAGATAGGATTATGACCGATGTTGATTTAAAGATGAAATTTTATATGTACAAAGGCCGATACGGATCACAGTTGGCAATGCATTAGAGAAGGATACGATCGGCTGATGAACTATAAAAAGAATCGAGAGCAAGCAGGAGGACATCATCTAATCAATCAATCAACTTGCATCTACTTTTATTCTACTTTTCCTGTCGACTAGGAGTAGCTTGGTAATTTCGAATCTCCCTTATAATATGATTTTGATCAATAAAGTTGTGCATCGCCGATCGTTGATCTTCCTCGATTATGCTAGGTTTGGTTTTCTCCGATCTTATTGCGCATCGCTTTCTTCAGAAAAATCTACCTTTATCAACCATCTAATCAGACCTAATAGGCTGTTTAGACTTATCGTTACCTTTGATTTAATCGGCTTTGTATAGCTGTTTAGATCCTTGCCGATTATCACATTAGATCGGCTTTGAGCGTAATTTTTCAAATCTATCTTGCCGATTGCAGGATCAAATCGGCTGGCACGCCTCGAACCTCATTAAACCCGGTGTTCGCGTGTGTTTGAGCCGATCAATCCGTCGTCACATTTTTCGATGCCACAACAATCTCTCGAATTGGATTATGAAAATGTAAAAATTGCTCCCATGGTTTACAAAGTAATAATATTGAACCTGGAAGGCATGTTGACCCACCAAAATTTTAGTTCGACAAATGGTATGCGTGTTTCTTTGTATATTCTTTCATGTAAGTGCATGTGAAATTGCGCAATGCTCTTCCTTTTACTGCATTTTGGTTAGTTTGTCTATTTTCTGTTGTAGATATATTTGCTTGGAAGCTCTGTGTACGAGCAAAATTTTGCAACACCACTTGACAGGCCAGCCCTTGAGCTCTTCTAGTTCACCCAGGCTCACTTGCCAGTCAATGTTACGGGATTCGTTCATATGCATAACAGTACAGACTTTCAATCACATCTTTTCTTAAGCTGATTGGAATATTGTTACAATACTATAGGGCATTTGATTGTCCATGAGTGTATTGTCTTAAATCTTAATGTGCTTTGTTCATATTATGCACATCATGTTATTTTGGACTTATTTTTGCTTCTAATTGTATGCCCTGTATGGTGATAGCTGATAAGCACAATTCATAAATAATCATATGACAAGTCATGTACTTTGCATGCTGACGCATTCCTTCTACATACTTCACTGAAATTTGTTGATCCTCAACTCATGCATGTTAGAGCTCACTGTAATTATGCTTAACATATAAATGCATGAATATCTTCCTGACTGATTTAGTGAGCATGGTTTTATTTGGGTGATATCTGACAAGCATATACTTTTTGACAGTTGACTTGTTGAAACCTGACAGCACTGTTATTATCCGCAATGCAAAGATTGATATGTTCAAAGGATCAATGAGGCTTGCTGTGGATAAATGGGGCCGTGTTGAAGTCACTGAACCTGCAAGCTTCAATGTAAAGGAGGACAACAATCTGTCACTTGTGGAGTATGAACTTGTCAATGTTGTTGAAGAGTGAAGCTCTCGTTGATTTCATTGTTAATCAGAAGTGCTTTCCAAGCCTGTTGGTCAAATTCTACTTGTTGAGTTGCCGAGAATGTGAGATGAAGGGGCTTCTGAAGTTAGATCGAAGCTGTTGGCTTGAACTATAGTGCAAGTTCCTTATCAGTTTATCAGTCGTTTCTATCTATGAATGAATATTAGTTGCTGCAGTGGTTGTGGTTGTAAGAACAAATGTGATATGCTGAGCAGTTAATATGCTGGTGCATTTTAAGCATCTAAAAGGATTGATGCGTTTGAGATATTTGGTTTGCTAATGTTCCTGGTTTTAAACATTGGAGCAGTATATCTTCTAGTGTTAGTAACTTGGTATCATCAGTGTTTGACGTAAGCGCGAACGTGTTTACCCCTAGAATTATGACCTAGACAGATACAGTTAGCGCATCATGGTGAAACTTGCTTCGCCCACGATGGTTTAAGGGCTTGTTTGTTTTAGTTTTGGATTCTTTAAAAGCTGATTCTGTATTGTGATTGTAGAGAAGTTGGTTCTCTAAAAAAAAACTGGAATCTAAAAGTACATTTTAGGTTTGTGGATTCTAATGTATATTGTTAGGTTGGATTGTGAGAATCGAATTCTAAAATTAGAATATTAGCTTTCGATTCTGCTTTTAAAGCCGAAATCCAGAATCAAAAGCTAAAACAAACCAACCCTAAATCAATGTAACGATTGTCTATTTACAGGAACAAACGTCGGGCTACGACGGCAACCACAATGTTGGAGCTACTGCGTGGTTGGTCGCGACGAAGATGAACTTAGTGCTGGCTTGCGAAAACCGACAGTCACGGCGTAACTCCGTCAGCTAATTCGGGGTGAAGGGAAGCACAGTCGACGCTTAGCTCCAAGATCAAGCAAGAACTGATATCGCATAGGCAGGATTGTAGAGCGCCCGTGGAAATAATTTGACGAGGTTATATCACAACGACAAGAACAGAAGCAAAATAATGTTGCAGCAGAAACTTTCATTTGAGCATTATTTCTCCGCGAGCGGCATAATCTACTTGGCCATCAACACCAAATTCAGTTAGAAAACCACTGGTAACTCTTACCACGATCAGGTATATAATCCTGTCCACACTTGCACAAAATAAAATCCCAGAGTACAGAACATGTTATTAAGAAGCCAACCAAAAAGTACTTCAAATTCAATAGGGGAGGTATTCCGTAGCAGCTACCATCACAGCAGGCTCCGACAAGAAGAAATCATCCATCTACAAATAGACACGCGATAATCTAAGCTCCAACTCTTAACTGATATAATAAAAGTTACAGCCATAAAAACTACTTTGTGTTCCATGTCCATGAATCACTTTGGGACTGCAATAACAAAAAGCATGTGTCTTCATCCCAGATGACCTCCATCGTCACTAATCACAAGTCTATAGAGACATAAAATTGGTCAAATAAACAATTTTTTTAGTTACAAGAAACAAACATACATGATCTTATTGTGGCCAATGATCACAATATGCAATATTGTACGCATCATAAGCTAAGGATGTAAATTTGCATGGTCTAGCAAGGGATCATGAAGAACCAACATAATTTTGTATGCATCATAACCATTCTTCAAATAAAAGAAGAAACAAGGACCCTGACATATATTTATATTCTTCTCATACAAGACAAAGTAAGTAATATTTCTAAATTTACAGAAATAATATTAATAAAAAAATTCTAATGAAATTTTAAAGGAAGCACAATGGATTTAAGATCGACTCAGGAGTCTACATTCCAATATCTACTCAGCCATGGGCATAGATGTCCTTGTTAGCTACATACAAGAGAATGTTAAGATCACTAATGCTATCATAATCTACTGTCACAGCAGAGATGGTTGCAAAAAAAAGCATCTTCATGTTGCATTCTTGTGCAAACAATAGAAGGGAAATTAATAGAACATAGCTATGAACATATGCTATCATGGGTACTCCTTAAAATCTGACCAGACCTGTAGATTTGACGTGACGAGATTATAATCTGCTACATTCCACCTAGAAATTGTCACACGTCATCATTGCCAGCTGGGCAAATATAAAAGATTCAGTGACCCTTTTGCCTCAAATTTATAATTCATTCATGATGATGTGAATATTCAAATTATAGAAGACGTTCTATTTACATACTAAATTTACAAACAGTTTCAATAAACCAAAGGGAGTCTTTTAATAAGAAAAGAGTATATGTAGGTCAAACAGTAAACAACTACAACGGTAGATCGTTCAAAATGTCTCTGTTTCAAAAAAATTTGCTCAGGCAGAATAAAAATTTGGCACGGCAACTTCTGGACTAACACACTTGGCAACAGTAGAAGAAACAATACGAAGTGGAACTCGGTACATTGTCTCGACTATCATAAAAAAGAAATGTTTTGTTTTCATATCCTGCTACATGTTTACTTATTATTGATGAACTGTCCCATACATGAATTTCAAATTTCAATGCAATTCCTTTTTAAAAAAAGAAGATAATTGTTTTCTCTTTCCATAAATCCTTCTGGGCCATAAATTAGTGATGGAACCTAACCATCAACGGTTATTAGTAAGTGAATCCTTAAGGTTTATCCACCTTTTGGGGCTTGATGTTCATCTAGTTTCGTCTTCACCTACAACAAGGGCCACGCGAAATTATAAGATTGGTTTCAACACGACAAAGTTCATGATCAAATTTCAATTTTGATTTAGAAAAACACATTATAATTTACAAAGGTTTGTCACCATACTCATCCCTCCATATAATTACATTTACATAATGGTTAGGAGATTCACATTTGAGACGAACTTTACAAAAAATAATGCCAACAATCTAAGAACTGCATGAGAATGTCAAATTGGCCTATCCTTCTCCATGTAGGATGTAACTGGCATTTGAAATGTTTTAAATTGTTCGTCTAACTAGAAAACTGTCGATGTTGGACATTCTGAGTAAAACAGACGAACATGACAATGATCGAAGGATCATTAATGAATAGTTTGCCTGGACCACAGGGCTTGTTGTCTAACAAAATAGATCTAAAGATATTGAAAACAAGGACACAACAAAGATAGGCTAAAACCATCAAATTATCAACAAAAATGTTGGTTTTTGGCAAAGGAGATCTCATATAAGTATGGAATCTGTAATGTATGGGAAAAATCATTTGGTGCACATCTACAAAGGATTGAAGATTGCTACTGTACACAGCATTTACGGAAATACAAGGTGGTCTGTTCAGAGCATTGGAATTCATAAGTGTTGAAGTTACAAATTTTTCATGCAGAATATTGAGAGCTTGATTGACCCACAAGCAAAAGGGATAGTATGCTTGTCTGGGAAGACAACAAACTCATTCACTTATTATGCTTACTTGATGATGAATAAAGCAGGCTTGAAAGCACAACTACAACTAACACACGTCAAATTCCTATTGCCACTTAATAGTAATACTCAACCCAAAAGTCAGGCAGATCATTAAGGAAAATTGCTCTAGACCGCGGTGATCAATGCGCTTATATCATTCCAAATCACTCTACTCTATAGCGACAAACAAATATGCTTCATCACTGAAGTCACCTAACATTGCAAAAACAGGTAATGAAATTGAGAACTTGAGATCAGGGGAAACAATCACCTTCAGAAAGCCAGCCGAATCCCCTGCGAGCCGGGGCGGCGAGGAGCGACGTCATGAGCGCCGACGCCGTGGCGCTATGCATGGGCATCAACGACTCCAAGCAGATACTACTCATCTCCACCGGCGACCTCCAGATGCCGAAACAGATACACAAAACTTTTCATCCAGATCAACAAAAGGGCAAACGAAAAACGAAGGTTCCTACAGAACCAGAAACCAAGAGCGCCCGTACCTCAGGAGGACGCGGGGAGCAGAGGCTGGCAGCCGCCTCGGGAGCGGAGCCAACCCGGAGCGGGAGGCGGCTCTGGCGGCCACGCTGCGCAGGGAGGAGGAGGCGAAGCCGGATCGGAGGAAGGATCTCGCGGAGGCGGCGGCGGCGGCCATTGCGGCGGTGCGGGTGCGTGGTGTGGTGCCGCGCGGCAGGCGGAGGGGAGAGGGGCTAAAACCCTACACTCGGATGGGCTGGACAAGGCAGTGTTTGCAATCGTGCGCATAACTGCAGTTTATTTACTGGCCCATTTTGCCATCACGTGCCTGTCCCGCAGCGTTCTGTTGTGTGCGACTCACTCTGTCCCACGGGCGTCTCGGCCGCCGGCCCATGCCTTGCGTCCTGATTCGTGAAATTTCAGCGAGTCGGATGGCAATCCAGGCGAGACGAGCGGCATGGTAAGGATAGCAGAGCTGCAGAGGCCTGTTTTTACTGGACTTCGACGCACCTTTTTATTTTTTTTAAAAAAATCTGTTCTATTTTCAAATAAATAAATTTATAAAAATTATTCCCTCCTTAACCACAGGAGACACGACACGTGTCATCTACAGAGATCATGCACTGCGGCAAGGTTTCCTCTCCTTCCTTGCACTTTGATCAGTTAATCAGTTTTAATTATTTAATCACTTAATTAATGATTTTACTTAATTAATTCACTTAATTAATCAAGCACCCTACCTACCAAGCTGTCCATGCTCGGCATGTCCCTACTACCAAGCTCCTACTGGACGATAGGTGACCTGTCGAACTCAGAGTTGTCGCTGCTATGATGAATTGTGCTACCATGATATAGGAGCACGGCACGAGACACATCGCCTGTTGCTGCTACTGCGGATGAGGACAAAGCTAATTTTACAAATTTATTCACACACAGATTAGATTTAAAAGAAAAAAAAATACATCAGAGGCCCGAGATAGAAAAAAAAAACTGAGGATTGCGACGCCGCACCAACCTACTGGCATGGTACCGTGTGCGGTCCTATACCCAACAACTTCCAACAAAAGAGGGTAAAGCCTGGGCCTTAGGGGAGCACTTTAGTGGATGCAGAACATAGCGATGGTGATTTCCCTACAGGGAATGCACTGTACCTTTTTGTGGTGGTACAGGCTGCCAGTTATCATTACATAAAACGTGGCTGCTCGGTTTTAATGGACCGAAGGATTTGTTGCGTCGAATAAGGTGGTGCAGTACTCCAGTTGGTACATTACATGGTCACTGGTCGTTGTTTGGTGTAACCAGCAGGATCCTATCCAAGTAGCCAGCAGTTTCGTCATGCACCTTGGAGGGCAAATTATGGCCTACATGTAGTTTGTCGACTGCCGAAAGCCCGAAATTATTGTGCGCCACTTGTGGTCCGTCATGCATCGACGTGAAGATGCCAGCAGCTGTCCAGAACTTTGTGCCTATCTGAAAAGTCTAAGAAAGCAGTCTAGTAAAGGTACCCTTAAAATAAAACACTCCATTGTCAGGCACCTAATCAATCTATCATGTCTTTGCGGATGAGGCGTAATTTGTCCTTTTCCATTTCAGGCTGTTAAAATAGATGACACTGTGTTGTATACTTACTCTCTCCGATTACAGATAGTTGTCATTATGGACATCGACACGGTCCATAAAGCTCAACTTTGACCACTAAGTTTTATTGTAATATGTTTTAAAAAATCCAATAAAATTATAATTTATGAAAGTACGTTTCGAGACGAATCTATGCGTATGATTTTCATGCATCCAATCTAAATATTTTAAAAGATATCAATAACTAAATTTTCAAAAATTTGGCTACACGTATCCCAAACCGACAAGTTTTTGTGAACGGAAGGGAGTATATACTGTAGCTCTTAAGGTCTTTGCCATTATCTTTATCGCTTTGATTGTTTCTGTTACAATATGAACAAACTGTATCCTAGCAGTCTAAACACTCATATTTGATCTATAAATACAATACAAATCTCATGAGGGATTGTGTGACAAACCTTTCATTTTATATGGTATCAGAGCTGAGCGTTCATCATGATGAACTCATCGTGCTCCTCGACAACAAGTTCTAGCCCATCTCTTTCTTCTACACAATCTGTTGCCCCCCTTTTCAGCTTTTCCACCACATTCCTTTAGACACTTCATAACCGTCAAACTCAACCTAGAAAACCATTTGCTCTGGAAAGCTCAGATTATTATTTATCTGCACAGTCACAACTTGATTGGTTTTGTTGATGGATCAATGAAGGAACCATCTCAGTTCATTACTGAAAACTCTGAAGGAGAAAGCCGTCAAGTTCAGAACCCTACTCATCTTGTATGGTTGCAGCAGGATTAATTGGTGCTAAGTGAACTACTCTCGTCATCGACAGAGGAAATTCCCGAGCAGGTGCTCTTCCTCACCACATAATATGTTGTACGAGCAGCCCTGGAATACATGTTTGCCTCCCAGACCAGAGGAAGAACAATGTAGATTAGAGTTCGTGTAGCAAGTCTGAAGAAGGAGAACATGGCAATGGCTGCCAACTTCCAAAAGATGAAGGGGCTGGCTAATCAGCTTGCATCTATAGGTCGTCCAATGCATGAAGAAGAAATTGTATCTTACATTCTCATAGGCACTGTTTGAACGATTGATTCGCAATCTCAATTTGATGTCCGTCAGTTCATATTGAGGGGGTATGTTAAAATAGATGACACTGTGCTGTATATGATATGTATTGCAGCACGTAAGGTTTTTGTCATTATCCTTATCGCTTTGATTGTTTCTGTTTCCATGTCAACAATCTGTATCCTAGCGGTCTAACCGCTAATGTTTGATCTATAAATACAATATAAACCCATGACGGGATGTGCGGCGAACCTTTCAGTTTTTTCACAGGCGCACCAAATTGGATCTGTGCGCTGACAGATGGACAGTGAGGTAGAAGGGCATTGCTAAAGCATTTGTTAATAGTAGACATATATTCCATTATCCACACAAGTAATTCATCCGTTCCATGACCATAAGGGGTGCACGTACGCGTGCACATTGGCAGCTAGCTCTACCTTAAATAGTAACGACGTACGTAATTGCAACACACAAGGAGCGGTGCATGCACACAATTCTTAGCAACATTACATGATTGCAAGCGAAAACACGTGCATCATCTCACTCATGGAATGTACTGCCCGTTCTGGTTTTCCTGGAAGCCGTTCTGGTTCTTCGCCACCATATCGCCGAATTCATTGCCGTTCCCGTACTCGTACCCGGCCGCATTGGCGCCATACCTCCCCGGCCGCTCGCCGGGGCGGCCATACCCTGAGCCGGACTCCTCCTCGGGGCGCGTCCTCACCGGGTTGGACTCGTAGCCGTAGCGGTACTTGCCGGTGTTCACGTCGTAGTAGTACCGGCCGTTCTGGTAGAGCCTCGTGTCGGTCATCCCGTAGTGCTGCTGCTGCCTGCCGCGCATGCCCGCGTAAGACATCGGCCTCCCCCTGCCGCTGCCGTTTTCGGGGTACAAGGGCTCGGCGCCCCTGCCGCCTGCTTCCACCGGGACGGCCTCCTCCTCCACCGGCGCCGTCGGCACGTTGGTGGTCGTCAGCTTCTCGGCGTTGCGGTGCACGCCACGGCGGAAGTAGGCTGGCGGGTAGCTCTCCTCCGGGCGGCCGTAGAGCCCGTGCCCGCGAGTGCTGCCGCTGGACGGCCGGGAAAATGCAGGCACACTGTTGGGGTCCGCCGCTTCCGGCACCACGGTGGTGGAGGCCTCCGCCTTTTCGGGCTCGACGGCTTCATAGCGCGTCGTCTTGCTGAAGAACAGGCGGTCACCCCACGCGTCGGCGCCCCGCGTCGCAATGGCGACGAACGCGAAGGCGAAAAGGAGGAGGTGGTGGGCAGAGGAAGCCATGGAAGCGTCGGTGGGTAGCTAGCTACCGGCCTACTGGTACAAACGCAACGCTGCAGCTTGTACTGTGTGTTTGTTTCCGTGCGCCCACTTATTTATAGCCGTGCCGATCTGGTGGACACTAGCGGTGTGGGACAATTGGACCGTTTTTGTAGCAATCAGTGGTAGAAAGGAAATGGGAACAGAAAGGCAAACTTGTCACACAGACTTAGCTCTAGATTAAAAAGGCCGTGTGATGATGCGGGGATTGCGGGGGGATCGAGCACGGCGCTATGTGCATGATGGAATTTAGTGCTCGCTGCGTGTGAGATCTAGGAGACATATGCGTAGGTCTCGCATTGATGGAACACATGAGCTACGAACAGGGAGCAAGCGATTTGAGTTTGGCCCTGAGGATCTGCCAGCGTGAGAGCTTTTAAATATCTCTCGCTCCGCATGATCATTCATCTCATCATGTCAAGAGCTGTGAGTTACTGTCACGTGAATACGTGATACTGGTAGGGAGAGTAGTGCATACTTGTATGTAAAGTTTGCAGTCGATTCATCTGCTATTCAATTAACTACCACACCATACTCGTACACTATTTTAGCTGTACTTTCATCGGATTCCGATTCGGAGGATACAGAGTTATCACTCAGGCACCGAACAGATGGAAAGAGCCTCGCCAAAAAAAACACTGGAAAGAGAACACAATTTGCTAGACTTGATCAGAATCCAGACCAGCCCATCGCCAGGCGTACCAGCAGCCGGACAACTGCACCGATTTCGGCCAGGTGGTCCTCGTTGCCGTCTGCCGGCATTGGATCTCAGCGTTCTAGACTTTCTTCTAGTGCATGCCTCCAGAGTCCAGAGTGCGAGTAGGAGAGGTACGCGCGCGCGCATCGCGTTGCCGCCATGCGGTCACGGTTCAGGGCAATGTACGTTTCAGCCCAACTCCGCATTGTTCAAAAATGTTCGGTTCTTTGCTGACAGGTGGTACGGACGTGAATTATTGAACGTAAGGCTTCGCAGAATGAGGCCCAATAATCTGGGCGTTCGCTTTATATGGGGCAGCCCACATATTTGTTGATGCGTCGTTACGGGCGGACAACAGACTCTCTTTTGGCAGGACAGCCAGTCAGCCAGAAATGGCGACGTGCATACGCCCTACCTCAGTAGCTCCCCTGGAGCTGGAGGGGCTATGTACAGTATCAGGTTCAAAATCTGCTCGAGATTTTAGAAATCTCAGCGACTAAGATTTCAAATCTTGGTGAGATAAAACAAACACTGAAAATTTCTAGTTGCTACAGTAATTTCGGTTTGACGGTCTAAAAAATAACAGCTTTAAAATTTGGGTTTTGAATTTGGTCCAAAATTCCAAAATCTCGTTGACATTTCGGATTTCGACCGCCCCCGAGATATGGTCTGAAAACAAAATTTGAAACCTTGATGTATACTCTCAATTGAATGTTAACTTCGTGCACTAACCTGTTCTTAGGGCATGAATAACGTGGGAGGATCTAAGTTGTTTACTCTCTCTGTTTCTAAATAGATGTTATTATAATTTTTGCACTTCTATCAAAACAAATTTACAAACAACTATATTACTCATCTTTATTATATTTTTGTATAATACATCTTACTTTAATCCATGATAGTAAAATGATATTGAAAATAGTTAAAGAAAAGGATAGAGAAAGAAATATAAAAAATCATCTTAAAATTTTGGAAAAAAACCCTTTAAACTTTGGTCGAAAGTTTGTCTGGTATCCCGAACTATAAACCAGACATTTAACCCCCGAACTTTGCAATCCGGCTTACACAACACCCTAACCCGGTATTTACATAGTGGTATTGTCTACGTAGTGTGATAACGTCTATGTAGAACAAAACTTTAAAACATATTTATTCAGAACGAAGGGTAGTACCTCACTATCACGTACATCGAGCTAACTTTTCATACTTACTATAGTGTTTAGCCTCTACTCTCTCTCCCGAGGTAGGCCCACCTATCCACCCCTTTGTTGATTTTTATACCTGGATTGCACCGCTGTCGAGTAAATTGTCGCCGACGCCGAACCCTAACGGCCATGGCGACGATGGTGATCCCAGATGTCCGCGTCGACGGCGAGCCCAACATCCTGCGGTGTTGAGATCGAGGGTGCTCCCCGTAGATAGAGGCAGAGGGGACAGCGGCGGTGATGCGAACATCGAGTTCGGCCATGGATGTATATAGGGTACCAAAGGCTTTTGCACCGGCAAGCGGCGGAGAAGGAGGTGTAGTTGAGGCCGACTGCGACATAGGCGAAGGCGTCGTTCATCGTCACTGCTCCGAGCTGACGGGTGGGGCCGTTTGATTTGTTTATTGTGTTGGACTCGGACCTTCAACTTGCTCCGGCTTCAAGTTTTCTTGGCCTAGCATCTCACTCTGCAATGGCTTAGCTAGCTTCGGGTTGATGATGCCAAAAAATTTTTATCCTCGGCCTGTTGATCACATTGCAAGCGCCCTGCCCAATGAGGTTTAGCGAGGCAAACCCAGAAGTTTACACAAGGGACTTTTTTTTATTTACTGCATAATGCTGTGACGATAATTTAGTTCAAATTGCTTATTGTTTAGCATAAAATTCAGAAGCATGTAGATGTTTTGCCTCCAGAAAAGTGGGTCAATTATTTACTACATAATCCTGTGACGATAATTTAGTTCAAATTGCTTATAGTTTAGCATAAAATTCAGAAGCAATTATGAGGCCCGCTTGAAAGTTGAAACACAAGAAAATTTTCTGAACCCTGTGGGAATTTTTTTTTTGAATTTTGGCTAGGAGCTCTGGCATTCGGTATAAAAGGAGAACAACACCTAGGTTACAGACGCACACACATCCACACACGCACGTACATGCGCTGCACCTGGCTCCGTGCGCACCTGGGCGAGTCCGGGGACTCAAACCTGGGCTGACTGCTCGCTAACTCGTGCAGCAAGTCAACCAAGCCTTCGCTTGTTCGCAAACCCTATGGGGAATGAAATACTAATTCTTGCGTTTCAAACAAGCTTGGAAGCAAGATATGTCATGGTGTAGTAAATTTATAAAAGACTATCCCAAATTGAAACAACACCAAAATCGGAGCAACGAGACACATCATCGGACAATTTTCAATCCACCAATATATCGCCAAGCCTGTTTGCAAACTCGTCACAGCTATTGGACAAGAGATCAAACATTTTAGAGACCATCATGTACCATCGATGCAATTTGAAGGTCCATAGGACATGGCAAAGGGCATCTAGCTAGCTTCGCAGTATTGGATTACTCCTTTAATTTTTATCTATAAATTCCATACTAAATCAAATAAGTTTTTCTCCGCAAGTAAAAATCTACCTAACAAATATTGTTAGATCGGCGAGAGATGATTGAGTATGAATTTGTCCTCCAATGATACGAGATTCCGCCACTAGCGCTGTCTGTCTCAGTCTCGAGCCTCATCCATATTCCATACTCCCGGTCTCAATCTTTTTTTTACAAGGACGTACGTCACACACTTTACATATATACATGCCTGTGTCCCTACACATGCAAAAGAAAATTTAGAGGCAAAATATTTTAGAGACTTTAGAGAGCCTCCGTAGGTACATACTATACCACTAAACACACATACGCGCATACTCGTTTTTAATTTTATTACAAATCCCCGACCGGCTAATTAAGAGCTCCACGTCTCCCTTGCCAAACGAGTTGACGCTCGGTACACCGGTGATTGGTGAAAGCTAGTAGCGGAAAGGTGAAAAGAAAGAGACAGGAGGAGTACCACTCTTCTATTTACTTTTGTGCCTTTTCATCGCACGTGAAGTCGGGAGGCCTAAACCAAGACAGACAAGGCCCACCCGGGCGTACGCGAAACATAAAAACAAAACGGATCCAAAGAAAGAGGGGGAAGAGTCGGAACAACATGAAACCAACGCCTTTCTAGATCTTTGGATATATATTCTTTAAAATCTATTCTTATATTAATATAATTATAAAAATAATTTTATTTCTTATAGCGAAATTGTCGATAGTTGACACATACACTCAACTACTGTGTAGTGGTTATCGAGCTAAGGTAGAATGGCAGGAATTTACCGCACTTAGGTATCACAGCAAGTCCTACTATCATGCCTGAGCTATTATCCTGCCGAGCTACCCTGCCGCCTCCATGGTGCTTAGCACCTGCTAGCCCACACTTCCAAGTTAGAGTAGAGATCTATTTTTGTAACGGCGCTTACGTAGAAACTAGATTTGGAAACAAAATACTATAGGTTAGAATAGCATTGGCTTCGAACAACAACCCCTCCCGAGACGACGACGCAAGCCATTACACTAATCACGATGTCCTGGTCTCCTACCGGGAAAGTCGACAACCCGCCGGGCCCCTGCGAAAGCACAACGGCTCTGTCTTGTCAACCGACGTGCCACCCGTGGCCGTGCCGCGCCCCATGCATTAACCACACGGGAAAGGCGCGCAGGCGCAGCAGCGACGCGCGAGCTCTGCTGAGCTTCACTCGCTGCATGAGGGCAAGGCCCCGCGCTCGCTCTGCTGCTCCTGTGCGGATCGATGGCCTCTCTTACGTTTGAAAAGACGAGCAAAGAGAGAGAAATCACCGGAAGAAGACGTGAGCTGTGCTGCATGTGCATGAGAGATTGGGAATGGAACACCCCCGGGATAGCTGCTGCCGCGGCAGAGCGGCCTTGGCCCGCACGACCGGTAAATAGTAAAAAGCGGTGGGTAAAGCAGCCAGGAGGCCCAGGACGCGGGACAGTGGCGATGGCTGATGGCTCACTCCTCCCGCTGCTTTTACCGGCTGAGCGAGCGCGGGTAGACCGTTCTTTTTCTTTTTTTTTTCACCGCTCGAGGCTCTCGGGGCCCTGCAGCCATGCTGATGCATCGGCAAGGGCATCCATCGTACGTTCGGCGAGGCGATGCGTGAAAACGTGGTGGATCCACATTTGGCAAGAACGTTGCTGCTGCATGCAAGAGGTGGCATGCCATGCAACCACGGCACGCCGTCCCTGTTTGACCATACCACACCCCGCTTTGTTGTTTTGAGTTGGACGGGCCGGGTTACCGGTTGCAACCGTCTCGTTTCCCTGCTTTTCACGGAGATGAATCACGTAGCGAGTAGTCACCGCGTACTTATCGGTTATTGATTGCAACAGTCCCTTAGCTGAAGGGGATCGCGGCGATACAAGTAGCCATTACTGATCTTTCACACGAATCTAATGGCATCCACTAGCTTATGGTCTCTTGTCTCGTGACTCGTTCACGCATTGCGTCTATTCCATGCAACCACCCATGTGCTTCTTCCCCCTTATCTTTCTCTCTCTCTCATGCCACCTAGAGAAGCTTCACGTCCAGGTTGTTATCTAGCAGTTGGACGAGGATCCGGTGCAGTTTCTACTAGGATTGCAACTTAAGCAGTCCTCATAGGTGCAGACCGTTCGATCGAGCCTACGGATTGTCTGGATCTTTGAATAGTGTGACGCTACAATAGATCGCTATAGTACTTGCTACAGTTTTTTGCACAGTAAAAAACTCACCACATCATTTCCGAAGATCTAGACTGTCGTTTTTTGATCGGACGGTCCGTAGAGGACTGTTTGAGTTGTAGTCCCCACGAGACTGCACCAGATCCTCGTTGCTAGCAGCATGTTGACGCCTTGATGTCATCGTGGATGACGCCTAGGTCGTGCCTCTCGTGGAGGTACTCCAGCTCCATTACCACTTAGAACACAATGGCCAAGCGCCGCGCCCACGGGAGCACCGCCCAGTTCTCGCCATTGACATGGAGCCTCTCGTGGAGGTTACTATTTTGCACTACGCGATGAGCAGGTTCGAAAGAAGCAAGGCGAGCGGGAGCGACTATTTGAGGCGAGTGTAGTAGCGCATGGGAACGCGAGTGACCGCAACAACTAGATGAGCGTGGAGCCGTTGGCATCAGGGATGGATGGGAAGGCAAGCAGCTGCGACATCCCAGCAGCTACAGGGCAAGCTCATTGGCAAGAGGGAAAAGCCAACAGTCGCAGCATCCCGACAGGTGCGGAGTCATCGCAGCTAGCGATCGCACAGCTGCAGGTGAGCATGTTGGGATTTTGCTCTTGTTTTTATTTGTGAGCAAGCTGGGAGGAGGACAACAGTGAAGGGCTCCACCGGATCCAATTGTTTTCCTCGTCGCCGTCGACAGGATCCGCCAGATCCCGCAATCCTTACCTGCTTGCTTATCAAGCTCACAGAAGGGTTCAACATCGACTCTTTCCCACGTTTCCTCGTGACTCCATTTCGTCATCGCACGCGCCACATGAGACTTCAAGCTCTAGCATCCCCCATTGGGGGGGGGGGGGGCGCAGGTGAGTATGTTAGAGATATTTTTGCTTTTTGTTTTTTTTATGAAACTTGATGAAATCTGTTGAAACTTGCTGAATTTTTTTTTCAGATATTTTGGTTGAAATTGGATGAAACCTATTGAAATTTCTTGAAACATTTTGGGTTAAAATTTGCTGAAACTTTTTAAAACGCTTTTGGCAAAACTTGAATTCGAAGATATAAAACTTGTCTTGAAACTTTCTCAAAATCATCTAGAAACATGTGAAATTCATCCAAACCTACAATATTTTCAAATGTTTTAACAAAATCTTCTAAAATTTATTACTGTACCGTTGTAACAGAACAGTAGTTTTTGCTTCATAGCCATATACGTCTTTTCATTTCATTGCCTACAAAGCTGGCCTACAGCACGAGCCCGTAACGTAACTATGTGTGCACCCACAATCAAAATTACCTACGATGTTTAACTCACAAGAAGCTAGCCAGACGAACACGAACCTGCCCAATCAAGCCAAGAAAAGCTTCATCCGATTATGTTCCGACCCGATCAACGTGAATTTTAGTTCAATATCGAGATCGAAATCTCACCATTCCGAATTCATCAAAACGAAATGCTAACGACAGAATCTTTTTGCCCGTACATCACAACGAGAGAGACGGTGTAGCAAGGAGAGGATGGCACTGCGCGCTCTTTACTCGAGGCGCTGGCGGTGGCCTCCTGGTGGGGGAACAGTGGCTCCTAAAGCGGCAGCAGCTGCTGCGGCCGCGAACAGTAGCCAGTGAACGAGCAGCGGCACCGTGCCACTAAAAAGCCTAAAGAACCCAACGCCCAAGGGCAAAAGGCAGCAAAGCCTGTCCAATCCGTCGCCTCGGCCGCACCGCACCGTACCTCGCACTCACAGTCACAGCTCCCTCACGAAACAGAATCATAAAGGCATGGGCGTCGCAGGCTAGCCACAGCGACGCGGCTGCAGCAGCCCAGCGAGCAACAGCGACAGCGACGAGCGCGGCAGCCGACGAGAGGACGACGCGGTCGCCGCAAGGGCAGAGAGGCATGGGGGGCTAGGCTAAGAAGGAGATGGCTGCAGAGCGACGCGCTCGGAGGCATTAATGTGGTCCTCCTCCTCTCCTCGCGGTCGCGGTTGATTCTCCCGTCTTTTAACTAACCCCACTCGGTCCGGAAGGGGGCAGACCGCGGGGGCGGAACCCTAGTGGGCGGGCGGGCGGGCGCCATGGGCATCGATCTCAACACGGTGGACGAGGAGGAGGACGCGCCGGCGGCGGCGGTGTGCCGGGAGCTGTGGCACGCGTGCGCGGGGCCGGTGGCGGCGCTGCCGCGGCGGGGCAGCGCGGTAGTCTACCTGCCGCAGGGGCACCTCGCGGCTGCCGGCGGCGGCTGCGGAGGGGACGTGGCGGTGGCCCTGCCGCCGCACGTGGCGTGCCGCGTCGTGGACGTCGAGCTATGCGTGAGTGGAGTACTGTGCTCATGCCACGGGGGCTTTTGGTTTCTGGCCGTATTGCTTGTTTTGACGACGGGGATTACATTCACATGGCTGTGACTGTGAGCAGGCGGATGCGGCGACCGATGAGGTGTACGCGCGGCTGGCGCTGGTGGCGGAGGGCGAGGTAAGACGCTGCTTAAATCACTCGATTGGATTCATGTGCTCCTGTCCTGTGATTGAATGGGAATTTTTGGGTGCGAAACGGCTGCTTTGGCTCGTTTTCGGGTTTCGACGTGGTGTCAGCATGTAATGTAACGTAATGTTTGCGTGTGTGCTTAGATTTAGTTTTGATGTGCAAACATGTCATTCTAGTTCTTTCTACTTTTATTTAGCTACTTAATTTGGCCTTGCTAGATCTACCGTGTCTTACTACCTTTTCATTTTGCACTACGCCTAGCTAGCGTGCCACTATTTGCATATTATTGCTGTGGGCTAATTTTCTGTGGGAGATTAGTGGTGGGCGAAGGGGAGAATATGTATCGGGACGGCGGAGCGAAGGGGGTAACGAGAGCGCTCGCGCTCGCGGCCTCGCCCTCGTTCGTTGGACTCGTTCCAGTCCAGCGACGACGAGGCTCTCAGCACGCTTGTTTCTGGTTTACCTCGTTCTTGATAGCCTCATCCTATTACAAGATGAGTCCTATATAAATGGTTAAGCAAATCTGATCCTTAGGGAACCTTAGGTAACCTTGATCATTAAGGGATCTTGTCTAACAAATCATATCCTCAAGGGATACTTGCCCAACAAACCGACACTTGCCAACTAGCCCGTCCTATTCCTTTCCTGCGGATGGACCGGCCGGCCCACCTGCCTGGGCCTTTGCGGCGGCGCTGGTAGGTGCGGCCATAGAAAGAGTCCCCAACAACTATGGTACCTGATCAATCACCCTGGCGCATCATTTATCAACTCAGTGCCAAATGACAATTGACATACCTTCGCATTTTGCATGTTCTCTTCATAAAATGAAAGGGGAAAAATATTTTGTTTGGGAAATTGTATTTCTATGGACATGTTTAGATGCATTAACTGGAGTCACTGGACATTTGGTTGGTTCAGGTCTTTCAGAGAAACCTGCGTGGTGGTGGAATTGAAGGGGAAGATGACTTGGTGGATGGTGATGGAGAAAGGAAGTCCCGGATGCTGCACATGTTTTGCAAGACCCTTACGGCCTCCGACACGAGCACGCACGGAGGGTTCTCTGTTCCTCGCCGTGCTGCTGAGGACTGCTTGCCACCTCTGGTGATAAGACTGGAAGATTGATTTGGGACATTTGGCACTTGAAATGACACCTGGCCTTGTATTGCAACTCTAACCACTTCTGTTTGCTTTGTTCTTTCGTAGGATTACAAGCAGCTCAGGCCTTCCCAAGAGCTTGTTGCCAAAGATTTGCATGGAGTGAAATGGAGGTTCCGCCATATTTATAGAGGTGAGATCAGTACTAATGGAGTACTTGATCAGGAGTTTGCAATGCCCTTTTTATATTATTTATTTATTTATTCTGTTGCTAGTATATGTTTCATTTGACACTTCTAATTTATGTAGTTATGTATGATGCTTCCATATACTTTTATATTTCAGAGTCAAAGAAAGACCATTTCTAAAAGCTCTGTAACTGCATTTTGCTTTTTCAAAGATATACCTAATATAAATCTTGGAGGACCATTGTAGTCTATATTATGAAATATATGGCAGATGCAGCTTCAACTCTTTCCTAATTTCAAGACACTGGTAGTTTCTCCTTTATGTAGCCACACATTGGAACATTGCTGTTGTTGTTTCTTTTGTTGACAATGGTTTCCTTTTGTAATTAGTGTTTTGATGACTGGCATTGGCTTCATTGATAACTTGCTTCATATCTCCATACGCTTCATGTAGCAAATTTTGTTTGCACCAGCCATTCTTACTGATATAAAGTTGGATTTTGCTTTTGCAGCTTACACTATTTTGTTTTATGAGTTATATTATACTACTACATATAAGGGAACATTGTGTGCAGCAAAAGTTACTTTCATCATTCAATACCTTTTTTTAAAACGGAAATAGTGCCTTTGACATAAAGGACAAGCTTACTAATGTTTCTTTAAAGTACTTCTACCATCCATTATAATTCTGAGAGTCTGCTATCATTTATCTTGTAGTTTTAGCAAGTGATGGATCGAAGTATCTCCTGTGATGTTATGATATGTTCTTTTGCATTCCAGGTCAACCTCGTAGGCATCTTTTAACAACCGGATGGAGTTCATTTGTCAATAGAAAGAAACTTGTCTCAGGGGATGCAGTCTTGCTTCTCCGGTAAGCATATGAACAATGTGATAAACTCAATAACTTTGTCTTTTTATTTCTTTTATTCAGAAAATTGTTTTTCCCTTTGTAGAGGTGATGATGGTGAACTAAGACTGGGTGTAAGGAGAGCCATCCAGCTTAAAAATGAGTCCCTTCTTAAAGCTTTCAGTAGCAGCAGCTCAAAGATACACACACTCTCTGCTGTGGCTAATTCCTTGAAAAATAAAAGTGTTTTTCACATTTGTTACAGCCCAAGGTTTGTTGTTTAAAGCATATAATATTCGTTTTTATGTAGTCAAGCTTGCTCGAATATTTGACGTATGGTACTGGCAAGATAAAATATGATGTTGACAAGGTGGTAGCAGTATAGCTACACCGATAATAATACATATGTCAAAAAGAACAATACAAACCCTTGATATATTTGTAAGCATTGAAATTGGACACACGAAATGAAATAGGTGTATTTGTCATCGAAAATACTTTTTTTTGTGTACTTGCTTGCTAATATCAAACACCAATGATCAATCAAAAGTTGTACATTAAAGAACCCAAGTAAAAAAAAGAACGATTTTTTCTGAGCTGGGGGAGTATAGAACATCCTCTTACATATTTGAATCTGAATTCTTGAACTCTGCAGAGTTACTGCATCAGAATTTGTTGTTCCATATTGGAAGTTCCTGAAGAGCTTGAACCATCCTTTCTGTATTGGAATGAGGTTTAAGATTCAGTATGGGTGTGAGGATGTTTATGAGAGGTATGCCCTTTTCAACTCAACTAAAATTTTCTTTTGTACAATATTTTATTGGGTTTTACTTTCTGTGTTTTAGGCGCTCTGGAATTATTTCAGGTATTAGTGAAGTAGACCCCTTGAGATGGCCTCGCTCAAAATGGAGAAGCCTGCTGGTATGCCTTTCAGCCGATTGTATTGATAATTTAACCTCTTGACTCAGGACCCCATTATCTTCCGGCTGCCTGGCGTGCTTTAGAAAACTTTGTTTCTTTTAGTTATGTTGACCACCGCACTGCGCTAAGACAGAAATGGGCCCTCGCATGGGTTTTTTTTTACACTTCTGATTGCAGAGTATGGTCGGTTACATTAGCAGATTGACTAGTATCACCTTGCTACTCTAGCCAAATAGAGAATTGTTGGGACAGAAATATTCTGGGTAATGATTTTGGATTCCATTAATGGGGCTAAACTTTCATAAGGGATTGGCCAAGCCACCTTATCATTACAGGGTTAGTATCATAGGATATGCCTAACAGCTTATAATGCAATTTATGACATTTTGGTCTTTGGCTAGGGGCACTTGTGCATGAACAAAGTGTAGTGGTGAAAACGTCTGCCATTTAGCAATGAATCAATGATGTTTGACTTGTTTTTATTGAGGAATAAGAAGTAAACTATGTTCTATTCATTTGCTTTAGATGGAGAATGTTTATATAGGTCTGTGTGGTGGGCTGAAGACACCTTTGGTGCAGCATCATTGAACATGAATTCAATTTACCAGTTGTGCCTTTTATTTAGAATGAATATATGGTATACAGGTTCACTAATATC
The DNA here is from genome assembly GCA_036346275.1 of Otatea glauca. Lineage (NCBI taxonomy): Eukaryota > Viridiplantae > Streptophyta > Magnoliopsida > Poales > Poaceae > Otatea > Otatea glauca. The sequence continues at coordinate 36,866,099 of CM070712.1, read as the reverse complement.
TGCATATCGAATTGCTTCATTTTCTACAGGTAAGATGGGAGGATGGTACTGACTGTAACAGCCAAAATAGAGTATCTCCATGGGAGATCGAGATAGTTGGTGGCTTCTCTATTGCTCATTCTCTGTCAGCATCCAGTTCTAAACGAACCAAGTTGTGCCCTCAGGGCAATTTTGACGTTCCAACTCTGTGTAAGTTCCGACTTCCCACGGCACAAGGCTGATATCTGTATGTATATATGGTATTCTTTAACCATATGTTAATTGACTTTGCATTAAATACTATAGATGGAAATGGTCGTCCGGACTACATGGGAACTGAAAAGTTCCCCAGGGTCTTGCAAGGTCAAGAATTGATGGGTTCTATAACTCATCGTGTTACAGGTTCTTCTCAGTCAGCTGATGTCACAAAATTTAATTCTTCTGATGCTAGGAGATTCCTTACTGATACACGAAGCTGCGTGTTAGGTGGTCCAACAAGAGGACTTCCCCCACGGAACTCAGGTTTTACCTACCAATCTGTAGGCTTCGGTGAATCTATTGGATTCCCAGAGGTCTTGCAAGGTCAAGAAATTTCTCAGACAGTTCCTCTGTTCCAAGGAATGATGTCTGATGCGTGTTCAGCAAAAGGCAGATATGGGTTGTACAATTATATGCATACCTCAGCTGCCATGAGTGGATTATCAGCTGCAACTCAAAGATACTCTCTCTCGCTATCTAGTCTTCCACCAGCACAAGTACATTCTCCCCCATCCGATCTTACGTTTAACCAAACAGTGGTTCCGCGGTTTGGGTTTGCAAGCAAGAACAATAACAAATATGCAAATGGCAGCCCTGGCACATTTGAAATTGGAAAGGCTTCAACACCTGGAGATGCTGATAATCCTGGGCCTGATGGAAGGGAGGTTGGCAGAAATAGTTGCAGACTTTTTGGTTTTTCCTTAACTGAGAAGATATTGCCAACAGAAGAAGATGGTGTCAAGGAAGGGAATTATGAAACTGATTGCCAAAATCCACGGATGTTAGAGTTGTTTGGACACAGCCGCTCCACTCCTGGTGCTCTTCTCGCTCTCTGCGCTGCTCCGCTAGGAATATGATGGGAATATGATGACACTTCAGTATGTACTTCCTAGTGCTTTGTAAGAAAGTTTACTTTCCCAGTATTCCAGGCTTCCAGCCGATGCCATAAGCTGCCTTTGAACCTCATACCCTGTATTGGTATGCAAAAGCTAATCAGTCATTTGCACAACAAGGGATCTTTGGTGAAGAGCAGCCGCCTCTCCATGCCTCGCACAGGTATAGTTAGCATTTTCTTGTGCCGTTCTAGTCTCATCGTATCCTGATGCACTCCATGCAGCAGTTGTGCCTGATGGCTGCCATGTAGCCAGTAAAAGTTCATTGATTGTACACCATGTACCCTGCATGCTGCTTTAGAGTCATGGGAAGGGCAGTGATCTTTGGCGTCAGCGTTTAATGTAGCCTATATATGTACTGTATTTCTGTAATTCAGAAATGGTCCTGTATTGCATCTGAAGCTGTATCACGAACCTCGATCGCTGTCTCCTTGGTCTTGACTGTAGTAGTGCTTCTATGCATTCCATCCTGATACAATTTGCACAAATCTTGAAGCAACCAATGACGTAAGTAATCAGTATTTATTTTTCATTTATGTTTTAATATTTGTGCAACTTTAAAATAGTGAGGTATAGAAGCACCTGTATCTGTGCTTTGCCTTTGGATGCTTGGTTCTCCGCTTGATAAATCCTGTTCTTAATGAGGGATGGAAGAGTAGTCAATGTATAACTGCTTGCCTAAACGGTATCAGCATAGGTAATGTGCAGATGAAGTTGCACGGTGGAAAGCCATGCAGATACATTTGCGTGATCAGAGGTGCTTCCATGCTTCTCTTTTTTACAGTTGCACAAATATTAAAGCATGAATAAAGGGTAGATGGTGATTACTTACCCCTTCACTTGCTTCAAGATTTGTGCAACTTATATTAGGAGGGAAAGCATTGAAGCACTGCTCTTGCGTGATTTGTTATCTGTTGAATGCGGACAGTGAGCACACCAACATATACCAGATACAGAGGAGATCTAAGGGTAGACCTCGATTACTGAGCGGATGCCGAGGACGGGCAGGATCTTGTAGCCGCTGAAGCCGGCGTCGTGGAATATCTTACGCCACTCGCCGCCGGCCTCCGTTGCCGGCACCGCCGTAGTATCCGCTCGCACTCCTCGTCCCCCAACCGATACAGAATCCACTGCCAAAAAAAAGGCCAAAGCAACCGCATTCATTGCGAAGTGCGGTGCGGGGAAGCTACTAAGCTAGATCAAGGAAGGCGCCTGTCCCGAGTCCTGACCTTGAGAAGGACCGCGTCGGCCGTAGGGACGTGCTCGAACATGTCCCTGGCGACGAACTCCACGCCGCCGTAGTCGCCATCGTGTCAGAACCTATGTAGGAGTCCGAAATGGGAGAAGTGAACTCAATTAAATCAACAGCTTAGATGCAACGATATCCTTTTGTTGATATCTGAAGGCTGAGAAGGGAGCCAGAACTCTTAAAAAGATGTAAGGTTGGGAAAAAGTTGTAGCGTTTCATTCAGATCTTACGGTTGCAATTTAATCATCGATTACTGTTAATTTTTTACTCCTAATTAGTGTTACACGTAGTTAAACCCTTGCTTCTTTTACCTATGTACCAGTTGGCGTACTCTATATAAGCCGCCGTCTTCAATTGGCTTGTATCCAGATATTGAAACCCTAGTTTATTTCTATGCTAGTTACTTCCCCAATTTACCTATTGTATTTACTTGTTCCTATTCTTTCGGTTCTTGTAATTAGCTTGAGATTCTTATTAGGATTCAGATTCTATCCCTGGGTCCTGGCAATTGATATCAGAGCTCAAAAATTCTTGACCAAAATCTCTCTGATTTTGTGTGGTTCGTGAGTGGTAAGGGTTTGGGAGCCACTTTCCCTGTAAAATTCCTAAGCTAGCTTTCGAAGTGAAAAATCTAGGAGAAGGTGATGGATTTCTCTACTGTGTGTTGTGGCAGCGATTAGAATTTCACGTCGAAGTTCAAAAAATGGTGCACTCATCGCCCATATATGGAAGCTTCACCCCCATTTCTTCCTCAGCAGCAAGGCATGGTGGTGCTAGTGGATTGCCATGGCATCAGCACAAGGGATATTTCTATGGAGGTTATGCCTACATGGTGTTTGACCAAATGCCAATGACGTACGGCTTCCACAACCTTGATTGTCAATGCGTGCTCCTAGCTGATGGCCAAGCACACTTACTTCGCTTTGCCCACTGATTACCCCTTGAACTTGGGCACTTCACTGACATCACCTGCATGGAGTGCAGCATCGGCATCACAGCCTTGCTGCCTCTAGCAGCGCCAACATCGTGTTCGACACCAGGTCTCTGCTGCGACACCAGCCTCAAGGCCATTCCTGAGCCACTGGTTGCACTCGTTCGAGCCTCACCACTATCGATGATTGCGCTGACATCGACCTCCGTCGCCATCGCGGACCACGCCATGAATACTGTTACTCTATGTGTGGACGCCACGCTGGTCAAGGAGTCGCCTACCAAGTGTTCGACGATAGGTCCCAACCGCAACGTTAATGCACTGATGTCTCCCAGCAAGCCGTGTCAACACCGACTTCATCCTTGACCATTAGTGCACTTGAAACCGTCAACACCTTCACCTTCAACACCATTTCTGTGACACCCACAACATGTTCGATGGATTGCGAGAAAGCGCACCATTGACATCGACCATTGCGCTGCAGCCACCAGCAACCTTTAGACACCAGCACAAGAGCTCAATGGACATCTCGTAGCCCAGCTAGCTATGGCTAAGGACACCTTGGAAGGAGCGAAAAACATGAAAAATGACTGGGAAGGAGGACAAAGAAAAATGAAGGATTGCTTTGTTGGAGTGGAGAGAGCCCTCAATCGAACGGTGGAAAAGTTGGCTCTCAAGAAAGAACCTGGTCACTTCTTGTACCATGCCTTGGACCTATTTGAGGAAATGCCAGCATGGAAGCTCGATGGGTTTAGTCCAAGGAGCAAAGTCACCATGTTCCAAATGATGCCACAATGTATTGATGAAAAGGATATGTCCCTGGTTAACTTGTTTGAAACCAAACCAGGGGATCCTGGTGTTCTCACATTCTAGTTCCTAACTAAGATAGAAGAGGTCTACCATGTGCTTGACAAGGTGCCATCATGGAGGCAAAATGGTTTTAGCCCAGGAGAAGGTGAGCAACACCTTCAGCTAACAAAGAGAATATACTCCCCTGCTACAAGGTAGTGGAATCTAGGTATTTTGACCCTAATTTCCTTAGGGATGATATGGTATATGAGTACAAGTCAATGCTTAATGTAGTTTGTCCAGAAATCATTGGAGTTACTAGTTCTTATTTTGCAAACTAACTCACGTGCTGACGTGAATCAACACTGGACTCAACTGTTATTGTGCTGCAATTCATGGTGTGATGCTTATCATGGTATTGTCATGGTGCTAATAACTATTGGGAGTATAAGCATTTTGAAAATTGGTGTTCAGTATTCTTAGGTGCATCTTAGTTTGTATGCTTACATTAAAGAGATGGTTCAAGCATTGCATTGTTATGTGCTTCTATTGCGCTGCTGCTTGGTTTACGCTCTCTTGCAGAATACTAGCCGGCTCACAGATCGGACTAAAAGAATTTCTTCTTACCATTATTATATAGAGGATGAACTAGGGCTATATAAATCACAAAAGCCTTGTCCAGTTGACCCAAGTTTGATTGAGTGTTTTGCTACTATTAGTAAACTGGGGCAAGATCTTGTTCTGATGACTTAGCCATACCAAATTAAGCATGAAAATGAAATGGTTTCTGCACTGAAAACAAGGAAATTTATTTAGCTGCTACAACAATGGCCACTTCCTGCTCAATCATTCACCAGGTCAAAGTTACACGAAGTCATGACAAAACAAGTCGAACAACTTCTTCACTTATACTCATTATTGGATTATAAGAATGTTCTTCACATCTCAGTTTGGGTAGCAAATTGGTTATCCTCTGAAACAAATGTGCTTGTTGAGATGTTAAAAGGAGTACCAATGACAAATGGTGTGGGCATCAGAGAATTTGTAGCTAAGGATATTATTTCCAATTTGCATCTTATACAGTCTGAGTTACAAGTTTGTTGTGCTGATGATATGCTATCCACATTGGAAAAAGTACTATTCTGGGTTGCAATTATTGTTGGAGGTGTCATATTCCCATTGTGAAGGACAATACTGTTAAGCTTTCCTTGTTGGCCAAAATGCTACAACTAAATGGTGTCTATCACACAGATCTTTAATAGGGGTGCAATCTGCTTAGATTCGGTCGGATATTGCTCTTTTCGTATCATAAACTATATTTTTTGTTGGATTCGGAATCGGATACGAATAGTATCATATATGAATACGGCACGGATAATATCGGTCATGAATTCGAAGAGAATACGGAGCCGAATCAATACGATACCAGATTTTTTTTTGTCGGATATCACGCGAGAATAGACGGTGTCCGACACCAATCACTTGTCAAGCTACACGTATTGCCTTCCCTTGAGCTACATAGTATTCCCTTAGATCATTATCTTTAGACTCACATTGTTTACATCAAGGTGAGTCCTCCTTACATCATGAATGAATCCATATGGCCATATGAACCGAGAAAAAAAAGAAACTGCTACCGGTTTGGCCTGAGCTGAGATGGACACGAATTCGCAATGGTACTAGCAAAATTTTAACCTCGCTTTGGGTTTTACCTTTGCACCGTCGGTTTAAAATTTTGAACCACCTTCACTACTCAGCGGCAACTGCATCTGCATGCATCAGCGGACACGCACGACGTCATCGTCTTCCCACGAAAATTTTATAATTCCTGCGGCCTCAACGGGTGGCAGGATCAGGATGGTACGTACCCAACGCAGGTGGGTCCCACTGCCCCGTACCGCCCACATCCTCCCTGACAAGTGAGGTTGGCCCGTTCGAAGTGGCGCAGGCTCCGTTTCCTCGTGCTGTCCCCTCGGATGGACTGTCAAGAGTCAGGACTCAAGACAGGAAGTCACACCAGGAATTTCCCTTGGGCTAGACTATGACTTTTTGAAAATATCCGAGAATATTTTTGAAAAATCCCGATCCGAAGGGTAGTATTATCCCTAATCCGATACCGAATCCGAATCAAAATATCCGAAACCGAATCCGACAACTATCCGACTTAACGAGCCGAATCCGATCCGAAGGTATCCGATCGATCGGTCGGTCGGCAAATATCCGATCCGATTGCACCCCTAATCTTTAGTGCTCTAAATGAGATATATGCAAGTTACTTGATGTGTCTTAACAACCATTTTTGTTCTGAACAATATGTCATGGCAACATTTTTCTTAGGAATTTATATTTATATGGAAATCATGGAGCCAATTAGCTGAACAAATATGCTGACTAGTGGAGCATTCATTGATGTCATAGTGATTGATTTCTTCCTTTCAAGTGCAGTTTGGCTGAAAACAATTGGCTATATTCGAAATGGAAGAGTTGAGAACAAGAAAGGCACGCTTCCAATTCCAAAACCACCAATTGAACCACTTAAGTATAAATCGCAATACCAATTCCATGGTTATTGTTCAAGTTAAAGATGGAACAATCACTAAACAAGCTACTGGAAATGTTTACGGTTCTAAAAACTGAGAATATGCTCTTTGGTAGTGTAAAACTATAATGTGAAAGCAGAATATGGATTACCCTTGCTATGCACTTCATGAGATCGAGCAAACTAAGATTGCTTAAGGCTGTAAGTGATACTCACTTTCAGATTTCTGAACATATTATTAAGAGCTATGACTATATTGGAGTTATCTTGAAATTTCTGGTTGTTTTTAGAGAATATGACCTTATCAATAATTGTATGCTACCTCTGATAGCATATGTTGAGGAAGCAAGTAGCAATGGAATTAACATGTTTAGAGTTCAGACATGGAGCATAAATCCTGCTACTATTATCAACTATGATGGGTCAGCTTGGTGCGTCTTGTTACATCTGCTCAGGGTATCATTTCCCATGCTAGCAGTTGCAATTGAAAGGTGGGGATATAAGCAGTGGGATCCTGGCATTCAAGAGATTTTTTTTGCAACCTTGATGAAACAAATGTAATATCTAAAAGAAAATGTGGTGCCATAAGGATATATGAAGTAGCCATGGGCTGTACAACAAGAAATCGGTCAGAAGCAAAAATTGGTGTATATCTTTCAATGGCCTTCACTTTCGCATCAAATATTACTTATCGGCAACATCCTGGATCAGTTTGTACTTATGTCATGGAGGATTTTTTGCTACAAATTAATAGGATCCCATAAATTGTGAAGTTACTCTTTCGTTAATTTCTTACTTACCTCCTTGAAGATGGTCCAGTGAAGCAATCAGTTCAATTCATCCTTGAGGACAAGGGTCTTCAAAGGAGGGAGTATTTTTAGAACCTTAGCAGGAGTTTGAAATGGGGAAGTGAACTCAATTAAATCAATGGCTCAGATGCAACGATACCCTTTCGTTGATATCTGAAGGCTGGGAAAGGAGCCAGAACTCTTAAAAAGATTGTACGATTGGGAAAGAGTTGTAACGTTTCATTCAGATCTTACGGTTGCAATTTAATCATGGATTACTGTTAATTGCTTATTGCTAATTAATGTTGCGCCCAATTGATACGCGCAGCATAACATCATCATCATTTTATTCCCCTACTATTGGTCAAGATAATCTAAAACAATTCCATGGACTGTTAACACGTGCCCGTGCTAAACAAATCAATCAACAGGTGAATTTGCTCCTTAATAAGAACTACTTTTCTTGTGAGAGTCAGCTGCTACCTAATGCAACTATTTTAACTACTCTCAGGTATGAACGTGATACAAGTAAGTGTGAACTCAGGTATGAACGTGATGAAAGGAAGTGTGCACACCCAAGAGAAGATCAAGAGAAGCAAAGACAAATTACCATGCAAGGTGGGAACACGAAAGAGCTTCACTCGGCCTTCAATGATAAGTCTGAATTCAAATGGACCTAGAGAATGCAAACGGACTCTGTTTAGGGTGTGTGAGTACTTGATTGAAAGATAATTTCGTGCTCTTTCCAACGGATCTAGCCTCATAATTAAATTCCATTCGAACTGGCCACAGCATTGAAAAACGTGCAACGGTCTCCTCTTGTGTTGGGTGCTGCGCCACCATTATGTTTGATCCTTGCCAACCTTTTGTCTTCCTCTCCTCCCCTATATATAGAGAGGTACCCCTTTGTGTTTTGGTAGACAATTTGAATATTGAAATAGATATGCTATGCATGTTCTTGGGTTTTCATGCCACCGACTGAAACATCTCTGAGATTGTGCATTCCTTCCCGTTGTTCTTGCAAGCTCTTTGTGATTGCAGCGAGGATTGTAATCCACTTGACTTGGTTGAGTGGACAACGTGAGGTTGGGCGAACTCCGTCTTTGCAGTTGTTGCACTTGCAACGGTTGGCTGCACAAGATTTGTCAGGTTTCACGAGTATCTTTGATTCTACGCCGTGAAGGTCGGGCACCCCTCGTATCATTTGGTATCAGAGCTCCGGTTGTCACGGTAGAATCTTTTTACCCATAGTTCTAGATTCACTTTCAGCTATATACCAGAAAAAAAATTGCCACACAAAAATATCAACTCTAGTTGGATCTGTGTTTTCTTCCTTATCTGAAAAATGCCTTACAAAAATATTAAACCCTAGTTTCCTTCCCGTTGTTCTTGCAAGCTCTTTGTGATTGCAGCGAGGATTGTAATCCACTTGACTTGGTTGAGTGGACAACGTGAGGTTGGGCGAACTCCGTGCTGCAGGTTATTGCACTTGCAACGGTTGGCTGCACAAGATTTGTCAGGTTTCACAAGTATCTTTGATTCTACACCGTGAAGGTCGGGCACCCCTCGTATCACCAATTAAACCCTTGCTCCTTTTACCAGTGTACCAATCAGCGTATCCAGATATTGAAATCCTAGTTTATTTCTATGCTAGTTACTCCTCAATTTACCTACTGTATTTACTTGTTCTTATTCTTTCAGTTCTTGTAATTAGCTTGAGATTCTTGTTAGGATTCGAATTCTATTCCTAGGTCGTGACAGCTCGCGATGAGGTGAGGCAGCTCCAGGACGCTGCGCTTGGCGTGCAGGAACGCGACGGCGCCACTGGACCTGTCGCCGATGTCCACTAGCAAGGTGAGCCCCTAGAACAGGTCGCAACTGTGGTTGGTCACGAGCAAGTCCATCACAAAGTGGTCGTGGCGCACCATGGCATTGTTGAACGACATGCCGAACTGCGGGTCTTCCCTCGCCATTGCCAAGAGCTCACGCCTGCCGTGCACATCAATGAACAGCACGCCCGCCTCCGCGTCGTCGTCGATCGCATGGAATCACGAGACCAGCGACACAGACGGTGACACAATGGTGGGGTGCACCATGGTGAGCGCGAACAAGGAGAGGCCCTGCCATGCGTCGGGCGTGGAGACGAGGAGCTGTGAGAGTAGGGTGAGCCCATAGGCGTCTGCTCCTCCGCCACCGGCGGCCGAGTCTAAGAAGCCAGTGTGCGTGAGCAGCCACATGATGTGGTGTAGGTAGGGCAGCAGGGAGAGCTCGACGACGAGTTCGAAAACCATGGTGGTGGATGGCATTGGGGATGTCGAGCTCGACAACGCGCCGGAGGGACATGGACTTGGTGTATGTGAAGACTTGGTTCCGCAGCTCGGCCTGCGCCTGGAGAAGCTCATCGGTGGCGAGGTCTCCATGGATAGTTGTTTTTACTCTTCTTTTTTTTTTTGCAAATTTGGCCCTCTACGAATGCATTTGCATATTTAGCTTCATCCTGGTCGTGGAACGCTGGAAGGTGACACGTGTCAAATTCCATGCTCTTTTACCGCGAAAGGTCACCGAAGCTCTTGGGACTGTGGCAGTGTGCCTCCAGCGCTCCCTGGCTGCGGCAGCGCGTGCTGCTGCCCTTGCCAGCTCGGGCCTCCCACGCACGGCAGGAGCGCCTTCCGAGGTAGTGGAGGAGGCTAAATATGCAAATACGTTCGGATAAAAAGCTAGATTTGCAAAAAATGAGAGACGAGGGAGACTAGACGGAGACTCCGGGAAAGCTAGCTTTTGCCTTAGTTAGAGGTCAACAAGAGGCACCCGACTTATTCATCTTCTGAGAAGACGACGTTTGTATAGTTATATAGTAACATGGTGTTGTTACACAACATTTGTATGGCGGCACTTGCCAAGCAACCCCGCCTCGCTAGGCTAGGCAAACTGTTAAATGGTTAATTAATTAAAATTGGTGAATTAAGTGGTTGATTAACTGATTTGATGGACATTCCTGTCGAGGAAAGGGAGATTGCCACGAGCCTTTGTTACCTTGTCACGGTACGGGAACACGGTAAGTAACATGTGGCGCTGCTTCTATGGTTGGGAACGGCATTAGTTTTGCAAATTCGTTTGAAAGAACGTATTTGTAAAAAGGAGTGTATCAGGAACTAGAAAAGCAAAGGCTTCTTGGCTCATCTGCAGTGGGCACCGTACATAGTAAAGTGCAGGCCGAATCAACCCATGACACATGTCCTGGTAACTTCACCCACTCAACCGAGGTTTCATTATCACGTAATCGTAGTTAAAATCGATCAAAACAGCCAAATTATTTCCTAACAATCAGGCAGGGGCGGTACCAAGGGCTCCAAAATTTTGAAAAGTTGTATTAAATCATCTCTTTAATATGCTAAAATTTTTTATTGAATTGGTTTTGATTTTGGTGGTTTAGGATTTTTAAGACTTTAGAACTATTTATATTATGCTTTTAGCAAATTTCAAATATATGTGTTGAATTTACGATGTTATAAAATAATTGTAAAAGACTACAGAGTTGTACGTGTAAAGTATGCACACCCAACGAAAAATTTCTAGTTCCGCTACTGAAATCAGGAAACTCCTCGCCAAAGAGAGAGAGAAGAAAATCAGGTAACTAATTGTTTCACTCGCACAAACAATTGCATGTTACTTCTTCCCGTGCGAGAGGTTTTCCATCCCTCGCCCCGTATTTGGATCTAGAAGATCAACAAGAGTGTACTCGAAGCCGGGTTCACAAAACTGAAATTGTGAAAAACCGCAAAAACCGAAACCTGAGAACCGCAAAAACCGCTCAAAAATCGTAAAAAACCGAAGGGTTAAGAAATATTTTTTTTGAAAAAATTCAAAAAAATCGAAGTTTTTCGCGAAAAACCAGCCAACCAATTGAATGTTCCTAAAAAAAGGTTTTCGAGTGGTTTTTTTTTTGCGAAAACCACGGTTTTCAACGTATTTTTTTTTAATTAAACCGGTTTACCGAGTGGTTTTGAATCTCGAATCAGAGTGGTATGATCGAAAACAGCAAAAAACCGAACGGTTTACCGCAGTTTCGTGAACCCTCACTCGAAGTGAAAAGTATGGCAGAAGTTCTAGTTTGCCCTTCGTCGCCAAATTACGCAGCTGGTTTATGATACCGGACAGGGGCCGGCTACGCATTGCCTAGTTGCATACTGCAAAGAAATCTTTACGAAATTGTTCTACGGTCTAACTAACCCAGTGGTGGATCTTTTGTATTGGTTAGCGAGTACTCAGTGGCAGGCACATCTTTCTCTGAATTTCGTTCATATACACGTAACGTAAGCCCACTTAAGTCCAACTATAAAATACAAAGTATTGCAATTAGGAGTCTTACGTATGGTTAAGACCGTCGCAAAGAAAAAAGACCATCACTGTAACAAGCATTAGACAACTCACTCCCATCCCATCTCACCAAACTTCTTTTGACAGTCTTCTTCAATTTGTTTTTTCTCTGCAAATGTTGACTTGTAGGGATATTTCGTAGATATGTGAGAAACTACACTACTTACAGGGACATTTTTTATAAGGGAGTTGCTAGCAATTGGACGTCCGATCCCAGTTGTTTTTCTCGGACACGTCGGCGCAACAATTTTTTTTCATTTATGCAATATTTTTTCCTATATGTGCAACATTTTTTGTGTGCATATTTCTACTGTTATCGAGCGTTTTTGTTATACATGGTGATTACAAATGTTGCACGCATAGAAAGAAAATGTTACGGCGATCCGGGTCGACATTCATATGGTTATAGAAAGAAAAATCGGAATTCCGATCATAAGTCATTAGATTTTATAATCTTCCAAAAGTTAAAGTAGAGGCTGGAGAGAGTAGAAAGAGTCAAAGATAAACACAAGGCAGCTCCCGAAGGAAACAGAAGCCTGCCTGCGACGACATATTTCCCGGCGATGTCGGCTCCGCTAGCTGCGAGCGCCTGGTTGCGGCCGTCCGCGACCGGGCGTGCAACGCGTCTCTGTGACACGAAGTCCTTCACCGACAACACCAACTCCGCCCCGAGGCGCCTCTGCATCGGACGACGCAGTGCGGACAGTGTAGAATGGAATGGTTGAAGCGTTTTCTATCACACTTGGGTGGCCGCAGATTGCGTGTTTATATAGGCACCAAAGCTGGGTGCAAGAGACAAAACAAGGCAACCGAATCAATATATTGTTGGAGTTTCTATCTATACACAGCCTAGAATATATCCTTTCTATCTATAGGAGATTGATTCGGTTGATTGAAGATTACATGCACGAGAAACTTCTAGAATATTACCTCTAACACCCCCCCTCAATCGCAACTGTCTAAGTTGAGATTGCGTCGAAGTTCTTGTAGTCTCTGTTGAGAAATAGCCTTGGTGAAACCATCGGCTAATTGATCTTGAGTGGATATAAACCGAACATCGAGCAGACGCTTGACAACTTGATCGCGAACAAAATGATAATCAACCTCAATGTGTTTCATTCGAGCATGAAAGACCGGATTGGATGACAAGTACTTAGCCCCCATATTGTCACACCAGAGCCGAGCAGCACGCGGAGAAGAGACTTGAAGCTCCTTCAATATGGACTGAACCCACATAAGCTCGGCCGTAGCGTTAGCCATGGATTTGTACTCTGCCTCAGTACTTGACCGAGACACCGTTGGCTGCTTCTTGGCGCTCCATGATAGCAAGTTAGACCCAAGAAAAACAGCAAAGCCACTCGTAGATTTCCTGTCATCAGAGCAGCCGGCCCAATCCGCATCGGAGAAGGCGCTAAGAAGAGTCGATGATGATTGCCGAATCTTGAGGCCAATACCAAGAGTAAACTTGATATACCGCAGTATGCGTTTTACCGCAGTCCAGTGAGCAGTTGTAGGGGAGCTCAAATACTGACATACCTTATTGATGGAAAAAGCAAGGTCAGGCCGGGTGTGAGACAAATACTGAAGAGCGCCCACAATACTGCGATATTTGGACACGTCATCTGGTCCAAGCGGATCACCATCACATGCTGACAATTTTGTCGTGGTGGAGAGGGGAGTAGTAACAGGCTTACAATTCGACATACCAGCTCGCCTGAGAATATCCGAGGCATACGTGGTTTGGGTGAGCAGAATGCCATCAGACAACTGGTTAACCTCAATTCCCAAGAAATAATGAAGAAGCCCCAAGTCTTTATGCGGAAATTCAGCTTTCAGATCAGATAACAGAGCATCAACAGCAGCCGGACAAGAGCTTGTGACTATGATATCATCAACATACACTAATAAATAAATCGTGATTGCACCCTTCTTATAAATGAACAAGGATATATCAGCTTTTGATGAAGTGAAACCAAGAGCTTGAAGCTTGAGACTAAGCCGAGCATACCAAACACGCGGAGCTTGTTTCAGACCATATAGGGCCTTATCCAATTTACAGTGATAATCCGAATGAGAAGGATCTTGGAACCCAGGAGGCTGTTTCATATACACATCTTCCTCTAGAACACCATGAAGAAACGCGTTCTGCACATCCAGTTGGCGGAGGCTCCAACCCTGAGAGACAGCAAGAGACAAAACAAGGCGGACAGTAGCAAATTTAACCACTGGGCTAAAAGTGTCACCATAGTCAATGCCGTAACGCTGTTTAAAACCCTTAGCCACCAATCGAGCTTTATGACGGTCAATAGACCCATCAGCTTTTCTCTTGAGTTTATAAACCCATTTGCAATCAATCAAATTTCTGTTAGGTGCGGGAGGAACCAAGTGCCATGTTTTATTCCGCAGAAGGGCAGAAACCTCTAGGTCCATGGCAGCTTTCCAGTGTGGGTCGGATAATGCAGCAGACAAACTGGAGGGTTCTTCACAAATTGTCAAATTTCCATACCTGATCGTGCCATCTGTGTACTTTTTGGGCTGCACAATGCCAGCCTGTAGCCGGGTGCGCATAGTAGGAGGCAGAACAGGAGCCGAGGCTGATGGCGTGGAACCAGCAGATGCTGAAGGCAAATTGACGTCGGCGAGGGAGGAACCAGCCGCACCAGGGTCGGCACGTGGCAATCCCGAAGTGGCCGGAGCTGTTGATGCGGCCGGGATGGTGGGAAGCACCGCGTTGCTGGGCACACCTGCAGCTGAGTCGGAGGAGTGTGGCGCGGAGGCCGGCAACGGATCAGCGCCAGAATTGAGGCCACCAGCCGGGACAGAATCGGCAGCAGGGATCATCGGTGGCTGCAAAAGCTGGTTAGGCCATAAAATCGGAGAAGGCATGCTGGATTCAGTAGGAGAATTAGTCACAAAATCATCTGAGTTTGCCCGAGAATTATTAGGATCGGGTAGAAGAAGCACGTCAGAGGTATATCTAGCACCGGCTGTGGGATGGAGAGCAGCAAAGGGGAAAAACGTCTCATCAAAAACAACATCACGTGAAATATAAACATGGCCCGTAGAGATGTCAAGACACTTGTAACCCTTGTGAAGATTACTATAGCCTAGAAAAGCACACCGAATGGACCGAAACTGGAGTTTATGGGTGTTGTATGGCCGCAAATTTGGCCAACAGGCACAGCCAAAAATGCGTAGACTAGAGTAGTCTGGGGTAGCACCTAAGAGACGGTGGAGCGGTGTGTCATAATCAAGAAGCTTAGTAGGAGTTCTATTGATAAGATGTGTTGCGGTGAGGAACGCTTGGTCCCAAAACTTAAGTGGCACATACGCATTAGCGAGTAAAGAGAGACCCTTCTCAACAATGTGCCTGTGCTTACGCTCGGCGACCCCATTCTGCTGATGAGCATAGGGGCAGGACACCAAATGAGTGATGCCAATGGTACGAAAAAATGAATTAAGCCGCTCATATTCGCCACCCCAATCGGTTTGCATAGCAATGATTTTCCTATTGAGCAAGCGCTCAACTAGGCTTTGAAATTCTTTGAAGAATTGAAACACCTCAGACTTATGGCGAAGAAGGTAGATCCAAGTAAATTTACTATAATCATCAATGAAGCTGACATAATATTTTTTATTACCAAATGAATCAATGGCGGGTCCCCAAACATCGGAGAACACCAGATCTAATGGAGCAGTAGACTGACTGGTCGACTGAGGATAAGGCAACTGATGGGCCTTAGCACGAAGGCAGGCATCACAAACAGACTCCGAGGAATCTAAGCTGGAACACATTAGGTTATTATTTCTAATGACACGAGCGACAATATCACGCGATGGATGACCTAATCTGCAATGCCAACGCTCAGAGGATGGCTTTATTGCGGCAAGGATGTGCTTCTGGGTAGGTGATGCAAGAGATGTCAACGGGTAGAGACCGCCCCTACATGGTCTGCGCACCAGCACTTTCCTCGAGACCTGATCCTTAATTAAGAAAAAGAACGGATGTAACTCAATAAAGGTGTTATTATCAAGAGTGAAACGATGAATGGAAACAAGGTTTTTATGGGCAAGAGGAACACGAAGGACGTGATTGAGGTGCAGAGGACGGGAGGAAGTGGGCAAAGCAGAATGACCAATGTGAGTAATCTCCATACCTGCACCATTAGCCGCCCGAATCTGATCATTGCCATTGTAACGATCATGAGCTGTTAGCTTCTCCAGCTCACCGGTGATGTGATCAGTCGCACCGGAGTCAAGGTACCAGTTTGGATCAGCAGCAGTGGAGGATGACGCCATGGCCGCGACCCGATCATCAGGAGTGAATTCTTCATCAAAGCGGTACCAACAGATATTAGCTGTGTGACCGACCTTAAGGCAGACCTGGCAGCGTGGACGAGACTGTCCACCGGATTGATCTGCCGGTGGACCGGGGCTGCGCCTGAAGTGGCTGTTGTTGCTGTAACCGCCGCGCGATGACAATGAAGGAGAACCGCGGCCATTACCGCGCGAGCGTCCGCGGCCGCGATTTGGAGAACCGCCACGCCAGGAGCCACCACGACCACGAGTGGCCGCATTGGCTGATCCATGAGCAGCGTACCCGCCGCCAGACTGCTTCGCAAGCCGAAGCTCATAGCTGAGCATCTGCGAGTATAACTCGGTAGGGGAGATTGGCTCGACACGAGTGACGATGGACGACACAAGCGAGTTGTAGATTTCTTCATCAAGGCCGGTGAGGACGTAGGCGACGAACTCCTCATCGCCCAAAGGTTGGCCGGACGCCAACATCTCGTCGGCATAATTCTTCATCTTGGAGTAGAATTCGGCCATAGTGGCCGTGCCTTTCTTCGTGGTGGCGAGCGCAATGCGCGTGTTGACGGACCGCGCACGTGTGCGAGATCCGTACATAGCCGCAAGGGAGCTCCAGACGTCGGCCGAGGTCGTGGCTGTCGTGACACCCATCAAGACCTCGCGCGTCAGAGAGGAGAGGATATATCCCAGCAGCGCTTGATCGCGAGTCACCCAGTTGATGTACTTGGGATTGGGCTGCTCCGTAGAAGCGCCGTTAGCCGTCACAGAGACGGTCTCAGCCGGCATCTTTTCTTTTCCGGTGAGCAGAATAATAACTAATTAATTAGCAGTTATGGCTGGGATGATGGAGGAGAAGCAGGGGAGGAGCGCGAGCATGGTTGCAGTACTACTTGTGATGGCGTGCCTAGTGCTGTTGTCAGCCGCAGCAACAGGGCATGTGGAGGTCGGCGATGTGGGCGAGTACTGGCAAAAGCGCGCGCAGGAGGCCCGCCTCAGGAACCATGGAGGCCCCCTCAACGACCTTGTCGCTGCAGCCACTCGCTTCCACCAAGGCTTACTCCATAGGGCTTACAGCCGGCGGTCTCTCCTGGACGATGATGCACGTACGCAGCCTACGTCGACGCCGCCCCAAGCTCATGAACCCTCTACCGTTGAAGGTGGCAATAACCATCAACTAGTACATGACCCGTAATTAATTATTGATTCTCTTGTTAGCTTCATTTCCTCCTCCTTATATATGGTCGATCATGCTGCATGCACTGTGGCATGGATATATATCTAGGCATGCAGATGGAGGACATACATACAAGACATATCAGATCTAGCTTGGAGAAGAAAAAAAATGTCTAATTTGACATGCATGTACTTCACTAACCATACTACATTATATGTATATTCCTAGCTAGCTAATTCTTGTTTTTCTATCCGCGCTAGTGCGTTGATTGTATTGCAACAGAAATATATCCAACTCTGCGTAAAAAGAATACCCATCTTCTCTAGCATAGCATGACAATCTGTGATACAAATGTATTTCAAAAAGACAAGCTCTGATACCATATCAGGATTTGGGCACTCCATAGGCGGTAGTTGGTTTTGGTGAGTTTTTCCGTGACCGGGATCGAGAAGGAGGAGGGGATGGTGGTGGAATTTGAGGAGCTACTCGCCATGATGGATGTGTTGTAGAGGACCTGGCTCTGATACCATGTAGAATGGAATGGTTGAAGCGTTTTCTACCACACTTGGGTGGCCGCAGATTGCGTGTTTATATAGGCACCAAAGCTGGGTGCAAGAGACAAAACAAGGCAACCGAATCAATCTATTGTTGGAGTTTCTATCTATACACAGCCTAGAATATATCCTTTCTATCTATAGGAGATTGATTCGGTTGATTGAAGATTACATGCACGAGAAACTTCTAGAATATTACCTCTAACAGACAGAACCTTGTGAGGGCCGTTGGCTAAAATCTTCGATTTCTTGGCCCAGTTGCATGAGCTCACACACAAATTCCCCACTGGTAGCTCCACTCGGTCGATTTGGTTGGGATTTTCCTGTTGTCGGATTCCCATTTCAAGTTCTAGCATTTTTGGGGTGTGATTTTGTTTGCCGGATGGGACCTGTTTGGGGATGTGCTTCAATTTAGGGCTAAAAGTCATTCAAATAAAATACCTGCAAAGCAGCTGAGAAGTTAAGTCATAGTAAAAACACACTTAAAGCTGTAGCCGTTAAGGAGAAATTTTTCAGTTGTGGCTTCGCTCGACCGTGTCCCACCTCGCTCTCCGCCTCCCTCCTCGCCCGGTCGCCTCCCCTACTCCCTTCGGCTCGAGCGCTTCCTCCACGACTTCCTCTTCCTCAAAAGCTACAACTGTAGCAGCTACTTTGTCCTACGACATAAAAAGAAAAGCCACAGCCGTCAGCTAGAACTGCTTTAGAACTACTTTATAGTCTAGCAAACAAAAAATAACTTTCAACCCAGGAATAACTTCCCTAAACAGACCATTATTTCCATGCAGTATCGATATGGAATTGAACTGTGCGGATAACGAGTTCTTTGTTGAATATGCCCTTGTGTGGATGGCAGTTTCGCATCGTTTCATATGGTCTTAGGTAAATCCACCTAGTTTATATGAAAACCTAGATAAGAGTTTGATGGATGTGAAATCACTTAGCAGTTAAGCAGCAAAGTGAGCTCGGGTAAAAGATGACGTCAGTTGCTAATGTGTACTCAATAGTGTTAGCTCCAATTCCCAAGTCCAGCTCTAGGTTTGAACCTAGAATGTGCCACTTGTGTTTTGCTGGGACAGAGATCCAGTGAGGTTTGAATGGGGCCTAGATTTTCTAAATACTGTAGTAAAAACATTGTTCACTGGGTTTTTTTTTCCTGTATCAAGTTGCTGTAGTGCTCGTTTCTGGACGATCTGAGCCATTGATTCGTCAGATCGAATGGCTCAGTCGAATGGGGAATTCAAACTTCACTGAAGCCCTGTCCGTTTTGCTGAAGTTATAGTGTACCTGTGTGAGTAACAATTTTCTGGATAAGTTAGGGAATATCAATGTTCATAAGTGTAATTTCGAATGAAGCATTTGCTGATATTTGAACCTAGCAGAGAATGGTTATGACTGATATAAGAGCAGTGCTTCAATACTTTCTCTCTCAATATAAATTGCACAAAAAGAAAAATATTGAAACACCTCTTCTGATATAATGCTTTTCGCTAGAAAGTAGAGACACTACCATATGCATGTGCTATTCTCAGAATCCCTGACATGTTATCTTCGGTGCAGGGCTTCAAATTACAGCTTCCAATTCGAATTGATGCAAAATTGCCCATGTTAAAAGTGGGGAGGTTGATGGCTATGAGGCTATCAAAAAACTGAAGATATGTTGGTTGACGAAGAAACCC
The DNA here is from genome assembly GCA_036346275.1 of Otatea glauca. Classification (NCBI taxonomy): domain Eukaryota; kingdom Viridiplantae; phylum Streptophyta; class Magnoliopsida; order Poales; family Poaceae; genus Otatea; species Otatea glauca. The sequence continues at coordinate 36,846,581 of CM070712.1, read as the reverse complement.
TTCAGCGTAATTTGGACAGAGCTATCCAGGAGGAAGATTATGCCCACGATGCAAAAATAAGGGACGATCTGCATATCCTCCACGAGGATACAAGGTCCTGTTTGGAATAGTTTCAGCTTCAGCTTTTTTTCCTCTGAAAGCTAAAAATTGTTCTAAACAATTAGCTTCTTTGCAACCGAAAGCGAAAAGCCAGCAGCTCATTTGTACTAGTAGAAGCTGCAGACCGAAAGCTGGTCTAAGGTAGCTTTCTACAGTTTCAGCGGATTGGGATTCTGACTTTGCCATTATAGTTGAAGAAAATACCCCCTCCTACTAAATATAAAATTCCAAACTTCACCCCCTCTTACCCTCATTCCTGACATGCACCTCTCACACCTAAAAGCTAGACTATCAAAACACCAAACCTCTTCAGCTCAGCCGTTCAGTCGTGCAACCCTTCAACCATATAGTCCAACCGAAAGCTACTTTTTAGAACAGCTACAACCATGCCAAACATGGCATGGCCTAAAGCTGTCCTCCTTGCAGCGAATGCACGGTTCTACAACGCTAAGAATGGAGATCTTGCTGGAATGTACTCTGTATCTCTATCTGGGCTAAGGGTGATCATGTATATGTTGTTCATCCCGCTGCAGGTCAGATCTCCGGTTACGATGTGGTCATGCAAAGCTGGGAGATGGTGTGCAATGCGGATTATGTGTTCCCGCTAAACATTGATCTCAAGAACGTAGAGGTTCATGTGTGGTGAACTTGGTTATGTGACATGCTTGGAGGTTGTTAAGACCAAAGGAAGAACTTGGGGAAAGCAAATCGCCACCAACGTTTTCGAGAAGGTTGATGGCTCATGGTTTATATGTACTCACCATGCTTCTCATATTGAGGAATGAAGCGTTTTTCATCTTAAAATTTTGGCACACAAACAAACATACATGGTTTTGAGATTAGCCCTGTATACTTATGCGAGTGATATGTATCATGCATCGATGTTTTGTCAGGAGAATATTTATGCTTGTTGCAAGAGAAAAATTTTGCGATTAATGTTTTATATCTATAGTTGTTGGCATATATGTGTCTCATGGGGTTTTGGCTGTTCTGTGCTTTTTTTGCTGGCGGACACGTCCCGTAACAGGCGTAATTTGATCTGCAAGAAGCGCAATCCTACTCCTTTTTTTTTCAGATTATCAAGAGCAATCCTACTTTATATGATCATATCCAAGCCAACACCTAGTTCTACTCTAGCCAGTTTATACGTTCTGCACTGTGGTATCGAAGTTTTGTGCTAAATTTATTCGACAGATGCTAGGGACAGCTAAAATCCAGGATGCTTAAATGTGCTGATCTAAATGTAGAGTGTTTCCTTCATGAATCGGAGCAATTGAGAATCCATTTGAGAAAGCATCTTCTCTATACATGATTACATGTTGAGAGGTACTTACATGCTTTTCTTTTTTACAGTTACACGAATATTAAAGTATAAATGAAAGTTATATAATGATTACTTATCATTTCGTTTACTTTAAAATTCGTGTAACTTGTGTTAAAAGGGAAAACATCAAAGCACTGCTATTACATGTTACTGCTATTACATGTTGGTCTCTCAATTTTTGGTTCGTTCTACGTACAGTCCAGCGTCATGTGATGGCCATCTAAAACTTTCATATCGAGGTTTACGGTTCACCCTTACAAATCATCCAGCTCTTGTTGGGCAATTCTCTGACGTAAAATACTGCCGATTTCATGCTCAAAATATGTTAATGGAAAGTTTCGGACGGTTCCGATGGTTACTGGCCGCAAAGCTCATGGCAGTAACCGCAGCATCGACGTCAGATGCCGCGGCATTCCAGCGGTTTACTGCAGCTTTGAGTTGCTCAAGACATCGGAGGTGCTCGATGCCACAGCGAGCAAATTCGTACGATTCTGCTCCCTGCGCGCTGAACTTCAGGTTAAGCCTTCGAAGCTTGGGCATCGCCTCCGGCTCGAAGGCCAAGCACAAGACGTGGCAGTCGAAGCTGAACTCCTGCAGGCCCTGGAACCCTGCGCGCTCGACGACGATCCGTTCCTCCTGATGGGACAGCAGCTGGAGGTGGAGGCGGAGCAGCGACGGCAGGTTCTGAAGCGCCCGCATCGCGTCGCCTTTGGCTTCATGCACCCACAGTTCGACGTCGGCGAGGTTGTCGAGCTGCTCGATCCACCGAGGGATCGTGGGGAAGTAGCAGTCCGTCACACGGAGTCGGCGAAGACGGCTCGGCGAGGAGGGCCACGGAGCCAGAAACTCGAGCGAGCAGACGTAGATGCTCGTGAGATGGAGGCGCCGGAGCTCGGAGCCGGAGCCGCACAGTTTGACGAGGGAGGAGAGCAGCGCATGCTCGTGCTCCGTAGCGCCGTTGCCGCTGAACCGAGGATACCACCATAGCCGAAGCTTTCTCAAATTGGTGAGCAGGCCGAGCTCGTGGATGGTGCTCGGTGAACACCTGTCAATGTTGAACCCGACGAGCCTCTCGAGGGCCCTCATTTTCCCAATGCCTCGAGGCAAATCTGTTGCATTAACACGAAAATCTTTCAGCCGCTGTAGCTGGCTAATTTGAATGGGCAGTGTCAAGCCTCCTTTGCCACCCAAGTATAGCTTTTCCAGGTAGCGTAGATCACCAATCTGTGCCGGAATTCTCTTGAAATCATGTTCCCCTCTTAAGCTCAGAAACTTGAGTAGAGATAATTGGCATATCTCCTTCAGGTCATGATCATCTAGGCCTTTGTAGCCATCTAGATCCAATACTCTCAAACGTTTGAACTTGACAAAAGGAGGTCTGCGGTCCATTGTATGTTGAAAGATGCTCAAAGAACGTACATGCGATAGGCTCATGGTTGTGAGGATTGGAGCATGATCAATTTGGTGGACCGACAGCCGGCGAATCCTGTAGCCCGGCGCCTCCAGCGTGAGACCTTGACCACATAATATAGTAACAAAATTCTCCTCTTTCGACTTCGATTTTATCAAGTCAAGCATTATGTCATGAACTCGACAAGCACCTACTTTACCATCATATTCCAGGCCAACTGGTTGGATCATGCTTCTATTTATTAGCTCATGGAAGTAGCTCTCCGCGACCTCCTCCAACTTCAAACCACGCTCCTCATGAACAAGTCCTTCACTGACCCATGTCCTTACCAATTGGGATCTTTTGATTTCACAGTCTTCTGGAAATATACCCAAATAGAGCAAACAAGTCTTGAGATAATACGGAAGATCACTGTAGCTAAGAGACAATACTTGTTTCATTCCTTCCAAATTGGGATCATTTTCCATTGCTGAGCCTATCGAGTTTCTCACCTTCTCCCATTCTTCCTTGGTTGGAAGTTTTGCAGCTAATAAGCTAGCTATGCTATTTATTGCCAACGGGACACCACCACATTTTTTCAAAATCTCTCTGGAGACTACTTCTAAATTTATAGGGCAATGATTTCTGGAGCCAAATATCCTCTTGAAAAACAGTTTGTCCGAATCAGCTTGGCAGAGGGGTTTCACTTCGTATATTTGATCATGACACGAACAACATGATTTGGCCACACCATTGATGCGAGTGGTTATCATTATTCTGCTGCCAAGGTTATTTTCAGGTAAAGCGCATCTAATATTTTCCCATGCGGCTGCGGTCCAAACATCATCAATTACAATGAAGTACCTATTAACACATTTCATCAGATAAAAATAAATAATTGGTTCTTGAAGAATGAAATGGCAAAGAAACATATGGGTCTATCAAAATTATATAAAACAAGAGTGACTAGCTAAGAAGATGTGGTGTGCATGAACATTTGAAAGCTTCCTTTTTCAATTTTTTTTGAACGGCAAACATTTGGAAGCTTCAAAATGTAATAAATACGCACTTCGTGAATAGTCAATGCGAAAACAGGACCAATGGCCGTATAGTTTCGCACACATTCAACTTTTGTTCTTTATATGATATAGGAATGCCGTTTTGAGATTTAAACTTTCTCCATCACAACATAGCATGATAGGAGAAAGTAGTTGTTTTCAGAAGACGAAAGAAATAAATAAAAGAGGGGGGGGTGCATTTACTGTTTTCCTCTCCTTTTGTGATGAATGTTAACGAGTGCTTGAATTCCCAAAGAAGAGATCAAACAGCCTGGTCCAAATTCATTGAACATAGTAGTTGACACGATGAAGTTTCGATTGATTGTCTTGAAGTTCTTGAAATTCTTAAAGTGTAGCATTTTCAGGAAAAATTCAAGAAATGGTATATGACCATTTCAGATAGAAATGTGTTACAGGCAACATATTAGATGAGGGCGGCATATCTAGAGCAAACTTCATATACTTTTAATTTGATTTGATTCATATATGAAGTTAGCTCTAAATACACTGTAGCACAATATTGACACTACTACAAAAAAACGTGATCATTGCCGGTTCCAAATCCTTGTTACTGCCAGATATGGGAACCGGCAGTGATAGTCCGACTATCACTGTTGGTTCTAGAACCGACAGTGATAGTCTGCCGATTCGTACATCTAAAAAACACTCGGTAAAATAAAAAAAATATTTGCACCAAAAAGACCCTGTATTCGCACGTGCGCGTCGCAAGTCACAAGTCACGATAATTTTCATGCAAAATAGTGTGCCCCTTACTATCTCACCTACCACTCAATCATCAACTAATATAGGATATATTTTCCTTTTGTTCTTTTGTCTCCGAAACTTTCGATGATTATTTGGATATCAAAATGACTTCAAATGGAAAGATTGTCAACTACAAAGTTGTAGATCTCGTCGAGAGATACAATTTTTATATAAATTTTATCTCCATCAAACTCCATATGAAAAAGTTGTGATTTTTCGAAAAATGGTTGATAGCATTCTTACTGCCGGTTGGTAATACGAACCGCCAACCGGCAGTGATACCATTATTTGGATATCTAAATCACTTCAAATGACAAAGTTGTAGATCTCATCGAGAGCTATAATTTTCATATAAATTATATCTCCATCCGACTCCGTGTGAAAAAGTTATAATTTTTTCGAAAAATGGTTGATATCATTATTACTGCCGGTTGGTAATGCGAACCACCAACCGACAGTGATACCATTATTTGGATATCTAAATTACTTCAAATGAAAAGGTTATCAACTACACAGTTGTAGATCTCGTCGAGAGCTACAATTTTCATATAAATTTTATCTCCATCCAACTCCATATAAAAAAAATATGATTTTTCGAAAATATCAGCACTGTCAGTTCGTGTCATCCATTATCACCATCGGTTCTTATTCCGAACCGGCAATAATAAGGGATTTATCATTGTCGTTTCTTCTAAAAAAATCGACAGTGATAGTATTACTGCCGGTTTTTTGTCCGAACCGACAGTAATAAGAGATTTATCATTGCCGGTTCATCAGAAAAAGCCATTACTGCCGATTTTCCATCCGAATCGACAATAATAATATTATTACCGCCAATTTTTGATGAACCGACAGTGATACGGCGACAAGTATCATTGATTCTGTAGTAGTGTGAACTTCAAGTTTATCTCTATCTAACAAATAATATATGTGTAGTATCGACATCAAGCTTCATTTTGTGTGTGTGGGGGGGGGGGGTGTTTGGGGGGAGGGTTTTGTTTTAACATCAATTTCTTTTAGACGTCTTTTAACATCAGTTGAGTTTTAGACTTTAAGCCCAGATCGTGCATACTAATTTCAAAGTTCATTTAAACAGCAGCAACTCATGATTGAAGAGATGCAAATCAAGAACCACGCAGCAGGCGTGGTCAGAAATCTCAAAACCTTGAAATGCAAATCAAGAAAGAAAGGGGTGTATGCAGTTCGAAGTAGTCAAGTAGACACCACATTTCTACCGTACCTTTTGTCCTGCAAGTATGTTCTTAGCCTGTCGATGACCCGTTCCTTCTCCCATGCATCTGTTCCCTGGTCCTTGCCCGGTTCCAATTGCGAGAGCAAGTCGCGAAGAAGCTTCCTCATATCAAGATTCTGAGAGACGGTGGCGACCGCCCGGCAATCGAACTGGCCACCGATCTCTCGGCACACCTCCATGGCGAGCGTCGTCTTGCCTACCCCACCGAACCCCACGACGGGCACCACCTTGCGTGAGCCCGTCCGCTCCCCTGCTCCTCCCACGACCAGCCTCGCCAGCTTGCAGCGCGGCCCGTCGATGCCGACCAGGCTTGCCGCGTCGGCGTAGAACGCGGTCAGCCGGGGGTCAACGGCGGCCGCGCCGCTCGAGCCGGCGGCCTCTCCCAGTTTGTACCTGTCGCGCCGCTCGCTCACCTCTATCGCGCGGGCCTTGAGGTCCTGGATCTCCGTGGCAATCCGGTGGCGGGACGTGAGCGTCCTGACCAGGTGCGTGGCTCGGCGGAGGAAGCCCTTGAGACCGTCGGGGCCGCGCGGGTGGGCGCGGCGGTCGAGCCGGTGCATGAAGTCGTCGACGCTGTCCTCGACGTCGTAGGCGAGCTCGCGCACCTGGTTCATCCACTCCTTCACCTGCCTGTCGGGCTCCCCACGGTCCGCGAGGACGTGGAGGAAGGCGTTCATGCTCTTGAGCTCGTCACGGACGAAGCCGATGTCGCGCCGGACGCCGGCCAGCAGCACGTATTCCTGCTCCAGGAGGGATCCGATCTTCCCTACGAGAGAGGTCAGGACGCCGCCGGCGACCTTCTCGGCGACGGCCTCCATGGCATCTCTCTGATCTCCCCGTGCTTTGGATGGCATCGACGGACGTCGGTAGTTAATCAGAAGAGAAAAGGGGTGACCCCTCTAATTCAACGACGCGGCAGCGCTGAGAATTGACTAAAGCTCGGAACGATCGCTGCATCTTGGCATCTTGGCTTGGCCTTGCACATGCTACGCTACGCCTACGCGGCTGACGTGGAGTGTCCCGTGTCTCCACCGACTGATGTCACATCAACGTACTAAATGCAATAATCATATAGCACAATGCGAATACAGGGGTCAAAAAGTTGACTTAGACATAAAAAAATATACACAAATAGCAAACCTGATTACTAATTGCTAAAGCATAGTTCTAACTAGAACACAATCTTTTTTAAAAAATATAAACTGGAAGTGTTGTCACTAAACTAAAATAAAGTACTAGCTTTGTTCATAGGGTTATTTTTTCTTATGTTTTCATGTAATTCATGATTGTAACTCTGTGTTAAATGAGCAATAAAATATAGCTCGTGTGTCTTTTTTAAAAAAGAAGAAGAAGAAAAACAAATGTGATTATAAAAAAGAGAGAATTGCAAAGGGTAAATAAGATCACCTATATGTTGCTTAAAAAAAGGGATCACCCCTATGTTACATCTACCAAGGACGCTAGCTTTTTTATTTCCCCTCCAAATTTCCCATTTACAAGCACACAACATCCGACATTACTAGAGATTGCATGAGCTAGCGTACCACCGTTATGTGGTCCTAACAACGACGAAGCCTCACCATGTAATCCAACTTTGACTATTTCAGCAAGTTTTTCTATTCTAACCTTCATCGAATCTTGATGGCCAATTGGCCACACACTCTTTGAATTGTATACAGTTTATAGAGTAAGGCCTGTTTGGGGGTCATAATTTGACTGAAAAAAATCGCTTTTGGTTTCTTTGTCAGAAAGCAATTTGGATCATTGTTGCTTTTCTTGTTGTGCCGTTTGGCGAATTGGCTGCTGCAGCTGTAGCTTTTGGGGGGCAACCGAGCGGGAAGGCAGTAACCTAGCGAAGCATAGCTGCGGATGAGTGGAGAGGTGACGTGGAGGTGACGAGGCAGGGTGGCGGAGGTTGGGGAGGTGGAGTGAGCAAGATGGGAGACGATCAAGCGAAGCCACAGCTGAAAAACTCCTCCTCAGCAGCTGCAGCTTTGGGGGTGTTTCTGCTGTAACTTAGCTTCTCAGCTGCTTTACAACCATGCTTTTTGGGGGAGCTTTTGGCCTAAAGCTGAAGCACAGCTGAAGCGCAGCCCCCCCCAAACAGGGCCTAAATGGTGTTCGTAATATACATCTTTTGTCTAGAAGGATCTCCTTCGTAATCTCTGCGTATTTCTTCTATTTACAGGAACAAAATTGTGGATCATGTATAAAGAATATATTACCGTTTGGACGTACGTAACTAACCTGCAAGGTTGCAAACGGTTGCATATTACCGTGTGCAGGGTTCAAAATATCGATATCGTGATTATTGAACGATTTTTTATTTTCAAAAATTAGCAAAAACAGATTGAAAATTGATAGAAACTGAAGAAGTTCAAATTCAAAAATTTTGAACTCGGCGGTCAAACAACGGTGAAAAAGAAAAAGGAAACGAGCGATTTTACCGATTTTTGACCGGTTTTCGAGCAATTTTTTTTATTTTTAGTACACCAAAGGAAAATTAAAAAAAATTCAAGAAAATTATAAAAAAATTGCAAAAAATATTAAAAAAACCAAATTAATCTGCAAAATTCCTCAGAGAAATTTCAATAGTTTTTAATCCATTTAGTGATTCTGAAAAATCAAAAACAACAATTAATGAAAAGGAAAAGATAAAGTATCAGATTTTTATTAACATTTACAAGCTTGATCATGCTCTTAAATTTTAATGGTACCTTAAATAGTTTCTAAGGATCATGTTTTAAAATTTTCAGAAATATTAGACTTCATTTAGTGCCCCTAGAAAATCAAAAATAGAAGAGCATATACAAAGATAGTAGCACTATTAGAATTTTAAAATAATACACAAGTCTTATCATCATCTAAAAATTTTACAACATCATTAGAATTTCCTCTGAACCTCACAAATTTTTTTTAAGAAATATTAGACTTCATTTATTGCCCCTAGAAAATAAAAAATGGAACAATATATAAAAAGACAATAGCATTGTTAGAATTTTTTAAAAAATACATAGATCTAATAATCATCTGAAAATTTTACAGCATCATTAGCATTGACTCAGGATCTCACATAATTTTTTTTAAATTAACACTTTTTGGTAAATTGTTCCAAATTTTTTGAATTTGAACAAACCGCATGACTTGTTCAGCAACGCTTCTCATCCAAAAAGCAAACAAATTCTTATTGTTACTTCATCTTTTCAATTTTAAATGATCATATATTCTAAACCGAGTGTCCGATCGATCCGCGTTCCGTCTGAATCGTTATAATCCATATGACAAGCTTAACAAACAAGACCTATATGAAATATGTTTTAGAGAAATATTGATAAAATTGGTTCTCAACTAGCAACTCTATATGTGTGCTACTAGCAACTACAGGTGCTAATAGGTTACAATTCTCTCCTGATAATAATTATAAGTTTCAATACCTAGATGATAACAGCTAACAACTTTAGATGCTAGTAACTAGCAACTCTAGGGTGCTGGTAACTAGCAAATTAATTTTTGCTACTAATAATTATAGGTTTCACTATGTAGGTGCTGGTAACTCTAAATGCGGGCAACTATCAACTCTAGGTGATGGTAACTATCAAACTCTGTATTAGTTGGTAGCTCTACGTGTTGTTTGATATATCAGTTGCTAGCTTTGTATGTCACTTGCTATATTAGTTGCTAACTCTATATGTTACTTGTTATATTATTTGCTAGCAACTCTACATATTACTACGTCCCTAAATATATGTCATTCTATAGTTAGGAAAAATTCATGATACATCTACAAAAGACCGCATTATACATCTTAATTATATGTTTAGATTGTGCGTTTTACTCTAGTCTATGGTAGTAAATAATATTAAAAATAGCTAAAGGGAAGAGGTATAAGAAAAAAATAGTAAAATGTCACCTCAAAATTGTAGAATGACATGTGTTTAGAAATAAAATTTGAAAGCTAGAATACCAATATTCGGGACGGAGGGAGTATTTGCTAAATTAGTTGCTAACAGCCCTATATATTACTTACTACAGTAGTTGTTGGCGTCTAGCAACTATAAGTTAGTGAGTATCGATATTGTTCATAAGTGTAATTTCGAATGAAACATTTGCTGCTATTTGAACCTAGCAGAAAATGGTCATGACTGATATAGCGCTTTTCACCGGAAAGCAGAAACACATTCATGACACTAAAAAAAAAGTGTAATATTATTTCTACCATCAGAAATATGCTTATTTGTTTTTGCCATCCTTTCGTCGGTGCGTATTTCGTTTTTTGCTACTCTGTCCATTTTTTTATCAAGTCAACATGTTTGACACTAAGAAGTACGGGAAAATCAGAAAAATAGCATAAAATCAAGAAAAATCACGAAAAAAATAGAAAAATTTAAAGATAACTGTTGATTTTTTTTTATAAAATAAACTAGAAAAATTTCTCAAAAAATTCACACCAAGGAAAATATTTTAATCTTCCTCAATTTTTATGGAACATTGCTAACATTTTCTGATGTAAAAATTTTGTACAATTTTTTTTTCAGAAGTGGACCCTTAATTTTTCCATATTTTTTTGGTATTTTTATAGGTTTTTTATTTCTTTTTCCCAGATATTTTTGCATATTTCTTAATACTCAAACCGTGTTGACTTGACAGTAAATTGGATGGAGTGGCAAAGAAAAAATACACACTGACAGAAAGATGTTAAAGACAATATGAGTAGATTTCCGATGGCAGAAACTATATTGAACACATTTTAAGTGTCAAGAACAAAATTTTCCCTTCTCAGAATCCTTGATATGTCATCTTCAGTGCAAGGCTTCAAATTGCAGCCTCCAATTTGAAGAAATGCAAAATGCCCATGTTAAAAGTGGGGAGGCCGATGGCTGTCCAAAAACTGAAGATATGTTAGTTGACTGGACAGAGCTATCCAGGAGGAAGATTATGCCCGTGCTGCAAAAATCGGAGATGATCTGCGTATCCTCCACGAGGATACTACAACAAATGCACGGTCTCACAACGCATTGAAGACAGCCAAGAATGGAGATCTCGCTGCAACGTACTCTATCGGGGCCAAGGCCTAGTCGTTGGCATATTATGTCATATGGGGTTATATGTCATGCTTCTTGTTGTGAACTGTGGAGTCAAATGTTTCATACTTTTGACTTGGTGCGACCAATGTTATTTTCTGCCAGATTCAGTGCTGTCATTGGCAACTTAGCATTAATTTTGGCAGAGAACTATACATTGGACATCAGGTGGTACTCAGTTTTCGTTTATGATACTTGGTGCTATCTAGCTCGAGCAGAGGAGCAAGCATATATGCATATTCTCAATTACATGTTGCTTGCTTATTTGCTGCTCCTACTTCTACGGGATCGATAAACCTTGATTAGAAAATTTTCACGCTGAGGTAGGGTTCAACTTGTGCTGTAAATCTGTAGCCTGGCAAATATTAATGGCCTGTTAGCATATAAAGACAAACAGAAACAAATAGAGTTCAAGATCATATTTCTACTCAATTTCACTCCAATGTTTGATCCAGAGTGGTTTGAACTTTGAAGATTAACAAATTTTATTTTATTTTATTTTTTGGAAAGAGATTAACAAGGGACACGAGGAAATTTCCAAAGACGAATCAAATTAAGAGGTCCAAAGCGACCAACTTGGCCAATAAGCGAACGACTGCCCCCACACTTTCTACATCCCTTCCCTCTCCTTCCTCTCTCCAAGAAAAGGTGAGGAAACGAGCAACAAACTCCGCCACGCGCCAGCGTCCCGTACCAATCAACCCCGCATCCTCCTCCATCTTCGTGAACACAAGAAAAAAGGAAGCAGCGGCGAGAGGCGGAGTAGCAAGAAGCGAGACGAAGTGATGGTGCTGCCATTGGTGAAACTTGGGTCGCTCGCGTTCCGGACGCTGAGCAAGCCCATCGCCGCCCGCCTCAAGCACAACGCCGGCATCCACCCCAAGTTCCGCCTGTTCATCATCGGTCTCGCGCAGGTGACGCTTCGTTAGTTCGCCCCGTCTAACTTGTCGTCTTCGATCTTTTTTTCTTTGCGCCCGTTGATGTTTGGATCGCCGTGCGGGAAGGTTCTCGGCGAAACCAGAATAAAAATGGAGTAGCTCATAGTGCTAAGTTTCTCCAGCTGCTCGTGTTGATACGGTAGATCGACACACGCACGGTCGATATTATCCACAGGCGCCGTCAGCCTCACGCATAAGCTTACCGTCTATATTTGCGGTTAGTAGTGGACGTATGATAAAATTTTATTCAGGACAAGCCTAAACTTGACTAATTCGTCGCAAATAAGTCGATTTATGTATATGCATACAAAATTCACAATCACAATAGTTTTATACTAAAATCAATCGTGAAATTAGATAGACAAAGAAAGCAAATTCATTCTATCAATTCGACTCGTCATTAGTTTCTTAATTAGATAGTCCTCCCATTCATATATTCATTTTCAAATAATCGAATTCAGTATATAGAGATGTTATTTCACAATAAAAATTGACACAAAATTTCACAATTTCGTTCTCTCAACTTAACGTATAACTCTCTCTCTCCCCCTCATTTTCTCTCATAAAATATGATCTTGTACATAGGATTGACATTAGAACTGCAATGACTAGCTAGGAGATGGGGACTTACCAGCGCCGCGGGATGGGCTTGAGCCTACTCAAGCCCCCTGTTGGCTACACGCACTGGTTCTTGGCTTCTTGCGGTTCTTGCTGTTGTACTTCCTCGGATCTTGGAAGTTGGGACTGCTTGATCGTTTCTCTTCCGTACGGTTTGGTGTAGCGAGGATGTTCCTTCCAAGGTTCTCGGTTTTCTTTATTTCCGATTTAAAGGATGGGAAGTGCAGGGGATGTGCATGACGAAATGCTTAGAGGGCCTAGTCCTATTCTTTTTCGTTAGTTGGTTATTGCATTGGTCATATATGTCATACTATTGTATCCATTGCATGTTTGTGTGTGTAGAAATGCCGATTTGGGTTGCCGTGTTTAATAATGAGGGCATCATTCCTTGAGGGGTATCGTGGAATGGATTTTTGTGCTTTTTTGGAGAATGGTTGAATGGATATTTCTAGTGCGCAGGTGCTTCAATTTTGCATCAATCATTCATGAATCATGATGCCGTTTGGGGTCGAATAGTTTGATTCCTGCAATTGTACATTGATCCAGATTGTTGCTGCGACCTTATCTGAAGGCATGTGGACAAATCACGAAAGTATGTAATAGTTCTTTGGGATTTGGATGTTCATATCATCGGGAATATCTAAGCAAGGCAGTGTACATTGTACAATGATGCCTTAGAGATCAGTTTAGAATGATTATTGATGTGTGTAGTAAGTAACGGTAGGCCTTTAATATTCTGCCATACCCGTGTGAACAAGCGATGATCCTTGTCAGAGCACCATCAAAATGTCACATTACTTCACGAATCTAACCTTGAAAAGGCTTCTGCATATGCTAATGATATGCACAGCGCGTATGTTTTTCAAAGAAAATACAGGCGAAAGTATAATGATGCTGCTCAATCCTTTGGGAATAAAACAAAGAATTTTATGTTGAGATTTACTCATACAACAACTGAATAGCAATGTTATCTTGTACTGTTGCAGTAAGGTCATTGTTCTTTTCAGTGCACATCTTATTGTTCTGTTCTGATAATTGTAAATTGGATGCATTCTGGTTCTATTATAGTAAACGTGTCTTTACTTTGGACCATATATTATGCGACTGCTGTACTGACAAGGTGTATGACACATTATGTTCAGGCAAACCATCGTTTCACAACAAATATGCAGAGGCGACTGTCGGCGTTTTCGAGCGCCGGCAAGTAAATTTGTAAGTCTAAGGGGTCGCGCGTTCCACTCCCTGAATGGTTAGACTCGTGAGTCCAAGATGTATACTGGTTCGGGCTGAAAGTCCCTACTCCAGTTCAGATGGCAGTATTGTATTGCTTTTGCCCTATGCTTTACAGACGAGGCCCCTAAATGACTTAGTCTCCTCGTGTTCTTATCTGTTCCTCTCCTTCGAATCGTTTAGTCCTGCCTCCTTTTATACAGAAAGAAGGGGTAGGTTACATCGAGAGTCGGGGGGAAGAGCGAGGTGACCTATGCTAGGAGCTCCGGTCCTTCGTCCTATGGACTGGTCGCCACCCGTCTTGCCCATGCTGGGTCGGTAGCCTTGGTGGTCGGGGAGGTTAGGTATTCCCCGGGAAATAGCGTACTTGCCCTCTGTGATCCTTACGAATGCTGACGTTGGGGTGCGTGACGTTGGCGCTGCCTCGGGAGGGAGCGTGCGTTAAATCTTGACGCGATCGGGTTGATGGGGGAAGCTTTGTCTTGGCAGATCACCAGACCTTCTTGGGAAGGAGCCACCTGCCCTTGTATAGTCACTCCGATTGACCTCGTTCGTGAGGTACGTGGCGGTAGGCTGATGAGGGCCTGACACGCGGCCCTTGGCGTCCGTCACCTTGGTTCGGTCGGAGTCGGGAGATCCCGCTCCGCCAAGGGGGTCGGGGCGCCGTCCGGCCGAGTCGGGAGATCCCGCTCCGCTAAGGGGGTCGGGAGCGCTGTCCGGTCGGATTCGCTTCCCCTGGCCGGTCGGGAGCGGATGTCTTGTGTGGTCTCGCAGGCGATTCGGCCGGTGGCGGGCCGGGCGCGGCCTGTTGGGCTGGAGATATGCTTGAGGCCGCTGGCTCGTCGTTTCGGGCCGTTGGGGTACCCCTGTTATTAGTATTCGTCAGCGACTTTATGGGCGTGCAACTGACATTCACATTCGGCCCCTGAATGAGGAGAGAGCTATTCAAGCTGCTGCAGATCTTCTTGGCGAACTGTTTGTTTTCTCGGCAAGTATTCTTGACCTCTCTACTCTGAATGTGCTGTTCATACAAAATTATTAACGATTTGCTCTCATGTAATGGAACGACTCAAACCCTGACAATTCTAGAATTTGCTTCCTGTTATCTACGTCCTAACTCTTCATACCATAGAAATACTTGATTATGTCAAATGATTATAACTGACATGAATTCTCACATAATTTATTAGGTCGCTGGTGCTGCAATTATCTACGAGGTGCACAGAAGTGCTAGGTCAGAGGCCAGAAAAGAAGAGATCCGCAGGCAAGAAATCGAGGTAAGATGATTGGTTCCAATAATTCTCATGGAGAGATGACTATCATCAGGCTTTCATCTTTCTGCCCATAGAGTTCAGATTTATCCTGGCAATTTACAGCTCCTTTATCCTGAAATTACATGAGCGCGGCCAGATTGTGAGTAATACAAAGTGTATAGTACTATATAGTTCATCTCCAAGAGAAAAACTTAGATAACAATCTAGATTATGTGCTATAATCTTCTCAAGAATTTGCGGAAATAATTAACTGTTCCTGTTCAAAATGGCAGGCAATAAAGAAAAGGGAGGAGGAACTAGCCAGTGAAGTGCAGACCACGAGGCAGAGTATTATTGAGATAGAGCGGCAGAGCGGAGGGTGGGGTCTTCCAGGCTTTCGCGGCTTCACCCCTGCCCAGGCAGCAGCAGCACAGCCTGGTACTCAACCACCCTCAGCTGCATAGCTGCTCTACTGCCATATCCACAGATGGCAATCCTGCATTTTGAAAGGCCAAACGCAGATTGCCACCATTAATTCCTTGCGTAACTCGATTGCGTTGATTCGATTGGTGTAATCGGCGAACGACTGAAATTTTTGTAGTGTGCGCTGTGAATAGTATTCCAAGAGGTCTGGAGAAAATTGGTCTGAATTGAAGCTCTTAATAGAAGATGAGATTCGTGATCATAATTTCATACCTGGAATTGTAGTTGCTTCATGTCCAACGTTCTGATATTTTACTATAAGACTCGTGATATTTTTGCCATCACAGTGGCTCCTGATAGTCGTGGATTGAACTTGAACTTGATCACCATATAGATTGTCTAGCATTACTGAAGTGCTAGGAAACGCAACTAAATAAGGTAACTCAGCTGGTAATTTCTTCCCTAATGACATGGTGCTCTCTGCAGCACGAGAATGCTTTCATTTTTCAGGTATAGCATGATAATGCTTTGGTATTTAGCAGAAGTGCAGAACAGAACGAATATTGAGAAAATTCATCAGGAAACATCCTAGTATCTCAACTAAGAATGAAGCAAACTACAAAGAGATGGGACAGAATGCTGCATCACAAATCACAACTGCCATTAACGTTGCGTCTGAAAAAATGCCAGTAACATTTCTGCCACTTGCAAAGAATATAGTTGCTCACTATTTTAGCATAAAAACCTCGCCGAAGAACTGTCCACAATGGCCAGTAATACAGAAGAGATTTGTGCATTATTGCATTAAAAGAGAACGATAAATCTCAAGTAACGTGAGTTTATGAATGAAGTATTTACTCCTGAGTCGATGAGCGGTTGAAATATATTTCACCTTCATACAGGAGAGAAATATATGCACCATAGCGGTTAAAATGCATTCTGGCCGACAAAAATGAATACAAAAAATAATGTTTGGGATCACCTAAATTTTTTTTTTTTGTATTTCATGATTATTTGCTGCATTTACACTAAATCAAGATATGATGATAACCTGTATCTAGATAACGAACAAATTTTTTAGGGCATGAAAGCAACATGGATTTTCAAAAAAGAAAAAAAACATCTTATGATTTACAAATACACTGTTCTTCTGTGCCTGTTGGACAAAATCTTGCTAATACTAGTCAAATTCTAGAACCACTTTGCCAGGCACATACCTTTTCTCCTTGGCCTCGTGAGCTTCTCTTACTTGGGAAAACTCTTCTCCACAGGTATCTGTAATTTCCCAGCCCCTGACAGCCTCTGGATCTCATGAAGTCCTTCAGGATCAGCTCTCATGTATGTCCACCAATACTCTGAAATTAAATTAGACAGAAACATCAGAAGTTCAGAACATCTTATATAAATAATGTAATAGGTTGCGTAGATAGGTAAAGAGCTTCCGTAAAGTATTGCATTCATAGAAAGACATGACAAATCTTGACGAGAGAGCTGAATTTGTTTCCACCTATAGATCAATGCATGAGCAGAATGCACATGAATAAAATTGCATATCATAGTAAACACGCACATCTTGGTTGAATTTGTAACTCAACGAAATAAATCATTTTGTACTTCTATTCCAAGGGTAGAGTTAACCAAACGCTTCTTTAAAAATTCAAGCAGTTCACAAGCAATCAACACCACCAGTGGCCAACACAGACATCATGCTCAAATGCTGGATTCAAACAAAAAAATGGTAGCTCATTTCTACCAATTTGTATGTGTATGCGCATGCCAATTCAGCCATTATCCACTCAGGAATGCAATATGCTGCTAACTAAAAATGAAGGCATTTCAGATTCACTTAAAATGTCTGATTTATCACGGATGGTTGCTTTTAAATGCTATTACTTTATGTTGTTTTCTGCAGTTTTGGGAAATAAGGCTGGGGCGATTAGGAGCGAACTCTAGTTAAAAGTTTGTATAGATTTACATGTTGATATACCAAACCATTTGAGACCAGACATGCTCTTTTCAGCTTTTCGCTAAAACAGCTTGTTCTCAGCCAGTTACTGACCATGTTCCAGTTGGCAGCAATCTGCCTATTGATTTGAATTGTGGACCTAGATAATTTATCACAAGTTACCCTGGTAATCTACAGTAAGTTAGATCCCCTCAATCACAACAAATTTTCCAAAACAAACTATGCGAATAGATCAAAATATACATGGCAATGAAACTCTTTACCTATTCCATGAGAATAATGATACTGCATCTCTTTCTTTAGTAAAGCAGCAGTAGCAACAGGAAGTCCCACAGCCAATCCGTATCTATCTGCTAGTGCAGCTGCATCTTCCTAGTCACGTAGAAGAGCAATAAAATAAGGAAAGAAGGATAAACACAAGAAAAGTGCAGAAAAATCAAAGATGAAGATTCATCACCTGAAGGGTCATATAGTGTCCACCTCTCCTCAGAACATTGATGCCAATTCTTTCAGTTTCAGGTACTCCTATAGAATCTAACACAGCATAAAACTTTCCTTTTAACTGCTGATTCAGTATCCTGTAAGGTAGACCATAAAACATGAAGATTATGGATAAACTGGTAATCAAGGCTAGGGAATTTCTTGAAAAGAACAGGCAACACAGATAAGAGGGCTAACGAGCTAAGTATTTCTGCATGGAGAATAACTAACGATTTCATCATCTTCTGTTATATTTATACAGCAGCTCACATAGATGCAAAGATTTGCAAAATAGCTCAAGCTAACATATAACACTACTAGGCAACAAGAGCATGGCCCGAAAAATCTATAAGTACTGCCATACTGCATTGCATCTTAATTCAAGGAGAAAAACAGTAGTCAGTAGCCACATTAGACCAAAGTAAAACCACAGGTGTATGTGTCGGTAATATCATGCTAAATTGCAAGTGTAATATTTCATAACTCATAAGAGAAAAGGGAGATTCAGCCAAAAACAAAGATACACAACAGCAATCAGTTCTTTGTGTTCAGCTTCACAGAACAAACCGGAGGAAAAAAATGTGATTCAAGATTCCTTTTTCTACATGTATGCATGAATTTAACAGGCAATACGGTTAAAAAAACTACAGTGATAGAGAAAAGCCACGAAGATGAAATGCAGTGTCTTAAGTATCATACTACTATTACATAGTCATTCCCAATTCCCATGATATGACATTCATATCCTGCTAAGAAAAAGAATGATAACTGTAGGTTCAGTTAGATATCTAGACAAACCAAAGGACATAGGTGACTTGCCTATGTTGTTGAGCTCAAGATAATGCGAGGGTAAGAGATATTGATACATCATTATGGTAAATAAAAATATAAGGATAAGAGTTCTGACTTCTGAAGGCCTTTTACCTCAGTACTGTAATCAATAGCTTTTTCAACACCAGCTGGGATGGAAGAGGGCAAGTTTGCATATGACCACCTCATGGACAGGTGTTTTGAGGACTTTTTTGCAGTGAACCGTCTTGGCCGTAGAACCCTTATACAAGATATTGAGGTTCGCAGATCAAGACAAGTTACCAACGATAAGTGGTGTCATGATGCAATACGCAATTGTGAAGACTGAGTATCACAGGCGCTTGCGTGAGGACGGAGAGCAGTACAAGATATTCGTGTAAGTCCTGGAAAAGAGGTTTGCCAAAATAAGGGATACCACGTACGTGCAAGCAAGTCGGTGAAATTAATATGTTCATTTCTCTTGTGTTAACTATACAATATTCGTATCTACTGTGGTAACTATACGATGATTTGTTCATTGCAGCCTCCGTGCTCGACTCACAGTCTCAATCCACGTACAATATATGCAGTACTCTGGTGTTCATGGGAGCGCTCTCTACTACCCTAGGCATTTTAGCTGATGAGGACAAAAGCGCGATGTAGGCCTTACGGGAAGCTGACGTACACCGTCTTAGGAGGGGAAGGTTTGCCACCCATCTTGCACAAACCAGCGCTGCCGACCCCCATATGACGGCTGGTACGTACCTAATTTAAGGTATTGTTGTGTTTTTGTTGTGCACTGTCTGACGCACTTTTCTTTTGTTGTCTTGTTTACAGCTCAATGGTGTATGACGTTCGGGAATTAGATGCTAGCATTGCAGAAGTACACCTTGCGGTTGGTGTCGCAGTGCGTATCGTCCAGTGGTTATGAGCGCAATTGAAATACATTTGCCTTAGTGCACACGCAGCTAGGGAACCAATTAAGTTATACAAAGCTCCAGCAGGTCGTGTTCATGCACTACAATCTTTTACTTCGTCTACGGGACTACGAATCCACCCACCAGGCCTAGGATGATGACCCATTGGATCGCCTCATTGAGGGTGCGACGCATCTGGGTAGCGACCCTATTGTAGAGTGGTTTGATTTGTCTAGATCTAGTAGGGAGCCCCTACTCGACGAGGAAAGTGGGTACGACCCATTCCTTCCAGCGAGATTCGTGGTTGACACCATCTCGCCAGAAGAGATGAACAAGACCACAGGTAACATGGTTGACACCATACTGCCAAAAGAGATGAACAAGGCCAAAGGTAACATGGAATTATGTTCTATTCTACTTGGTTATCATGTATGTGGAGATCTCATAATGGTGCTAATATTACTTCTAATTGGCTGCAGGTGGGAAGAGCCTCCCAGATTGGGCCGAGTTCATGATCGGTCAAATGCACATAGGGAAGAGAAAACGTGGTATCGACGCTGATGATGACATGCTAGCATATGCTTTAGATGGGTTGGCAAAGTTGTCGGGCAGCTAGCGTGTCAAGGGAAAAGGAAAGGCACAAAGTGATGACGAGCCTAATGTTGGTAGTGACGATGACACAAATACACCCCCTCAGGAAGTGCAATACCAGGAGACCGCTGATAGTAGCTCAGCAATAGACTCTGTAGGCGATGATGGATGAACGCTCCCCGCTACTCCCTTCGGACTCGTTCACAGCCATAATTGCCGGGAGGATCGCAACCGGGGGGAAGCACCCCGAGGAAGGGCTCACAGAGGTAGACCCATAGTATGGGGAAGTACGCGACGAGTGGTAGGGTGCGCGACAGGCGGGACAGCCCTAGGATGACGTAGCTCATGGTCTAGTAACCAGTCTTCGAGCCATTGGAGCTTCCTGAATGAGCATCTTGGGTACCCCGTGGTAGGGTACGGTTCGATACCCTATGGATGGGATCAGGTGGGTACGATCACATACATAGTAATAATGGATCGAGCATGTCTTCCTTGTTTGACTACATTGATCCCTACACCAATCCGTACGCACGAGACATATCTGTCATATACCTTTACCAGTAAGAGAATCATGATACCTGGATGGCTCATTATGAACATTGGAAGTTTGCCTGGCTACCATGGGACATAAGCTGGGAAGAGTACAAGCAACAACACCAGAGGAGGTATCACGAGATTATTATCGATAATGAGGAGGTGAAGTTTGCACCACGCGTGTACTACTATTCGTAGGTACGTAAACACATTATTGTCCATGCTTTGCATGATACTACTCCTTTAATTATGCATCTTCTTGCAAAACATGTTCATAGTCCTCATATTAATTATGCTTTTACATTTTCTTGCAATACATGTTCATACTTTATACCCATTCTTTAATTATACCTCTGCAGGTGGTTCGGGCTAAGCGTTGTGTTTTGGCGTCATCCATGCTTTCACAGTTAGTTCTCACATTTATTAACCACTGTTGCATGGTCATATATGTGGTGAATATGCTCCTGTATGATCATATTTGTGCTGTATATGTGATGAATTATCATATGTACCAATTTTATTTCATGCCTATCATTTGTGATGGCAATATATACTGATTGTTTCCAATTGTAACCTTTAAAATCCAAATATCAATCGAAATGTTACCGAAAATTCTAACTTTACAGTACCCTTGTAAGAATTTTATAAATTCATTGGAGTGCGATCATGATCCAAATTTTTGATGAGAGCTCAAGCATTGCCTTATAACCCTTTTGTAAAAGCTTCAAAAATTCTAAACCTTTTTTGTTTGCTCAAGCCAATATATGTATTGATCATGAGGTTTTTATCACGACAATAGCACTGTCAGAATTTTTTAAAATTCCTTAGAATTTATAATCATTTAAAAATTTTATGGCAATATTAATGATGCATCAGGACCATCCATTTTTTTTAAAAAAATTATAATGTGGTTTGAAGCATTTTTCATTCGGTTGAAGTTTGCTGATAAGGCTTTTATTAGGACATCAGCACTATCCGAATTTTTGAAAATTCATCGAGCTTCATAATAATCTGAAAATTTTATAGGAACATTAGTGATATGTCAAAAAAATTCATAAAAATTTTCTAATGTGGTTTGTTCCATTTTTCATTCGGTTCAAATTTGCTGGTCAGCATTTTATCTGGACAGTACCACTTTTTGAATTTTTAAAAATTCCTCAGGATTCATAATCATTTGAATTTTTTATGAAAATATTATTGATATGTCAGGACCATAATTTTTTTTTAAAATTTTTTTACATGTTTTAGACTATTTTTTGCTTAGTTCAATTTCACCGAAATATAGACATTTCTCAGCGAAATTTCGGTATTTCTCGATGAAATCTCATAAATATTGATAAAAAAACTGGATTTAAATTTTTATTTTTGTATTTCGCCTGGAATTTATCCAAAATTACAAGATCTTGTCAAAATTTCGTCTTTTGGTCCCCTCTGAGATGTCTCCCAAAACGCAAGCACATGTGGCTTGAGGAGGGTGCGAGCCCACTGTGCCTAGCGACAAAGGGGTGAGGTGGGGGCGATGTGTCTGGCTCACGGCCAAGAGGTGGCGGTAAGGTTTGAAATTTCTGTTTCGGTTTACATCTCGGAGTTGGGCGACATCCGAAATTTTAATAAAATCTTGGAATTTCGAGCAAAATCTGGTCAAAATTCAAAAAGGAAATTTGAAATCTGGATTTTTTGAACCGAATTTCGGACTAAATTACCGAAAATTTGGCTAAAATTGTTGAAATCTCAGCGAAATTCATCTGAGCAAAAAATAGTCGAAACTATGTTCAAAAACTTTGAAAATTTTTGTGGACAGTCCTGCCACATCACTAATATTCTCATAAAAATTTCATATCATGATCAAGCCTGAGGAATTTTTGAAAATTCTATTAGTGCTACTGTCCAGATAATAGGCTGACCGACAAATTTCAACCGAATGGAAAATGTTGCAAATCACGTTAGAAAATTTAGAATTTTTTTAGATGGTCCTGGAGCATCAATAATATTCTCATAAAATTTTCAGATAATGATCAAGTCTGAGGAATGTTGAAAAATTCGGCCAGTGCTATTAAAGGCTGACCAGCAAAATTCAACCGAATGAAAATGATTCAAATCATGTTAGACAATTTTGATAATTTTTGTGGACGATATTAATGCATCACTAATATTCTCAAAAAAAATTAGATGATGATCAAGCTTAAGGAATTTTAAAAAATTATGACAGTACTGCTGTCCTGATAAAAGCCTTACAGCGCTACATTGATTGCATCCATAGATTTTCTCATAAAATTTTTAGATGATGATCAAGCTTAAGGAATTTTTAAAAATTATGATAGTACTGCTGTCCTGATAAAAACCTTACGGTGCTACATGGATTGCATCCATAGATTTGATTAAGCAACTAAAATAAGTTTATTTTTTTTACATTTTACAAAAGGGTTGTGAGGCAATGATAAAGCTCTCCTGAAAGTTTGGATTATGATTACACTCCAGTGAATTTATAAAATTATGAAACTGTTATTGTCTCAATAATGTTCATTCTGTTTTTGAATTTTTAAATACAACAAACGAAGTTCAATTATTTTGAAACTTTTTATGTATGATACTAGGCTGCTAAATATGGCACCATAAATTTTTATAGCATGATCAAGCTTGTGCAATTTTATAAAAATCTAATAGTATTTCTTTCAAAATTAAAAAATGTCTCAAAAATTCGGGTTTTCAACAAATTTTCATGAAAAATGACATTATTAAGGGTTATTGGGCCAAATCTGGTAAAAAAAAGTCAAAATCCGGCCAAAAACTTGATATATACTGTATCAATTTATTTTTTTTCAAACGTTTTTTATCCGCCCGGGATTTTGAATCTCGTCCCCGGTCGAAATCCGAGATCTCGTTGAGATTTCATGAAATTTCGCCGAAATTTTTAACCTTAGATGGTGGTGTTGGAGGAAGGGGAGATCTCACCCGTCGATCAGAGGATCGCTTTTGATTGTGAGACAAACTGTCTAACCACGCACTGACGCACCCTATACCTACACAATTGTGTGTCGTTGGCATCATGTGCTATCCACAAAGTGAGATTTCTCACCGCTGGTGTTCATCTAAATGAGGGAGAAGAGATTATAATACCGTTTCACAATTTGTCCGAGAGACCAGAAACTCACTGAGATAGAAATGCGGAATTTTAGAGGAAAGGAAGCTAGATAAATTTTGTGTTTCGTTTGATACAAGTCCTTCCTTTTAGGCTTTATCTTTAGATAGATTCGATCTCTTCTCATGGAAGAAAACGAAAATGGCCAGAAGACTCACGGAAGACGGGAAGTCCACCGCAAGACAAGAAGCTGTTATTGGACGGCGCTTTCGGCTTTGACGAGTCGCCGATACCTCCTAAGCTAATCCGCGGGCACGGCAGCCGGCAGGGCGCGACCCCAGCCTCGCTCGCCACCCTTTTGCCGCGGCCGTCGCTTTTCCCAAGCCGATACCAACCCAACAAAGTGGCAGTCAGATAACTCTTCCGACCAGCGCACAAAAAAATACGAGCATCTCTGTCTCTCGTCGCGCAGAGGATAGGGGGAGGAATAGGAGGAAAAGACCGACCAACCCCACGCGCGACTCCCTCCACTCCGCCGCGCCGATCGATCGGTTGGAGGAAGGCGGCGGCGGCGATGGGGAAGGGGTCGACGCGATCGGGGTCGGCGCGGCACCAGCAGTTCCGCGCCCGCGCCAAGACCCGCGTCGACGACCTCCAGGACATGTTCTCCGGCCTCCAGTCCGCCCGCAAGGAGGCGCGCTCCACGGACGCCGCCGTCCTAGAGGCGCAGCTCCACCAGATGCTCCGCGAGTGGCGCGCGGAGCTCAGCGTCCCCTCCCCCGCGTCCTCCCTCCAGGCACGCCCCCTCCCCCTCCCCTCCTCCATTCATTTTCACTTTTTGTGTGTGTGCTTGCTGATGCTTGATTTGATCGGGTGGCTGCGGTTGACGGCAGGGGAACGACCGGGAGCTGTCGGATCCGCCGTCGGAGACGCTGCGGCTGCTGCAGCTGGCGGCGGCCGATGAGGAGGACGACGCCACCAGCAAGCTCGCCGAGCAGCAGGCCCACGGACACGCGCAGGGCGGCCAGGACTTGAAACCAGAGCCGCGCGAGGAAGCGGTTGACGCCGCTGCTGCCGTGGTAATGGCGCAGCAGCGGCAGCCGCAGTCCTTGGGTCAGGGAGTTCTCGCGAATGGTGGAGGAGTGCTGGCTCCTGCTGCTGCTGCTGTGTTCCATGATCAGGTATAAGTTGTTATCGGTCGTTTGCTCAACGAAAATTGTAATCTTTATGTTGACTGCAATAGAATGGCTGAGTTATCGATCTTGTGAGGAAACTTGCGATTGTGATTGCTACGACACGAAGGTGCGTTTGCTAGAGTTCCAAGCAGTTAGGCTTCGTGGTTGAGTGTGATCTTTGTGTCGGTGGTGGACTCTTGTAGTGAATTAGTTAGATTTCTCTAGTTTGTACAGGTGCGTTATGTGGTCCTTTTTGTTGTGTGCTTTTAGTTGGATATGGTATGATCTGCAAGCAACTTCCCATTCATTGAATCATTTGATGGTAAGTTCTGCATTCCTTATAGACAAACGCCTTGTGAATTTGTGCTTACCCTCTGTTGGTAAGGGAATGGCATAGGCCTCTCTACCATGATCAAAATCGAAAAGCTTCGATTTTGGATTAACATGGAGTTTTATAATGGACTGCATATTGACCTAGGTCTATTTGGAGATAAAATTAGACTTTTCTGTATAATTTAAGGAAGCTTGCAAGTCACGAGAAAAACTCAAATTTATGTGTGTGATGCACCATCAAATTCACTTCATTGAGGCTTTGGGCTACTTATGGCCCTTTTTTATGCTAGTGCCTTTTGTCATTTGGCTCCTGTAGCTAATCTCATTGCAGTGACGTCCATGGTTATTAAAGCATCACTTAAGCGGTAAGGCAGTCCAAGGGGGTTACGCCATGGCATTGCCTTACCGGAGATTACTATGGTGTCCGTATTACAGTCAAGGTGTTGCTTAGGCGCAGTATGGCGTCAGGGACGGTTGAGGCGGGCGTCAAGGGAGAGAGAAAACTTACCGTCGGCAGCCGCCATCCCATCGCTGAGGAAGAAGGCCGGATCCAACCGCTCGCATCCGCGTTGACTCCAGATCCATCCGACCCCGCCCGAGCCATTGCCGGATCCAGCTTTCGCCGCCTGCGCCGCCATGGGATCTACAGGCGGCCAAAGCCCAGGAAGAAGGCCGGATCCGGCCACCCTTGTTCGAGCCACCGTTGGATTCGTGATCCCCACTAGGGACGAATCCACCGGGGGCCTTCATCAGGCCGGAGTGAGGGAAGAAGCAGGAGAGGACGCGGAGGCGGTGGATGGCGGTGTCGATCTGGAGGTGGCGTACTCTCAGTGCACGCTAATCTGGAGCGTCCGAAAGTGGGCAGCGTGGATCTAGCGAGCAGGGGAATTGAAGCGGCGACGTTAGTAGAGAGGACGGTAGTGTTGTGGAGGGAGGAAAAGAAAGGAGGGTTAATTAGGGGATTTTTGGAAATTTTGCGATGCGGCCCTCCAGGTTTATAGCTATTGCATATTAGTCCTTGGATGTATTGGATTCTTCTAATTTGAACCTCAGGAGCTCTGAATTGATCGCAGAAAGGTCCCACATGCCGGGGGCCGGGATGTGAGTATGGTGTCGCCTCACTGCATGCCTCGGACTCTTAAAAGGTGTGAAGGTGGTCCGGCGCCTTGCCTCGCCTTATTGCCATGATAACTAGGGTGACGTTGATAGTTCAATTCTGTTTTTTTTCTTACCTAGTTGTCTATGACTTTATTGTTGGGTAGAAATCTAAGTTTTTTGGACCTTCTGTGGCCAAAGTCATAGTTTAGAGTCTTTGGCAATACATCTGTCCTTTGAACTACAGTATATTAGTGCTAAACTATGCTAGAATGGATAAGCTGTTGTTCTACTCAGAGTAATGTTTCAAGCATTATTATTGCCATTCTTTTACCCCTTGGGAATACATGAACGTAATGGGCCTGTTTGAACGTTGCTGCAATTTGCCACTTGCAAGTTGGTCATGTTTGACATTTTTTTTTCGGGCTGCTGTCTGGTTCGCTGCTGCAGTTGTTGCATAGAAAACTTTCTTAGCAGCCCAGTGTTCCACCTGCCATAGATCCATTTTTTTTACCTTGCCACATATGTAGCGGCTGATTTGACCACTACTAAGTGTGATAGGCCACACTTTGCCTCAAAAAACTGAGCGATAGCCTTGGGAAGATTCAACTTTGAAGGCACTTGATATCCTCAAGTAAAACTAAACAGTCCATGCTAAAGTTTAAACACTGTTGGTGGGAATCTGCGATACGAGAGACTTAAATAATTTCAAATTGGCTGAATTGAAAGAATCAAACCTACAACTTGAATGTGTTTGATGATGCACTGAATCTTTTGATTTAAAAGATCCCCAGATTCACATGAAGATTTAAGTGGATGGATGTTGATCATTTGCAAAACATGAAATTTGACAAGAGCTTCCATATCAATGGGTTTTGAAATTTAAAATTCAATTTCTCTATTGTAGAGGGAAAATTTTTGGAAGGTTCCTTATCATTGTCCTCTGCAAGGGATTGAGTTTTGCGAAGGTAGCACGTATTGGCAACAACATGCCTATGAAATTTGTCAATGCTTTATTTCAATTTTGCATGATCTCTGTGTAGTTTCTTTATCATTGTATGCAGGAAGCTTTTGGTCTCATTTTGGAATGCTTTTTTACCAGAGTGTTACAGGTCTAAAGATATACTAGGATGCCTTATAAAATCTATTTCTTTTGGCACCATCCGTGTCTACAACAGTACAACCTAATGACAGCAGATGAAGGTGTAATATTGTTGAATGAAAGGTGATTATGGAATATGTATTATATTTGATATGTGTAATCTTTAAAGACAGCTATAACAGCAGAGAGCATATTTTAGATAAGTTAGCTCTGTACCACTCAAATTTTAGCACTTAAGTAAAATACCACTGGCATATACCCTAAAAAATACCACTGAAATATGACGTCATTAGTGATTTTACCCTTATGGTTAGAGTCATCAATTACTAGGATGCCTTATAAAATCTATTTCTTTTGGCACCATCCGTGTCTACAACAGTACAACCTAATGACAGCAGATGAAGGTGTAATATTGTTGAATGAAAGGTGATTGTGGAATATGTATTATATTTGATATGTGTAATCTTTAAAGACAGCTATAACAGCAGAGAGCATATTTTTA
Source organism: Otatea glauca (assembly GCA_036346275.1). NCBI lineage: Eukaryota > Viridiplantae > Streptophyta > Magnoliopsida > Poales > Poaceae > Otatea > Otatea glauca. Next base: position 36,818,587 of record CM070712.1, on the reverse strand, counting down.
GAAAAGTTAGCTCTGTACCACTCAAATTTTGGCACTTATGTAAAATACCACTGGCATATACCCTAAAAAATACCACTGAAATGTGACGTCGTTAGTGATTTTACCCTTATGGTTAGAGTCATCAATCTGGACAAATTTTCCCTCCTTTGTTACCTCCCTGACCTCCCTCCTCCATATACCATTTTTTTTTAATTTTTGTGATGCTCAGCTTGCAGTACAAGTACAACCTAATCGACAGGGAGGCAGAGCAAATGAGTTGCTAGAGAGCGTTGCTGTCATGAGGTTCATCAGGATCCTTTGTCACCTCAGAGGTCTCGCCTAGTGTGGCATATTTGGGAGTGGGATATGGTGCGCTTATGTGTGTGGCTGTGGGCTGATTTTGGGGTTGATTGTGTTTTGAATTGAGGATTTTAATCTGCACATTGCCTGCATGTTTTTGTTAATGAAAGTACCAATGTGTGTGTTAGTGTGTGTATTTTTTGTTGTTAATGGAAGATATCAATTGCACATCTTCTGCATGTGTTTCGATGAGCATTACACTAATTTGCCTTGTTTGATTTCTGTTTGTCACCTAAGGTGCCAATGAAAGATTTTAAATGTCTTCTGCGGAAGATAAGTTCAGTGAATGATTAAATGCCACATATTTTTTAGATATACTATTAGTGGTTTTGGAAATTAGCCCAGTTTTCACTATAAGTCTATGCTTTTTGACAGTCTCAGATAATCATTATTTAGGGAGCAGTTACACATTGCATTATAGAACACTGATAGATTAATGCAGATATGCATTGAGGTGTAGGTTTGATCCTAAATTGGGTGTTCCATTTGGTGAGACTACAGCCTCCAGATGGCTGAAACTTTGATGACTGGCATAAGTACGAATTTAAGGATATGCTTGTTTGCATAGTAAAAATGTCTTTTATTTGCTGTTTCTGGATGTTGGTTGCAAGGGACCAGTTGGAAAATGGACTTGCATAGTTATGAAATTACCTGATATTCGCTATGATTGCTTCTTGTAGTTGGGATCTGAATCTTGGATAGTTAAGCTGATTTTTAGTGTATTTCAGTGTGCTAGACACTTGGAGAAGAAAACAAAAGCCTTCTGATTGTCCCTTTTGATGGTGTACAAGGATATTTTGCTTTTGTATTGAAATTCATAGCTAAGAAGTTACCTGAAATTCTCTTTGATTGCTTCTTGTAATTGGGATCTAAAACCATTGGCTAGTTAAGTTGATTTGTAGTGTATTTGGTGGGCTCTTAATATTTGGTTAGTTAGCTGATTTCTAGTGTATTTGGAGAAGAAAATGGAAGCCTTCTGTCTCTGTTCTTTCTGATGGTATACAATGATGCTTTATATCATTCATTTTGACTTTTCCTCTACATGTTTCTGAACTATCTTAGGTACCTCCTTGACACAATAAATGCTCATGTGATACTCATAAGGATGCTTTTCATTCACTGCGATGTACTGCTTTATATATTCCAGCATGCATGCAATAGGCACAGACACAAATTGTTATGTTGCTGGTGATTTTACCTTTCTGCCATATGCATTTCTTGATTTTGAAGTTCGATGGAGTGGGGCTAATTTTAGCAAACTTTTACCTGGTACCTGCAGATGTACTATGTGAACCAGGAACTTACAGTTGAGGATTTTCTTTACGATAATGATTACAAGATAAACCTTCCTGCATCCAATCCAGATGTCCTCAATAACCTGGAAGGGATTGGTCAGCTGGAATATCCACAGTTTAATTTGCCACAAGAGTTACCCCCTAATGTGTATCTTGATATGAATAACTGTGGACAGAGTGCTGGAGATGTTTTCCTCCACATTTCAGACTTGCTCACAACAATGTGTCCAGCTCCTGCTGCATTCCTGATGCCAAAATGTGCTCTTTGGGACTGCCCTCGGCCCACTCAAGGATCGGAAAGGTGGCAAGGTTATTGTAGCATGTATCATGCTGAATTGGCTGTGAAGGAAGAAGGCCCTCCAGGTACAATGCCTGTGATACGTCCAAGAGGTATTGATCTGAAAGATGGCCCCCTGTTTGCTGCTCTTAGTGCAAAAATACAAGGAAAGCATGTTGGTATTCCTGTCTGTGAAGGGGCTGCAAGTGCAAAGTCCCCATGGAATGCACCTGGTAAGTTGTTCCTGCATAACTCATGTATTTACATGGTATTGGTACTGATAAGTTTGCACTAATTGTTGGTTCATTTCTATCATTGCAGAACTTTTTGATCTTTACATTTTTGAAGGTGAATCTATTAGAGAATGGCTTTTTTTTGACAAACCTAGAAGGGCATTTGAGAGTGGAAACCGAAAGCAAAGGTCATTGCCAGATTACAATGGGCGTGGTTGGCATGAATCAAGGAAGCAGGTGATGAAAGACTTTGGGGGTCTGAAGAGGTCCTATTACATGGATCCACAACCATCCAACAGTTACGAGTGGCACCTCTATGAATATGAGATCAATGATTGTGATGCTTTTGCCTTATACCGGCTTGAGTTCAAGTCTTCGGATGCAAAGAAGAGTGCTAAATCAAAATTAGCTTGTAATCCACTGAATGAAATCCAGCAGCAAATGGTTAGACTCAGTGCAGATAGCCCTGTGGAAAACAAACGGATGGCCCGGAGCAGGACAAAGTCTAACCCAAAGGATATTAATGTGAACATCTACTCAGTTCAAAATACCACAGTTCAAGCTAATGTTCCGAATGCTTGTCAGGCAGTGTCACAAGTGGACCATATGACATTTTTGAATGGTAATGTTGTTTATGGACCTCATCTCCCATACGGCTACTCAACTGAAAGAAGTGACTTCTATTGGAACTCAAATGACGGGGCGTGAAGAAAGGATTAACAAATTCAATTCGATGTCATATTTTGCCTTCAAGTTCTAACAGTATCAACTATATATATATGGGGTCTACTCTATTGGCAATGGCCCCCATCATTCTAATTGTAATGGGTCAATTCTACAGAAAACCATTTTGAAACAAGGGATGTCTCATGTCTGCACTTCAGTCATATATTCTGCAATAATTTTAAATGTGTTATGTGGTCTAGTATCCTGACAATATCATCTCCTTGGTGCTCAGCGTACGAGATATAAATTACCAGATTTGCCATTTGATCGCTCCATTTATCTGTTGTGTTGTTTATGCATGAACTGTTCTGAATCTGGGTGAAATGTCGGTGTCCTCTTTACTTGCTTCTGAATTTGCAGGAATTAACCTGTTACTGAATTTACAGATTTCATGTTTGTCATCTTTTAGCTCCAATCATATCCTCGAAAGAGTGCTATTTAGCAGGTTTGTGAATTGTTTTGCTATACTGTCAATGACTAGCATTGACAAATCTGTCATAGCAACAAAAACTGGTACAGCACAAGTGGATAGAGCAGGGGCGCTTTTCTGGAAGAAGACCAGAAAAGTTGTGTACTGCAATGGCAGAAGCCACCAGTAAGGTGAGCTTGGTCGGATGCCCAACCCAAACCCAAACTTATGAAACTGATGGCTGATCCAGTGAATAGAGCCATCAAAGGTTCGTTTCGGTATGGTCCCAGAAGTTTAGCTCTGAAAGAGAAGTCATTCCCTTGTCCAACTCCGGAAAAGATTTGGGTGAGCTTATTGTGCTCTGACCGCAAAATAGCTTTACCGGATAGTTCATGGACGCTCGTAAAAAGTTGATGGATGCTTTATCATTTCGGGCAATGACAAGTCTGATCGTATTTCTACACCTTTATGGCCCTCTTTGAGTAGAAAAAAGAGACTGTCTTCTTTTCTTTGGATGTAAGAAAATATTTTGGAAGACTTAATTCGGTATAAAGTAAATAAACCTTTTGAAGGACTAAATTTAGCATAAAATTTTCAGCGCAAGCTACATTTGGAATTCTAAGATATTCTATGCTTCAATAATTCAACTCATGGCCTCATTTGAAACGCATGAATTTCACATAGAACAGTTTAGTTTCTACGCGAATAGAAAAAGAATTATCGCATTCCAACCGGACCTGACGGCTCATTTGGAACATAGAATTTTCATAAATATATTTAAAAAAATCATATGAAGTAATTCATTTCAGGAATCCAGAAAACTTCTTGCGTTCGTTTGGCCCATTTTGTTCAGGGGCAGTCCATCGTCGATCTCTGGGCAACCCGGACCGTGGTGCCGTCCGTGCGAGTGCGACCCAACCAATTGAGGAGCGGCACACGCGCAGTCTTGTCGCACCCGGTTCCCAACCCGAACACAACACTGTACTTATCTATCGCATATGGCTATCTTTTTACAAATCTAGCGTCCGTATTTACAAAAATAACTCTCTTTTTTACCGTAGAAGGTGTGCATACGACATGTCTCCCTTACTGCGCCTGGAAAATGCACGAGGTGGCCGATGCCACGGTAGCGTAGGAGGGCACTGAACGAACATTGAAGGATTTCTTCCGCGTTACCCGAACGCTGCAGCCGCCCTCTCGTGCTCACGCCTACATTGAGCGCTCGCCCTTGGCCTTGTGCACGCTGCCTGGTCCCCGCACGCGTTATGCCGTGGTCACTCGTGCCCTTCCACGCGTAGCTGCAGCCTAGTTACCTCCCGCGCTCTTCAGGTGTGATAGGGCACGTGTCGCCTGACGCATATTCCGCAAAAGAAAAGGGAGCTATTTTTGCAAATGTAATCGTGAAGGGACTAGATTTGAAAAAAAAACTAGCTGCTGAGGGCTACATAAGCACAATATTCTCTCTAGGGTTCAAAATATCGCCGAGATTTCGAAAATCTCGTGGAATAAATTTTTTTGAAAATTAGGTTTGCTACAATATTTTCGGTCAATCTCGTCGATATTCATGGTTTTTGGGCCGGATTTCGCAACAAATTTTTTATGAAGAATTGTAATTCTTTTTATGAGGAATACATGTGAAAAGTTTGCAAAAAAAAAATCCATATACAACTTATGTAACCCTAACCTATATTTCAGCCGTAAATAATATATTTCGGTCTAAACTCTAAACCCTAATTTGGATTTCGGTCCTAAATGATGTATTTCGACTTAAATCTTAAACCCTAATTTGGATTTCGGCCTAAACCCTAAATCCTAACTTAAAAATTTTATGTGCAAATATTTAGTATTTTGCATTCAAACAGATAGAAAATATAGATAAATACTTGCATGATTTTTTTTCATATTTTTTCCTTCTTCTTTTTCTATCTTCGGAAGATCATTTCACAAGGGTTGAAAATCACCTAAAATTTCAGCCAATTTCGTCGAAATTTTGGTGATTTTAGCCAAAATTTCAATTTTCTAGATTTCAAATTTACTTTTTAAACTTCATCCGAATTTCTAAAATCTCATCAAAATTTTGAATTTACACCTTCTCCGAGATACAGTGCGAAAACGAAATTTGAACCTTACGAATCTCCCAAGTTGTCCCAACCTATGGATGAAATTTCCTCCCCGAAATTCTCAGGCCACCACTGTAAAAGGCGGTCCTGGCAGTAGGGTTTCCGATTCCCACCCGCGTGCAGCTTAGGCGAACCTCTCCTCCTTTTCTCTCTCCCTCCACACGCCTCGACCCCCTCTCTCTCCTCGTCCGCCGCCGCCGCAACCATGGGGAGGGGCAAGTTCAAAGGCAAGCCCACCGGCCGCCGCAACTTCTCCACCCCCGAGGAGATCGGTAACGTTGCGCCCTTAACTCCTTTCGATTCGGTTTTTCATTTCAGTGAAAATTTGGTGCCAGGTTGGGAGCTTTGTCTGCTGCCGTCGTCTAGGCGGATGCTTGATCTGATGTTGCGGCGAGGCGGTTTTGGCTTGTTTTGGGGTGTTCTAGTAGAATAAGAGCGCTAGGAGTAGCTTGTGGTGACGTCAACATGCCTGCTTTTACTAGGAGGCACGGGTTGCATATATCGATTTTATTCCAATTCCATTGTGTTTTGGGTCGTTGATGAATGATGATGGGGTGATTCGTTGATCCAATCTGGGTGTCATAGCTTCACTGTTAAGTGTTAACGTCCGTTTGGATGTTCAGGTGCTTATCTGCACATTTTGCGTAGTTTGGGCCACTATGTTTTGCGAATGTTTAGCTGCTTTCTCCATCCCATAGACAGCTTGATTCTCTTCTGCTTTTGATTGGATTACAGTTTTCAATTCACTTTCACTGTTAGAGATCTTCACGGAAAAGGGTTTTTGTGAAGTTTAAACGCAGTGAGAAATCAATTGCACCCTGTATGTTCATCTAGTCTCAGACAAAGAGGCTCTTTTGAGGCAGGATACAGGAGAGAAATGCTACATTTGAAGTTCTTTGCATACATCTAAAATCATTTCTTGGTTCTTTTTTCACTATTTAGCATCTATATTTGGCTGTTTTCCTTTTGATATCCTGCTGAGTGCAATTTTTTTTACTTATTTCTGATACTTTTCCATTCAAATAACTGCAGCTGCTGGAACTTCAGGGCGTCCACGCACATTTAAAAAGGTTTGCACATTTGATATTGAACAACGCCAGTTACATGTTTGTATTTAGTTTCGGCAGTCAAGTCTTTCTAAAAGCCTTTAGCTATTTCTTCATTGTTTCTGTGTTTGTATTCTGATGATCCTGTAGCATAATTGGAATTCTACATTTGCCAATCTGATTGTGCAGAAAAGAAATTGCAATGAGTACAATCAATTCCATCAATCACTTGTTAAATGAAGAAAAATACCAGGAGTTATAAAGTGTGCATATTGATAATTTTTAGGTGTACCACAAATGTTATCGTGTCATATTGTTTTCTGACAATTGATTTCTATTAACAATCAAATAGAATGTAGCTGAAGAGGAAGAGGAAGAAAGAGAAGAATCTGAAGAGGAGGAAAAATCTGAAGATGAGTCTGAAGGGAAGGTTGTAAGAACTTTTCCTCCTGCAGGTATACGTTTATGTGCATGATTGTTTATCAATCTGATTTAATGTATAATATTCCCAGAAACATAAAGGAACAGAAGGTCTTATTCAGATAGAAAATCCAAACCTTGTGAAAGCGAAGAATATAAAAGCCAAGGAAGTTGATGTAAGTTGGTGACTACCAGTAGTATCTGGGACTTTTTTCTCTGTTTTTTCTCATCTTTGTATAAGTATGCTGTTAGTAGCGAAATATCATGAAATGCTATGCCAAGGTGGTTATAGTATCATAAGTTCCTTCGTCCTTTCCTCTGTTGTCTAAGCTATGGTGGTATACAAATTGATTTGCTCTATTATTTTTATTCATGAAAAGTCAAGTGAGGAACATGGTGCTTTATCTAGTTATTTCTACAAGGTCAGGTAATGCTAGGATTCGATGTAATGTTATCTTGCTAGCTGTGATCTCCAAAACTGTTATACCAAGCACATAGTTTGTTACTATGGTTCATTTTTTGAGCCGACTTATTTTTTCACTCTCTTTGTAACTGTATTTGAATCTTTTTGTCCGTACATTACCAAATGATTTTTATGCATATCTCCATCTAACTAATTTCGCACTGTACAGCTTGGAAAGACAACTGAACTCTCCAGGCGTGAAAGGTACCTTTTCTTATATCAGCCCATGATGCTTTCTTATTTGTGAAATGAAACAATTATTACTTGTTTTCATAATTACACTCTGTTTTTTCATCATATCTCTTGCTGCCAATATTTATTTGGCATGAAGAAAAATGCTTATTTAAACCTCTGCCTCTGGGTATGGAAAAATAAGTAATGCAATGAATCAGTAGATAAAGAAAACCTACAAGTTGGTACAAAACATAGTACTGGATTTCTCACTTTAATGTTATGCAGTTACAAGTGGTGTTACAGGTTTTCATGAGTTGCTGCACTCCTGTAGATAGCATATCTCAGTTTCCATATGGTGTTTAGTCACTCATGGCATTCACTTTTTTTTTTTTGTAAACATACTCTTTGTGATAATGTGGTTTACATTTTCCTAAAAAAGGGAGGAATTTACCATCTGTTACTCTGAAGTTGGCACCAGCTTGTCTACCCTTCTCACATGCACACATGCATTGTTACAAAACTTTCAAGTATCGTCAACTCTGCTGACGTACTGCTGTCATGTTTGTTTTATAGAGAGGAGATTGAGAAACAAAAAGCTCATGAGCGTTACATGAAGCTTCAGGAGCAAGGGAAAACAGAACAAGCTAGGAAGGATTTGGGTGAGATTTTTTCTATGTTGTACCTACCTCTATTTTTATCTTGGTATTTCTTGTTGGGTTGTTTCCTATGTACTTCTATAATACCCATCACCACAACCTGTGCTCTGAGCATGCTCTTATGGACGCATTGTGACAAGATTAGACTCAATCTACGTAGAAACAGACACCACAACAAAGGTGAATGAAAATAAAGTTAATCAATAGTAGTGCCAGCAGCACTAAATAACTCAGGACTGTTGCCGAATCAACATCTTTAATCAGATTTAATGATCTACATGTTTAGACATTTCATCTTATACTGGCATGAATTGTGTTGGTGCAGTACTGAGCAGGATTTTCTAACAAAATAATTTATTTGTAGACAATACTACAATGATCTTGTACTTTTCCAGCATAGAATTTTACAGTAGTTTAAGCATGCCTGGTCTAGGAAATGAAGTTGATGCATTTGCTCTGATGGTTTTGTACCAAGATGCTTGCTGCATTCATGCTGAACTTCCTTTCGAAAATCAACTGATGTATTCCTTTCAAAAATCAACTTAGACGAACTGCAATAGTGCAATATGTTTACTTCTCCTCTAGCCTTATGTTTAACGAGAACTTTCTAGATGTAAGAGGAAAGCATCATTTTAGAGGTTGAGATGCACATCTGTTATTTAATGTTAGGCACACTCTTTTGCATTTAGCTTTCAAGAATATTGAGTTTTTAGCTCCTGTCTAAGAGGTGTTCTCACCAAACGTGGATATTGAAGCACAACTTGTTGTTTTAATATGTTGTGATGCACACCTGCCAACATTCAATGTTGAAGCATTCCATGTGAATTGGGAATTGCAAATTGCGATAACCTTTATTGTTTTGCAAATGCAGAACGTCTTGCTTTAATAAGACAGCAAAGGGCTGATGCTGCAAAGAAACGCGAAGAGGAGAAAGCTGGTACATCCCATGCTATTTATAATCGCTTCATGGTCTAGGTTTTTATTGTGTTAAGATTCAGAATCGATTGCAAGTATATTATATTCAAATATAGATTCTAGTGACCACCTATTTCATTAATTTAATGTCGAGTACTTATGTTTCTTTGATGTTTTGCTCCAAAAATCATATTGGTTACTGTTTAGTAGCTCCAAAACATTTCTGCCTGCATTTTCTTGATACTCTTTATGTACTTTGCACCGACTTCATTTTGTATCTTTCTTAAGCTGAACAAAGTGTTTTGGTATTGTTAAGAACTTATAAACAACATTTCGTTGTCTTGTTTGTGAAGATAATAATAGTATGTAGAAATTAAATGAGTTAGTTCATTTTGTAATTGGTTGCCTTGGGTAGCAGCTAACCTGTGTTAGAGGGTTTTTTTGGATCATGTGGATCTTTTATGTAATTATGTTAATTACGTACTATATATTAATTAATATTAAATCCCTACTGTTCCCCGTCAAAAAAATAGTATGTACTGAAATTATATTTTGTTCTTGGCAGCCAAAGAACAGAGGAAGTCTGAAGCACGCAAATAACTGCGACAATTGTGGACCATGAAGGCATGAGCTGTGTTGGCTGGATATTTATTTCTTATGCATCTAGTATATTTTAAAATTCGGTATCTGTTCTATCTATATTTCCATAAAATTATGCATTGACTAACTGTAAAGTAGTCTCGTGGACGCGGCTTGCTGTAAACTTTTGAGCTTGGCAGGGTACAAATGTAGCAAGAACAGCTTATGCGAAATTTGCTTTCACTCAAGTCGATGTATAAACTGTTGAAAATTGTGGGTGTTGTGGAGGCTGGAGCTGATATGTGGTTGCATTATCGGACTTGTGCGTGCGATCCCGCTGTGACATTAGCTCATCTGCCATGGTCGAGTTTGCCGTCAGGACATTGCAGTTATCGAAGAAGCTTATTCGCAGCAACCCGCAGGTGGACCGGGGGGCCTAGTGCATTATACTGGGCTACTACTCGTGTGTTGCCGTTTCTGGCGCAAGAGTGAGCGAATCAATGCAGCGCGTGACTGCTTCCGATCGGTGAGAACCCCTCATGACTCGTACGATCCCGTCGTGCAAGAGGAGGCTTACTCATTCAATCGGCGGCAGGGGTGGGCGCAACCACGCCCTATGACTGCTGGTGCAAGCTCGACGCGCGGAGGAACCGGGGCGGTGCCCGGCCGGTGATCAGTGACGACGATGGCGGTAGCTGATGCCGGCAGACGGCTTACACGCGTGGTCGTACGGTACTTGTCCCAGGCGGCGAAGGGAGCATGCTCGATCGCATACGTAGGGTCTAGGGAGGGGTGGCTGTTGGGCTGCATGTGTCGACGATATCTCGCTGGCTCGCTGCCATCTTCAGTAGAACCGTGAGTCGGTGGAGCTTATATATCAATATTCAACGTACAAACGATTAAGCCGATCTCCATTGGTTCTAGCTTAGATTATCTAGAGGCTTGTAGCGATGGAGTAGAGGCAAGGATTCAACTAGCTCAGCGGATAAGCCCTTGGAATGGGTCATTTGTTTTCCCTGGCTCTTAAGTTTATAAAGTACTCGATGGCAAATCAAAACTGAAGGTTGCAACTGGGTAGGCACTTGTATAAGATCATGAACATCGCAAATTCGCAACCATAGTATAGTCTGCACTGTGCCGGTGTGGCAACTTATATCTCTGGTTATAGCTAGAGTTCAATTCCGGTCGACCATAGGTTAGCTAGGTTAATTTTCCGGGGTTAATTTAATCCTAGGACGCGCGCTAGCGCGAGCGAGCGAGCTATCAGGCGCTGTCGGAATTAGAATCCAACTGACCCACGCTAATTGCAGGGAAAAACTGCGTATGAGTTGCCTAGTGGCGTATGTATCAGTATGTGGTGCGTGTTTAATTCGGTGGTGGGTGGAGGCCTTTCTCCCTAGCTTCGAGATTCGTGCGGAGGATTAATTCTTGGTTTTCTTGACTGGGGAATGTACTTGTTATTTTGGAACACTGTATCTAAATAACTAAGCATCCGGTTTGCATTGTGTTTGTACCGTTTTGTTCCATATGACGAACGGAATAAAACAAGATATACTAGTCATGTGCCCGAGCGTTGCAACGAAAACTCAATTTGCGATAAAAAAATTATTTGCAAAGAACACTAACTTCAGTTATGTTTCAATAGTAGGAAAAGTTTGTTCCTCCGAAGAGATTTGACTATCGGGTTAAATCCCCTTCCATCTTAACCGTTCATGTTAGATCCAACGAACGGCTTGTCCTTCTGAAGATGAGAGTGTGTGCCCTCTAATAGGGAGTAGATGAAAGCAGAAAGCAGTGTACACAGGCGGATGGAAGTCAGGTCTCCCCGACATCTTCGTGATTGGCACGTGATTTAGTTGCGTGATTCTTTCCTTTTAATCTATGCATTTCCAGATATGATGAGATAGAATTCCCGTATTATGGGATATGTTGAGTATATCCTTCTATCCATGCAGAATATGATGAGAAAATCCTTCCATTTATAAGATATATGAATAACATCTTTCTATAGTAAGAACATGTGAATAGAGATATGTTAAAATAATATTTCTATTCAAAAAGATATGATAAAATCCTTCCATTTAAGATATGATTAAATCATCTTCTATCTCAGCCGTTCATATCAGATGCAACGAATCAGATACTCTAGAGGAGAACGGACCACTGTCACCAACTCCTAATTAGAAGTAGCAGAGATATTAGATATGTTTTAACGACATAACGATAATGTTCCTTCTCAACTATAAATTGTTGGCATCTCTACATTGGTTACTAGCTAGCATCTATCTACATTAGTTGTTATTGCTAGCATCTATCTACATTAGTTGCTAGCGGTTCTACATATAACTTGTTAGCCTGTCTCTATTAATTGATGACAATTATCAACGATTTTATGAAGTCAATTACTATTTGCTAGCAACTCTACATAAAATGCTAGCTTGCTACTAAATACAGTAGTTAGCGAGGAAAGAGAAAGAAAAGCAAGTCAAACCCTCAAAATCCGCTAGGCTACACGATGAGATGTTATTAGTAGCTAACAACAACTAGTGCAACTGAAGTGAAGGAACTACCTATTCTGAACCTTCACAAGAAAGAGCTCATAACCACTGAAGGCGCACTACTCTTACTACCAGTCTAGCCTCTCGAGGGCACTCTTTCGATCTCGAGACCCGCAGGGCAAAAGTATGATAAATACAAGATATAGGAAAGAAGGCAACACTTTTTTTTTATCTGTAAATTTAGTTGTTACCGCTTCATTCGTTGACTCTAATTTATTTCACTACTACAAAAAGGTTTATATTAAACGCCTCAACACAGACGGTTAAGACAAACCGTCTGTGATAAAGAACATCACTGACGATTCTATAGTAAAACCGTCAGTCAAACAATCACAGACGGTACTCTTCATGAACCGTCAGTGATATACATCAATATCACAGATGGTTTTAGTTAAAACCCGTTTGTGATAATATCACAAACAATTTTAAATACGAACCGTCTGTGATAAGTTCACATCACAGACGGTTCTAATTAAGAACCATCTATGATATGATCTCAAACCACTATATAAACATACCGATAGAGCTTCGTAGCGCATAGTCATACGTTTCGTCTCCCTCAAACCCTAACCCCCCGGCGTTCCTCCTCCTGGGCGACCTCCTCCCCGGCGAAGTACTCCCTAGCATCCTCCTCCCAGGCTACCTCCTCCGCACAGATCATTCAGTTACCCTAGCTGACGCTTCATCTGTCGCCGACGATTCGTCCCCCGCTGCGGCGCCTCCCCCTGATGACCTCGTCGACGCCCTCGGCCTCGGCGCCCCCCGCAGCATCTCCTCGCGCCTCGACCTCCCCTCACCGGTGGCTACACGCATCGGTCGCCCTCGAGCCCGAGGCTGTGGAGGCGACAACGACCATCCCGACCGCGAGTATCCTCCTCCCAGCCGAACTCCTCGTCGGTGATCAGTAGGCTGTGTCCTTGTGTTAATAGATTAATGGTTGTGATTGTGAAGCATCATCATGTGATTTTGATTGTGAAGCATTGATATCTACCTAGGGCTTGCTTGTGATTGTGAACCAGTGTCAATTGCTATACATGCTCTTGAATACATTGATTCTAATCATGTTGCAGATTATAAATATCATGTTGCAGACACAATAGCAATCACATTTGCTACAGAGTATAAATGCGTGTGATATAGACAGTATGTTCATACATTAGTTCATATGTGACTCATAGAAATCATATTTGCTTGATGTTGTTCAGTCAATTTGCATTATCAGAACGGGTAAAATAGCATGCATGCTTGGGTATCACATTTGCATGGATCTTTAGTAATATAGTGCATTGATTGCTAGCATCTCTAGTTGCAGAATACATGATGATATTATATGGAATTTTGGATGGATTATATATGCATGCAAATCAGAACATTGGCAACCCCGAATGTGAGCTGTTGACTTATATATATTGGTTAGCTTTAATATCTTAATTTACCTGTTTGCAGTTTAGCTGTTAGATATAGACCATTTCTCTTAGGCATTTCTTGTTACTAACTCTCTCTATCTGTAAGACACTATAACATCTCTGCAGATCTAACCAAAGCAGGAACCTCTTTAGTTTTCATGAACTATATTATTTATATGTATTTTGTGAGGTTGAGGTGTATGTCATACATCTCCTTCAAAACTTTTCAATAATAATAGATAATAAATTTAATTTTAAGAAACAAAGTATACAAATGCAAGGTCAGATAGCCTAACCTGCTTTTCAAAATAGCCATAAGCAATGTGAGGTTGACTTATATATATTGGCAACGACCATCGTGGAGTTGCCATTTTTGTGTACTATTTTACAAATGTTTCTATTTGAAGACACCACATATACATGTGTATATGAAGCAATTGCAGGGATATGGTAGTACTTGCCTGTCAACCAATAATGTTTAGACTACACGGCATAAAATAAATTGAAAGAACATTTGATGATTTTGGAGAACTTTTTCTATCTTTCTTACCTAATCCAATTCTCCAGCATGCTACCGTCTGTGATCCTCTTTTTTTTCCCTCACACCCCAGCAGAATTTCCATCATTAGTATGTGTTGTTCGAAATTTTCTTCTGCTTAGGTATTTACTGAAAATTTATAAGACACAACCAAGTTATAGATTTAGTAATTGAATATCTAAACTTCCTAGATGCATCGAGGCAACAGCTTGTTCGATCAGGATTGTCTTAAAATATGAAGTTTTGTAGCACTTTCATCTTTTTCTTATTATAATATTGATGGATTCTAAGGTAAAATCCATTTCATTCCACGATTAAATCACGAAAGGTGTCATGCGCTGATTTATCGTTATCACTTTATCCTCATCTCCGAATGAGAATACCATAGGCAACCATGCTTCTTGAATTATAGAGTTGATTAAGTCATCGTATATGGAGTTGATTAAATTATCGTATGGCACTATACGATAATTTAATGAACTCCATACGATGACTTAATCAACTCTATAATTCAAGAAGCATGACTGCCTATCGTATTCTCGTTCGGGGATGAGGATGAAGTGAAAGCGATAAATCAGAGTATGACAGCGTTCATGACGAACTATGGAATGAAATAGATTTTACCTTAGAATCCATTAATATTATAATAATAAAGAGATGAAAGTGCTACAAAACTTCATATTTTAAGACGATCCTGATCAGACAAGCTGTTGCCTCGATGCACCTAGGAAGTTTAGATATTCAATTACTAAATCTATAACTTGGTTGTGCCTTATAAATTTCGTTGCAGAAATACCTAAGCAGAAGAAAATTTCGAACAACACATACTAATGATGGAAGCTCTGTTGGGGTGTGGGGAAAAAGAGAGGATCACAGACGGTTCTAATTAGAAACCGTCTGTGATGTTCACGTATGCCAGGCGGTTTTAGTTAAAACCCGTCTGTGATGAGTACCCATCACAGATGGTTCTAAACTAGAACCGTCTGTGATGATAATTTTCACAGACGGTTCGAAAACCGTTTGTGATGTTTCCTTACATCACTGACACATTGTTAGTGACGGTTCATAAAACCGTCAGAGATGACGATTTTGAACCGTCTGAGATGATGATTTCTGCAGTAGTTTTTGCTGACTCTTTATGATATTTCTTTTTCTTTGAAGCAAAAATTCTATGACAAGGTTTGGGATCTTGTATCTATTTCTCTTTTTTGTATACTAGTGGAATTTCATTGCATTGGGTTCTTTCTTAGATCTAGGTGGAGTGGAATAGAGAAATAGAATAAAAAAACGCTTTAGGATGAAAATGGAAGATTTTTGTAGAGATGTGGTTTCTTCGTTTGGCACACTGATCTCAGTCCCATAAAAACATCTATCTCCACAGCTCACTACCTTTTGATCCGTTATATCATGTGTCCCGGTCCATTAAGCCACCTCTACCGTTCCTTTTTTTTCTAGTTCTGCAATCGTACATGCATAGATGCTTATTGTCGGAAGCAAAGACGCAAAGCGTCACTTTTCAAAAAGCTGACTGAATCCAGCCGAAGCCGTGATTTGTATGGCATGTCTTGCCCTCAATGTTCGGTTGGTTGGTAAGTCACTAAATCCCTATCTCTCGGTGGTCGAGTACCTCTGACGTGTCGAATGGGTTGTTTAGTCCTTCTTGTACTGGTGGAGCACGTGGTTTAATTCGATGCAAAGCGAAGAACCTTACCAGGGCTTGACATGCCACCAATCCTCTTGAAAGAGAGGGGTGTCTCTGGGAACGTAGACATAGGTGGTGCATGGCTGTCGTCAGCTCGTGCCGTAAGGTGTTGAGTTAAATCTTGCAACAAGCGCAACCCTCGTGTTTAGTTGGCACTATGAGTTTGGAACCCTGAATAGACTGTCGGTGTTGAGCCAGAGGAAGGAGAGGATGAGACCAAGTCATAATACTCCTTATGCCCTAGACAACACACGTGCTACCATAAGAAGAGATAGGGTCTTTATACTGGACTAGTAACGAGAGATTAGAGCCTGATTTTTTTTACTTATTAAAATAAAAATCTAAAATCTGACTTGTTAGTGTCTAAGGTCAAAAGTCTAGTTTAAAGTAAAAAAAATCTACTTTATGTATCCTTAAATCGTATAAATGGGGGTAAATGGGGTTCCGATGTCTCATAGAAATTGTTTGTTACGTCAGAATCAGTGAGCTATTACGCACTCTTTAAAGGGTGGTTGCTTCTAGGCAAACCTCCTGGCTGTCTTTGCACCCCCACCTCCTTTATCACTGAGCAATCATTTAGGGGCCTTAGCTAGTGATCCGGGATGTTTCCCTCTCGACGATGAAGCTAATCCCCCATCGTCTCACTGGCCGACCTTAACTCTTGTTATTTTTGGGTCATATCTAGTATTCAGAGTTTGCCTCGATTTGGTACCGCTCGTGTAGCCCGCACCGAAACAGTGCTTTTCTATTGCTACCGCGGGTCTTATGCAAGTCTTATCATATAGATATCCCTTCAATATAACATAGGTCATCGAAAGGATCTCGAACGACTCACCAAAGCACGAAAGTTAGTTAGAAAATGGATTCCTATTTGAAGAGTACCTAACCGCATGGATAAGCTCAAATTAACCCGTCAATTTTGGATCCAATTCAGGATTTTTCTTGGGAAGTTTTGGAAAGAAATTGGAATGGAATAATATCGATTCATATAGAAGAGAAGGTTCTCTATTGATGCAAACACTGCTGTCATTTTGAAATGTCCGCTTCAACCCCTCTTTCTCCTCCCAAAAAGCTAAGTTGGCTTGACGAGCGCAGATGAGGAAGCGGGAGCAATAAAAACCAAGAATCTCTTTCTTTTCCAAATACTTTATTAAGTTAAGGGGCAAAGAGAAGCGCTTTTGCTACTAAGAAAGCGAATGGTCGGTGCGTGGGTTCGACGACTTAGCTGAGCATTAGCGACACGTCATTTTCATAGAGAGACACATTTCTTAATTTAGTATTCTGCTATTCCGACAAATATTTATTTATTCTTGCTAATCCTTTTTATATGCAATACTGCTCCATTATTGGTATGTTATATAGTAAACAGATCAAAGGGATATCCTCTGGCATTAGAGAATATTTATCTTGACAAGAAATTATTTATATGTTAAGATATCTCTAACAGTGGAGTATTCAACCAATCCATTCCTAGCACCATGTCATAGGCAACCAGTGGCAACAGCCTCAGTTTAGCTTCAAATTCCACTCCTTGCACCTTCCAGGTACCCCCTTCGATCCTAAAGAAAAAAGTATAGTCTAGCCCTATGCTAAAGCAAAGGGCTAGATAGGGCAGGCTCATTCACTCATAAAACTACTCTAGTAAGTAGTGCCAAAGCGTGTAATAGACTTATAAGCAATTACACGCAATCAACGAATGTTCATGCATTGGCCCTCAACAATGCTTCAATCGATAGTTGACGACCCCCATTTTTTTATGGAAATTTTGCATGGAAAAAGGAAAGATGAATTTATCCATTCATTGAATCTTAGTTTGGGACCGATGGGGCTTGAACCCGCGGCTTCCACCTTGACAGGGCGGTGCTCTGACCAATTGAACTACAATCACCGTGGGCGGGGTAAGGAAAGGGTCGATGTACATAGATTCTATATATAGAGAGTCCTGAATAGCTAGCTTCCTTCATATGATGACATCTTTCGAGAGTGTGAGATAGTTTGTATGAGGTCTTACACGATAAAATGCTAGCTCTACATGTTACTTGCTACAATAGTTGCTAGCAACTTTTCATGTTACTTGTTACATTAGTTACTAGCAACTATATCCTTACGTGTTACTTATTACATTAGTTGCTAGCTCTACTGCTCTATATTTACTTTCTACATTAGATACTAGCAACTCTATATGTTACTTCTTACATTAGTTGATAGCATCTCTATGTTACTTCATGATAATTATCAAAGATTCTATGCAATCAATTACTAGTGGTGGATCTACATTAATTGCTAACAACTTTATATGTTACTTGCTACATTAGTTGCTATGAGCTCTACATGTTACTTGCTACATTAGTTGTTAGTAGTTCTACATATTACTTTTTGTGTTAGTTGCTAGTATCGCTCCATAATACTTGATAGTAGTGGATACCTAGAGTTGCTAGCAATTAATGTAGAGCCGTCGAAAGAGCTTTACCTAGAGTTGTCGGTAGAAGACATATAAAGTTGTCAGCTAAGAAATAATTTTATCAATATGTCTCTAAAACATATTCAATATGAGTGAATATCACCTAGAGTTGCTACTTGTCAACACCGCACCAATCCGTGCGGTGATTCTACAGATCCAGGCCACCGGCTTTTTTCTAAGCCGAGGGTGAAATCCATCTATGTGGCCTCGCTTACCCGCATTTGGCATAGGGGGCACCACAGATGTTTAGAGTTGGTCAAATCAACATAAAGTGGCCAGCGCAGCTATGCCACCCCAGGTTTGGGCCCACTAATAACGTTTTTTCGACTAGTGGCCATGAGGTTTTCTATCTCCACAGGAGCATGAACTAGCTCGAAGGGGCCAATGCACCTACGATGCCCTAAGTTAGGGCTCGTTGATGTTGTTTTTTGGGCCAGCGGCCGTCTAGCATTTCTGTCTTGAAGGGGGCATGGGTCACGCTGGTGTTAATGCGGGGGGAGGGGGGCGTGCATGATATTTCAGCTTTCATGGAGGTGAATTGTGCATTGATTATGTCGATTTGGGCTGCCAGTTTTTTAATCCAGGGGTGAAATCCATCTCCATGTCCCCGCATACGCTCGTTTAGCACCGTGTGTGGCTAATTCGGGCGCTTAGGGGGCACCATGGATGTTCGCCATTAAGCGAACTAGCACTTAGGTGCTAACGCAACTGTCACCCTGGGTCGGGGCCCGTCGACCACATTTTTTTGCCAGTGCTTGTCGGGTCGTTTGTCTCCACTGGGGCATCGAGCCATGTTGGTATCAATGCGGGGGACCGCGTACGTGATTTCGGCATTCACTAAGGTGATTCATGTGGTGATTCTGTCGATTCGAGTTGCTGGCTTATTTTTTGGAGTCAAGGGTGAAATCCATCTCTGTGGCCCCGAGTGATTTCATTTGGCATCGTGTATAGCTAGTTCAGGCACCTAGAGGGCATTGCAGACACTCGAAGTTCATCGAACTAGCACGAAGGGGTTAGCACAACTATCGCGCCCCAAGTCAGGATATGTTGACGTTGTTTTTTGGGCCAACAATTGACTGGCCATTTCTGTCTCAACAAGGGCATCAGGCCACAGTGGTCTTGATGCGAAGGGCTATGAACATGATTTCAGCCTTCACCGGAGGTGATTCGTGTTGTCATTCTACTTATCCGGACTGTCGGCTTGTGTTTTAAGCCAAGGGTGAAATCCATCATTATGGCCCTCCGTATGCGCTTTTTGCACCATGCATGATAGTTCAGGGGCCTAGTGAGCACCACGGATGCTTAGCACTAGTCAAAATAGTACAAAAGGGGTCAGTGCAGCTATATCGCATCGGGTCAGGGGCGTCAATGCCATTTTTTTGGGCCAGCGGTTGTCAAGCATTTTTATCTCTACAGTGGTGTCGCTGCAAGGAGCCGCACACGCAATTTCGACATTCATGAAGGTGATTCGTACAGTGATTCTACTACAGTGAAATTCACCTCCGTAGCTTCGCATACATGCGTTTCGCATTGTGCATAGCTAGTTCGGTCACCTAGGGTGCACCACGAACGTTCGGCACCTGTGGAACTAGCATGAAGGGGCCATCGTAGCTATGTTGTCCCAAGTCTAGGCCAACTGACAGTGTTTTTCGAGCTAGCAGTTGTCTAGGCGTTTTTGTCTCAATGGGGCATCGGGCCACACTGATGTTGATGAGGGGGGCTTATACACACAATTTCAGCCTTCGTGGAGATTATTCGTGCGGTGATTCTGATGATCCAGGCCGTTAGCTTATTTTGTAAGCCAAGTGTGAAATCCACCTCTGTGGCCTCGTGTATGCTTGTTTGGCATCTTACGTGGCTCGTTTGGGCGCCTAAGGGGTACCAATGCATGTATTTCTCCTTGGGTCAGGGTCCATAGACGATGTTTTGTGGGGTAGTAGCCGTCAAGGTGTTTCTAACTCCACAAGGGGCATCAAGCCACACCTGTGTTGATGCGGGGGGCCGTGCACGTGATTTAGTTTTAAGCCAGGTGTGAACTACGCTTCCATGGCCACACGTTCGCATGTTTGGTATCGTGCATAGCTAGTTCGGGCGCATAGGATGCACCATGAATGCTCAACACTAGTCGAACCAACATGAAGGGGCCAGCATAGCTATTTCTCCCTAGGTTGAGATCCATCGACAACGTTTTTTGGGTAGTGTCCGTCGGTTCATTTATGTCTCCATGAGGCATCGGGCCACACTGGCGTCGGTGCGAGGGGCCGTGCACATGATTTCGGCCTTCACGAAGGTGATTCGTGTGATGATTTTGCCAATCCAGATCGACAATTTATTTATTAAGCCAAGGGTGAAACCCACCTTAGTGGCTGTGCGTACATGCGTTTGGCATCTTGCGTGTTAGTTCACACTCCTAGGGGGCACTGCGGGCGCTCGACGTCGGTTGAACTAGCAAGAAGGGACCCGTGTAGCTATGTCGCCCTAAGTCAGGGCCCACTGTCGATCTTTTTTTGGGCCAGCGACCAGCTAGGTGTTTCTGTCTTGACCGGGGGATCAGGCAACACTAGTGTCGATGCAGAGGGCCGTGCACGCGATTTCAGTCTTCGTGCAGGTGATTCATCTGCTAATTCTGTCAATGCAACCTGTCGGCTCACTTTTTAAGTGAGGGGTGAAATACACATATGTGGCCCTACATACGCGCTTTTGGTCGTGTGTGGCTAGGTCGTGCGCTTAGGAGCCACCTGGACACTTGGCACCAATTGTACCAACACAAAGGAGGCAACATAGCAATGTCGCCCCAGGTTAGAGTCCGCCGACAATGTTTTTTTACCAACGGTCGTCGAGATATTTATGTCTCCTCGAGTATTGGGCCATGCCGATGTCGGTGAGGAGAGCCACACACACCATTTCAATCTTCACATAGGTAGTTTTGCTAATTAGGGTCATCAGCTTACTTTTAAACTAAGGGCCCTTGGGAGCTGTGGTGAATTTGAAAAGTCGTTTTTGGTTTGTTGGGTCAGAAGCAATCAGAGTGGCGGCCGTGGCTTTTCTTGTTATCTTGTTTGGCAACCGCTCACAGATTGTAACTTTTGAGGGCTAACCGAAATGGAAGGTAGCAACATAGTGAAGTACAGCGATATCCGAGTGGGGAGGTGACGTGGAGGCGGCGAAACGGGGTGGCAAAGGTTGGGAAGGCGGAGCGAGCGAGTTAGGAGGAGTTCAAGCGAAGCCACAGCTGAAAAGCTCCTCCTCAAGAATCGTAGCTTTTGGGGTTGCTTCACGTGGTTTAGCTTCCCAAATGCTGCGACCATCTTTGTTTGGGGAGCTTTTAGCCCAAAGCTGAAGCAAAGCTCCCCAAACAGCCCCTAAGTGTAAAATCCACCTCCGTAGCAATGCGTTAGGTATCGTACGTACGTGGCTAGTTGAGACAAACCAAAATCTGACCCAGTAAAATAACTAAGAACCATGGTCACACCACTATAGAATAGTACATCACTATCGCTTCATCTAGATTGATTCTTAAGTTTTTAGAAAAAACGATTGTGATAGATGACTTAGGAGGGGTGTTAATAATAATCACTATCGGTTCTCAGGTTAGAAGTGATTGTGATGTAGCACTGGGCACATCACAATCGATTCTTATGTGAGAAGCGATAGTGATATGCTGTGCATTCGCTTATCACTATCGCTTCTTTTGTGAGAAGCGATAGTGATGAGCATGCACATCACTATCGGTTCTCACATAAGAACCGATAGTGATATGCACGTGGTCATCACTATCGCTTCTTATGTGAGAACCGATAGTAATGACAAGTGCCTACCATAAATAGGATTAATATTTTCTGACATCTATTCTTCGTCTCGTAATTTCTTTTTCTTTCTTCACAATGTCATCAACAGAGCAGCAACGACCTCTGTGGCTTCTACGTTATGCAACACATACTGATTGTGGTCGGTGGCTCAGACCTTTTCCCTAAGGTATATGTACATACATAATAATACACTTAGCCTTTTACATAGAAATTTCAAAACTTAAATTAGAGCACTTATTTTTATTTTGCAGCGTATCAATATCCCCTAGAAGAGCTTAAACAACTCTGTACTCAACAAGTTACGATACCACTTATGCCAGTGGTACTGGATGGAAGTTATCTCGAAGGAGGGAAGGTTTAGTGATCCTGAAAGCTCCTACTAGTTCATATGTGAACAATATTACATATGTGAATGCGATTGCATGTGTACTGACTGTTAAGCATGTTTGAGTTCTATTTTGTGAACGAATATGATATGTGTTGTAATAAAGTGTTTGTATTCTGTGAATGTGAAATGTACATACTGTGTGTAATTTATGCTGTGTGAATGTGATATATGCATACTGTGTGAAATATTCATTGGGAGAGTGAATTGGAAAACAACATACACTCTCATCTCTATCAGTTTTCAGAAGGAAGCAATAGAGATAAGGTCTTATCTCTATCGATTCTTTAAAATAAACGATAGAGATGACAATGGGAGAGTGAATTGAAAAACAGCATACCCTCTCATCTCTATCGGTTTTCAGAAGGAAGCAATAGAGATAAAGTCTCATCTCTATCGTTTTTTCTCTATCGGTTCTTTAGAAGAAACAATAGAGATGACAACATCATATCTAACAGTTCTCAGAAGGAAATGATAGAGATGATATTATCGATGTTTTTGTAAGAAGTGATCTATCTCTATCGCTTCTTACAAAAAAAATCGATAGAGATGACCCCTCAACTCTATCGCTTCTTCGTAAAAAGCGATAGATATGAAGGGTTACTCTATCGCTTCTTTGTACGAATCAGGTCATCTCTATCGATTCTTTGTAATTAGCGATAAACCGATCATCTTTATCGCTTCTTACAAAAAAAGCGATAGAGATGAGCTCCTCATCACAATCGGGCAAAAACCGACTGTGATAGTGTCACCTCATCACTGTTTAATAACTTTGTGTCGCCACCAGAACTGACTGTGATATATATTTCTATAGTAGTGTCAGTTAATTCTTATTTTCCTTTCTGAGATAAATGCACATATGCTCATTACATAGTTCTTTTCCTGTAAACTTCCTGCGAATTCCCATATTCCAAACAAAGCCTTGGAGTGTACCCCGCTCTACTGCAGATGTGAGCTTATCCTGGAATAAGCATAACCACGAGAGTAAGCCAATTAAACATGTGAAATTTGTCTATAAATTGTGCCTATCTTCCGCCCAAAAACCACAGCAATATTCTCTAACGATACATGCGCTAATCTCTATGGTTCTGAAAGCAAAACGTTTAAATACAGATTATTACTGGAAAAAAATACACACTTCGGCCTTCTGTCTTGGTAAATGCTATAGTTAGTTATAGCGTATGAATTTATTTCCTTCCATTTCTCACTAACACATGCTTCTAAAAATGTCAACAAAAGCAACCAGTTCAATCAAAAATACCTATGCCTGTCTTTCTTTTCATTTTTTTTAACTAACAAATTATACTATACCCCTCAAGGGTAACATTTATGGGCGTTTCAAGATTCCGCAGTGAATCCTATCTCCGCCCACTCAGTTTCCTTATACTAGCATGAAAAATCGTGCCATTGCCGCGTGTAAAACCTGAATGGAACTTGCAAAATCTGTCTTGATGAGGACTGAATAACGCTGGTAACACTTCAAAAATATTGCACACCAACCTATATATAAACAGGAAGCACTTTTTGGATGATGCTTAATACGCTGGCAGTACTTGATGTCATTTGGTGTTGCTTGGTGTCACCGGAGTTTCAATCCATTGGTTTGTTTTTCATCATCTTACGTTTCGTGGCATCCAGATATTTCTTCCGAAGCCGTATGACCTTGGGAGTAACCTGAAGAGGCCCAAATGTCAATATAAAGCAGCATAGTACAAAAACACCATTTGCTTCAGGGACGAAACTGGAATATGAGTTGAAACAAATGTAAATTCAGTAAGAAGAGAACTAATTTTCTTCAATAAAAGGTTGTGAGTGTTATTACTCCAGCAAACCAGATTTTCCCTTCGGGCTAATCTGCTCTCCAGAAATCACAAAACTAATAGCATGTAGCAGAACATAAAATTTGAATTTGAATGCGCATTGACTTGCAAATAGTGTAGCATATAAAATATTCTTGTCGGCTGTATTCCTATATTTTGACCTATACACAAAGTACACTTTTTTAACTTAGATATAATTTGAAAAAACAAACAAACATGTTCCCGTCTTATTAATACGTAACTGCATGACAAGATGCTTACTGATTTTTCTTTTAGTTCTTGCTAAGGGTATTTGTGGTATTTCCTAGTACTCTAGGGTTTAGTCTTCTGTGTACCCCGTGTACTCTATATATTTGCCCCATAGGCTATTGCAAATTTGCAATACAACTAACCATTCACATGTGCACTTCCTCTTCTTCATCTAACATGGTATCAGGGCATAGGTTCAAAGGTTTAGTCTTGTGTGTGTCCCATCTCCCATGTACTCTATATTTTGCCCCCTGGGCAATTGCAATACAACTAACCATTCACATTTGCACTTCCACTCCTTCATCTAACAGTTCTTACTATTGATTGTAACTGTAACATGGTTGATGTGCAGAAATAATAACATTGCATCCTACAGCCTGCAGGATCTTCATTTGGTTTATATTTTAGATGTATATCTCCAAAGTATCAACAATTTATGTTGACATTAGTCCTCATTTAGAACTGCAAAATTTCAATGAAACAACAATCGTAAGAAGATTTCAGATTTGCAGAAGAATGAAATTGTTCATCTCCATTTGCCCCACTCCTAAATCCTCACACAAATAGAATCAAAAGTAGAAATTTTGCATAAATTCTTTGTCTAAAGAACTTAAGAACACAAAACTTGCCTCAATAAGTTCATCTGCAGCAACATATCCAATTGCCTCTTCTAAACTCATCTGCATGGTTCAAATACTGTTGTTAAGATTATGTAATAGCTAGGAATCATGTTTTGGGCTCTGATGGGCATTCCAGAGGAAGCCACAAAAAAAAGAAAGGAAATGCTACATTTTTCAGCAAACAAACAAAGCTCCTCAGTTCCCAAAACCGAGGAGAGTTTGACCCTAATGTTCTAGGTGCATGATGGGTCCTTGCGGTTGCAAGGCTAAAAATATTGGCAACAGATGCTTAAGTTGTCAACTAGGGCGTGTAGTATAATGTATACTATACAGAAAAAAAAACGCCGATATTTCAGGATGTCTTGGTAAACAAGCGAAAAGGACATACCAATCGAGGTGGAGACAGCCGGACATTTTCATCCTTTCCCGGAGCTCGGATGTTTGTAAGTTCTTTAGTTCTCACAGGATTGATCTGCCCAACAAACATTATTTTCATGTATTAAAACAGAGCAACTAATTCATGATAAGTAATAATCTACTTACATCAAGATCACTGTCACGTGAGTGCTCGCCAACTATCATGCCTTCATATGCCTTACAAAAAGGAGGAAAAAAGAGGATTAAGGTAATCTGCTACCCCTAGATGGTAGTTATTAATAAAATGAAGTAATGTACCTACCTCCATCCCAGGAGAGACAAAAAGAATCCCACGAGCTTCTAAACTCATAAGTGCATGTGAAGTGATAAGTCCCTTGCCAACAGATACCTATATACGAATTATGAACACAGAGAAAACTTAAGTCTTATGTGTCAGAGTTAAGCAGCACAAAGCCACAGTTCATCAGTCCTAGTTATACTAAACACAATCCCTTCTTGTCAAGCTATTCTTAATTCTTGGTTAAAACCAGTATCATTTTTAATTTATGATTGTAAAAACATATTTGCAAAGTAATGTAAAACATGTTTGGCAAAAAAGTAGATAAGAGTGAACAAAATAATATGAGGCTGAGGAAAATGGATTTACCAAAACTCCTTTTCTAACATTGCCTAGTTGACCTCTGTATTTAGCATATGCTGCATTCATAGGGAAACAATAAGTCAAATACTCATGAAGTCTTGTTAGTCATGCAAGGCTGCAATCCAAACAATTAGGAAGATCTAATTCTCTCATGAAGACAAACGACTGCAATTTGATGCAGCTATACATGACAGAAGGCCCAATTGAATTAAACTGGTTCAAATGAATGGGAAAAACAATGTATATTGCTGGAGCTGCTCATTTTCTCTAATGTCACAGCATCATGAATTTGATTTTGATGTGCTGTGGTCATTCACATACCCGTACATACAGTCTGTAAATATGAGGGTCATTACCATCTAGCTAAGGTAAACAGAGCGAGGCAAATCAATGTATGTATAAAACATGGGCATTGTGTGGTAAGTCCAGTTGGTGTCCACCATTGCTCCAACATTCATTTAGCGTACTTTAGTTACATATATTACTGTCTAGTTTAGAAATCAATCAAAAGATCCAATTTGTTCCAATGGAAGCTAAAAGGAACCTGACCACAAAGTTCCAATTATGGTACATTTCCCATGCACTCTATTTTCTATCTACTCCCAAGTAATGTTAAACATAACAAATAAGAACAACCAATATATCAGACTAGATATTGACAACGAGAAAAGAAGAGCGGCAAGCTCTAACTTAGAGCCTGTTTGGTAGAGCTCCAGATCCCAGCTTCACCTGAGATCTGAAACTTGTAGGTTAAAATAAAGTGAATTAAATTTATATTTTTGGTCTAAAATGTAAACAAGATGATCCATCTAAACACTCTTAATGTACTCACAGCTCCAGCTCCACGGATCTGGTGGAGCTGGAGCTCTACCAAACACACCCTTAATGTAGATCTTCAATTTATGACTAAAATCTTTTGGGTTCATCATTATTTCAGTGTTTATGTGTAATCCTTGACTTATCGCAGTTTGTTGAATATTCAAGGACTAGCAGTACTGAGTCACTGACATATATTTGGTGCCTACAGGTTGACTGAAGTGGGCGCAGACTGGTTCATAATTTGCCTCCAAGTTTGGAAGACAAGAATTGAAATTTCGATCATTATCTACGCATTCAAGTCCACAAATCCATGCCATACCTATGTGGCTTACTATTCATCTAAACAATGACACAGACGAGTTATGGACTTCAAACATTATCTAGCACTGAATCATAAATAGCATCATACCCTGGAAAGCACGGTGCATAAATCCATTTCCACGTGTAAAGCTGCTGAAAATTCCTTTAAATCCCACCAAACCCCTGCGTCCATAATAGATCATTTGATATTATGAGAACCAAAACTGGTAAATACATAAGGAAAAAGAATCACTAGATAACAAAAATTAAAAGTTTCAAAAACAAAACATGAAAACAAAACTTTGACATTGTGACATTTGAATAGCTTATACAGTAAATCCTACTGGGAGCAGATCTATGAGGTAAAAAGGCATTCTACCAATAAAGACACTAATGACATTGACTGAGTGTATAAGGTATAAGGTGGAATATAACTATAGAAGGTTTGTATTTCAGTACAAACGGTTAACCAATCATCAAGTATGACAATGCTTTTCAAGATGACACATGATGTAACCAGTACTGACCTAGATGGACAGGTCATGAAGATCCGAGTTCTTCCTGTTGTCCCTGGAACAGGGCCCATGTCCACTACTTCACCCTTCCTGTGTGTAAGGGTTTCCAAGACAAATCCCACATGCTCTTCATCCACCTACAATATCTCATTCATGAATTGAAAATTAGTTTATAACATAGTGAAGATAAATAAGCTCAAACATGTCTTTCCCGACTTCTACCTCAACAGTTACTTCTTCAATAGGTTCTAACCTTTCTCCACGCTCTGCTTTATACCTATTTCAATGAAAAAAACTGATTAGGCTCATAGTGGGCAGTGTGTTGTCAAATTGCTCAAATATGGAGTTCCACGTCTTAGAAAGGAAAGAAAAAAATTGATCAATAAAAGAAACAAGCTACAAAACTAGATATTAAGCTAGAGACAGTTAGCTTGCCCATTAGTGGTGGAAAGAAAATAAAACAAAAGAATTTACACGCCAAAACGAAAATATAAGCACAGAAAGAACAAAATGTGTGGCACACTGGAACTCACATCACTCTTGGGGGTGAAACTGAAAGCTCAAATCCTTCCCGCCGCATGTTCTCGATTAAGATTCCTGGAAGTTATGCAGATCATCATATGGTATTGTTTATAAATGTTCACCATTTTGCATAGAAAATTGACATATGATGTACTTTTAAAATGAGGTAAACATAAATTACAGTTACATAGTATCTATCAAAAGAACAGGAGGGATATGAAAAGAATAGAAGGGATTTCATCAACAGTTCAAACCTAACTGAAGCTCTCCCCTTCCTTGAACTTCATAAGATTCTGATAATGGTCCAGGAAGAACATTAATTGCCAAGTTTGTTTCTGCTTCTGCCATCAGACGGTTGCCAATTTTTGCTCCAGTTAGCTGCAAAGTTTTAAAAGTCAAGCCAAGTGAGCAGTTGCTGCTGTCTTCAATTACGGAATACAAATTTATATGCCTAGTTTAATGATTGCAAATTATATTAGAATGTCACCCTACAAATTGATAAATTAAGCTCCTTCCAGTTCATGTTTAGTCAGCACTGCGCAGCATGTGAAGTTTATCTATTTTAACTCCTATGGGATTTATGTTCTTTAACCAATGAGATTCATCGTTAGTTCTTTACTTAAGAAATTCAGGAAAATGTTGGTGCAAGTTTAATTATATCAGGCATCAACAATTCCCAAGGAATTTCACATGAAATTAAGGCCCCGTTCGGTAGCGCTCCGGTTCCCGGATTCTCGTTCGGAGGAGCCGGAGCTCTACCGAACAACATTCTCTATTTTTACACTACACGTGAGAATCAGCCTATGGGTCGCTCCTCCGACTCCCCACTCTGTTAGGTCCTCGACCACGCTCGGTCCTTCTCCCCGCTGCCTCGACCCCGCTCAGTCCTCGACGCTGCCGCCTCAATCCTGCTCCCCGTCCCCGTCGCATGGACCCTGCTCCCCGTCCCTGCCGCCGTGATCTTGGTCGCCGGTCGCCTCGACCCCGAGCCACCTGGAGCGCCGCCAGTCACCTCGACCCCGCCTGGAGCGCCGCCGGTCGCCTCGACCTCACGCCGCTGCCGACCGCCGCTAAGGTATGGCCGAACACTTTTCTTTCAAGCTCTTGATTCTTCAGAAGATCCGAATTCGAAGGAGTTGGAGCAGAATCAAGGAGGAGCTATAGCTGAATCCCTGCCGACGGGGCCTAAGTATAGTGCATATTGCAAAAAATAACCTGGCTTGGATAACATTGCAAACAAACCTAGGAGGCTAGCACCATACCTTGGATTTAGCCCTCCAAAGCTAGTGGTGTTAGCTCCTTACTCTCACCTACCAATTTAGAAGTCCATTCAGAGGACTAACTCCACATATCGATTCAGGAAAATTGACGAGTTTGTAACTGAATTCACTTGATTTAAAAATGTTTCAGAAGTTTGCCCTCCTGATTATTTTGAGAAGAAATTTGTCATTCATCATGCTCTGCAAGTCAGCATTTGCCATCTATCCACAATTTGTAGTTCAACTAAAGGTTGTGAACACTTAACAATATCCAGTTTTTGTAAGTAATTACACAGTTACAGTTGACCAAATGCTATATCTCTCTTTCCCCCAAAGAAATAGAAGATAAAGGATAACATATATTTTTGTACGCAAAGATACCAAACAAATGATTCAGTCTGAACTATCAAGATTTTTATTTCAGAATCCTGCACATGAAATCCATGCCCAGAGCAAAAATAGTTGTGTGAAAGTACAGAGTACACTATAATGGTTCTGTAACAACAATTAACAGCTTTTAAGGGATTCTGAAATCTATACTAAAATTACAAGCCAAAAGTTAACCATGAATGATCAAATTTGATAATTTTCATAGCATCATTTATCATGTCTTGTCGCTATTCAAATTTTTTCTACATGTGCCAAACAAAAGCTAAAAATCTGGTTCTTTTTCATCTTTCGTACTCTTGTTGTCATATGTGTACATGCTCTTTTTTGTTCTACCCAATCAAATGGAAGGACTCTAGTTTGCTAAGAAAGAAAGAGAATAAAAAATAGGAACATCATTTACTCTGATGTAGAGGCCATTTATTGCTACTTACATGAGTGCCATCACGACCAGCCGCTGGTGAATCATTCACACCAAAAGTCATAGATATTGTGGGAGGGTCCAACTCAATTGTAGGCAGAGCAGTCAAAACCTACATATTACAACCATCAAATACGAAATACTAAGGAATTTCTGACAACTGAAAAGGGAATATGTCCAACAGCAAGTAGGCTAGTAGCCCAATCAAAACACAGAGTTAGCACTACCTCCGAATTTGCCACAGTATGTCCAATTGCTGGAGCAGCCAATCCAGCCATTGAAATTATATCACCCGCTCCTGCAGCCTCTACTGTTACCATGCTTGTGCCTTTCTTTTTCATGAGCTTGACAACCTATATTTGTTTTAATATAGTATGCAAAGGTCCCATGAGGCTTTTAACAAACACAATAATTAACACATACTGAACGGGAAAATAATGTGTTCAGCATTAAAATGAAAAGGTGCAATAAGTTATGTCAAACCTTTCCATCTTCAATCTTCTGAACCCCTTCATCTGTGCTGCGAAGACCATGCACTTTGTCGCCAACACGGACAACTCCAGATCTTACTCGCCCAGTGAGTATTCGTCCTAGGTAAAAATCACGTTCCATCATGGAAACCTGTAGAAGACTATGAATTACTACCTCCACTTCAGAACAACGATTACAACCTTATTTAAATCCCTCCATTTAAAAAAACAAGGGAGACACATGCTAGGTGGAGCATTATAGGAAAAAACTGCTAAAAAGATATAAAGGAAAATGCCTATAAACCATAATATGACTTACTTTGGAACAAGAAAAGATGCCTATAATGGCTTACATTGTGAAAATGTCTTAAAAATGGCTAGGAGTAAAGAAGAAATACATTTCAATGTGGCAGATAACTTGAAGGATTAAATATAACATAGCTTAAACTGTTGGCAATTTTCAATTTTCTGATGGCGCAGAGGATGCTCTACCTCCAATTTGAAATGTAATTTCCTGGTATTACAATGATGAAAACGGTAATGTAAGCACATTGGCAACATAGTACTCTTCTGGACAGATGTTCTCATGGGTGAATTTGTCGCATATTCTCGAAGTGTTATGCATTGTTATCATGGCTGTTGTGGCGAAGTGGCAAACATGTATATCAAAGAATGACGGCATCGCATACATGATTGCTTGAGCTGTGCTCTTATAATCATGCATTGAAAGCAGATTCTTGCCAAGCACATGTGAATATACAAGCTGAGCAAGCAAAATCACAAAATATGAGGACATCCTAAATATGGACAAGTAAAAGTCGATATCATGATGCAAAAAATAGTGAAACAAATTAACACTCAATCCTCGACAATGAGGTTCTAGTTCATACATCTTAAGAGACAAATTATCAACATGAAACACAGAAGATAAGTGACCATGCCCCATTTTCAACCATCCAATATTGTTTTGCTTGTTGACCAAAGCAAGGACCAAACAGAAAAGGTATAAACAAACACTATCAAACACATTTCTTATTGATTCCTTTAGCACACTTATTCCTATAAGCAAGGAACAGAAGGGGAGAACCCTCTTGTACAATTATACCAAAAGAGGAGAATGTGCACATCAACATGATCATGGTTGCTGCTATGTCATTGATGCCCCATGGCTATACCTAAGTAATGTCTAACTTGGTCTCTGACACTAGTCTGGATCACACCATGCACAGTTGGCTTGAGTAAAATCAGCAATTTTCCAGGCTTGTGTCGGATGGGCTGGCAAACCACAATGAGCTTACCCATCCAGGCTGGCCTTACCCAACAACCAGGTGCTTTCATTCGAATTGAGAGGGAGATCATATCTGGTTTGGAATATTTCAAGTTATTCTATGGCTTGGTTTCGCCTGATCTTTTGCTCAGGTTTATTCAAGATGCAAAACCACCTTCAAAGATAGTTCATCTCAGAATCATAATGTGTGTCTACAGGAGCTCAACCAAACGAAATTGCCAAGAAGAGAATCCATGCCAGCCGTTAGCGTTGGGTAAAGAACTGTGCCTTGTCAGTGGCACCAAAGTCATGTGACTGCCATGTGAAGCCGGAGCCCCCAAGGCATCAACAGCATAGTATAGCTGTGCATGTAGTAAGCAATCAAAGAGAGGCTAATTTTTCCAAGCTAGAACCAAATATGCCCAAAAATGAAGGCAGTAATCTTGTTGTAGTTGCTAAATCGAAGTGAATTTCTCTCATAAATAAACACAGCCACTTAATGGACAGTCATCCTATCATACACCTCACCAGGGATGGATTGAGGAATAGCAAAGAATTAAAAAATGTGCCCTCATCTCAAACAAATATCTAGTTCTGATGTTCTTTAGTATACTAACCAACATTTGGAATGGAACCTCAAGGTCAGCTTTTGGGGAAGGAACATGCTGTAAAATGGAATTGAGCAATGCAGACATATTTTTTGCATCATCAGGAGGGCTCTTGGTGAATGTTAAGGAAGCCCACCCTTCTTTAGCTGATGCATAAAGAACTGGGAAATCTAATTGTTCTTCTGCAAAATCCAAACAAAACAATGTCACAGAAAAAGAAAAGAAAACTTCGAGGTAAACCAAATGGACGAGCAAGAAATGCACCTGTAGCACCAAGATTTGCAAAAAGATCAAACACCAAGCTCTCTACTTCATTGCAGGTTTCTTCAGAAACTGTTGGAGTAGCACTAAAGAATTAAACAGATATAAAACACTAGGAACATATGTATGCCAAAAATATTGAATAGTATTGCTTTATCTATTTTAAAGCAGGTGTATCCTGGCCAATTGGCTTCTTGCAGCAGCATTTTTAGATAAAAAATCAGGTAGCAAAATAAAAAGATCATGCTAACTTTCTCAGCTGTACGGAAATTATAAGATTCAATCATAACCTTTTTAAAAGGAAGGGCTTTCTAAGAGAAGTTGTGCCACTTGTGTGGTTGAATCTTCTAAATTTCGAACAGTTGTGGAGTTGACATAGGAAAAGCAATGGTTTACTGGCATTAACAGAGCCTCATTTCGTAGCGAGTAACAAGTGACATTAACAAAAGAGCCTCATTTTGTAGTGACTAGTGAGTAACCAGTCATTTTGGACAAAATCCTACAGCATCTACCTCGTCCTCATGATTTTCTTCCCCTTGCCTTAATTTAATTTCAGCCACTCTCCAAATCTTCTGACTTCAAATGCACCTAGTCTGCATTTATTTGTACTATGGCAAATCAATCTATGGCCATGCCCAGCTTAAGACTGTAACCTACTCGTTTAATAGAACAAACTAGCACAAATTAATATGTTGAACAACAAAAAGGTTCTGCTCTCTGTAACAAGGTCAAACTGTTTAGGGCCTGTTTGTTTTAGCTTTTGATTCTGGATTCTGGCCCCAAAAGCAGAATATTGGAGAATACCTGAAGAGCTACTGATTGTGAAGCATACAGATCAACAATTGCAGTTACTCCTAAAAAAGACAACATTACCCCTTGTTCGTACTTGTAAGCTAGTTGTCTCAATGGGGGGTATTTCAGTCATTTGTACAGGCCAAGAGCCTATAAATACCCTATCCTCCTCTCATTTGTAAGGAGAGCTCTTTTGAGCAATATGAAGGAAAACTAAAACTGACGAGCCCTCGGGGCCCTGCTCTCCGGAGACTAACCCCCGTAGGCTCGTCGACAGGAGTAGGGCGGTCCTCTCGGACCCCCGAACCTGTATAAATCCCCTGTGTCATTTTCACTCTCGTGGACGATGGCCCGTTAAACGGCCGACATCCACCCCCTCTCTCATGTTCGGTTTTTACACCTACAACACAGAATAAAAAACAAACAACCCGATTCTAGAATCTGATTCTCACAATCCAGCCCACCCATATACACTAGAATCCACAATCCACTTCATATGTACTTTTGGATTCCAGTTTTTGGATAATCAGCTTCTCTACCACCACAATCCAGAATCAGCTTTTAGAGAATCCAAAACTAAAACAAATAGGCCCTTAAATGAGCAGAACTTCTGATAATAAACACACCTGAAGGCCTATCAACCTTGTTGAGGAGGAGAATTGGGCGCAAGCCATACTTCAAAGCCTTTGAAAGCACAAACTTGGTTTGTGCTAAAGGTCCCTCCCCAGCATCAACAACCAAGACAGCCCCTTCCACCATTCCAACAACTCGCTCAACCTGTCAAAAAATGGCAATAACCATGTCAAAGTGTCAAAAACCACAGCAAAAATCATCGTTTCAGTATTATATGTACAAAATTATACAGGAAGTGCTTACTTCGCCACCAAAATCAGCGTGGCCAGG
Organism: Otatea glauca; assembly: GCA_036346275.1. Lineage (NCBI taxonomy): Eukaryota > Viridiplantae > Streptophyta > Magnoliopsida > Poales > Poaceae > Otatea > Otatea glauca. The sequence continues at coordinate 36,783,845 of CM070712.1, read as the reverse complement.
GGTATCGACCATGTTGAGCTCGTTCTCCTTCCAAGAGACAGAAGTGACCTAAATATATAACCAAAAGGAAACAAGCAATGTTATATAAGTTGCCATATAGCATGCTCCATACTCCATAGGGTGAAAAGCATGTCAACCTCTGCCCTTTTGATACCACATACTTCATTGGAACAATCAATGCAGGAGTTCAACAAAAAAAAATGAAGGTAATGATAATCTAAGTAGACCATAAGAATCTGATTTCTACAGAGCATGGTTATTAAGGCGTCGCCATGTCGTCGCTTTGGCGTCGCCTAGGCGTCGAGGCGGCCAGGAACGGCCGCCACGGCCATCGACTCGCCATATGATCATAAGGCGTCGGCGTGTCGTCTCTGTGGCGCAGTAAGGCGTCGCCGTGCTGCAAATCGGGCGCCATAAGAAAATGCTGTGGGGGTTGGGGGTGCGCTAAAAAGGCAATGAAGGTTCTGCAAATAATTGAAGAGGGAGGGGAAGCTCTTTGTCGCTGCATCTGCATCGTCCTGACCCGAGAGAGCGGGAGGGAGAGGGAGCTAGGGAGGGGAGGCGGGAGAGGAACCAAGCAAGGGAGGTGGGAGGGAGAGGGAACCAGGGAGGGGAGGCGGGAGAGAGAGGGAGCCAGGGAGGGGAGGTGGGAGAGGGAGCCAGGAAGGGGAAGCGGGAGGGGTGCTTCCGGCCGTCCTGCTCGAACCCCCGCCGCCGCTGCACATCTGCTCTGGAGCCCCTGCCGACGCCACTGGAGTCACCAATCAACTCTAGAGCCACTGCTGCCGCCATCCTCTTCTAGGTTTGCACTCTCCCTTCATCTTTCTTCTTCTCCCCTCTCATGCGCCTCCATCTCCATCTCCTCTGTCCTCTCCATCTCTGCTCTTCATCTCCTTTGCTATGTTGTCCATCTCCTCTACTCTGATGTCCATCTCCTCTGCTCTTCATCTTAATTGCACTCTTTAATTTCATCTGCAGCACAGCAGCACAAAGGAGGTTGGGGATGCATGGCACATGACCACAACAGGAGAACATGCAAGAGGCAACATCAAAGTATGTTAGTGTTACTAACTTGCTCATTAAATTTGTTACCTTACTATGTTAGGATGTGTGTATGGCGTCGACTCGCCGCACGCCTTAGGCGCTAAGGCGGTGTGGTGGTAGTGAGGTGCCTCGCCTTGCCTTATCGCTTTAATAACCATGCTACGGAGATTTGTCCGAGCTATATCGTTAGCACCCATCCGATGTGAGTATGCTAGTTGAGATCAATATTGCACATAGCATGGTGAAATGATATAGTATAGTACAAGTATCCCGATAAAATTGGTGTATCCATCCGTGAGATATTACATTAGCCAATTCAAATGTCAAATGTATAATATATATATAAGGTCAAACAAATGCTACAAGTTATAAGAAACATACAAACAGTATGCCGTTTTTTCTTAGTCTTATTTTCATTTAATTTTATGGGAACTGCTAAACCACAATTACCTTTTTTCCCTAAAAAGTTCTCAACTTGATTCTTCTCTGATTTTCTATATGCATACAAGGGAAGTACTAGCATTATGATTATTAATCAAACTCCTCAAGCTCATTCAGAAATGGTCTGAGCTTAGGGATAGCAAATTACGTGGCGCCCACAATCTAGTTGTGCTTATTAGATATTAAGCTACATAAACCTTAAGGCTGATAAATACTTTATAATATTTTGATTCTACGTCCATTCTAATTGTCCATTGCACAAAATTGCAGACAACATCTCCTAACTTATGTTTCCAGCTTTTAGCTCTAATAATCATGGTGATCAACAGTACAAATTTAGTTTAATGAATTTATTTTGTGGACTTAGCACTAAAAGAATCATAAAGCAATAAAAATATAAGTTAGATCAATGCCTAGCCTTAAAATAGGAATAGATGAACAAGAGCTAAGTTACACCAAAATCTGCTATATCTGGTAGTATTTCCAGTAACAACTTTTTTAAAGTTTGTTTGTATAACATTGGAACACCGACCTGTGATTTTCTTGCTAGTGTATGACTTGATGTCATATTGATATTTCAATTTTGTTTCCCAACAACAAGTAGCCTCCCATAAAATAGACATTACATTATGGATCATTCAAATGATGAAGAAAAATGCACAGTAAGTTTGAGCACAACTTATTGAGCCAAACGTTACTTCTGCTAATTGTGGCTCTCATGGCAACATGCATAAGGTGTTCGTAGAACTGCCAGAGGAGTGCACGGGTCACTGAGCAAAAAAATGTGAGCTTTAGCACAGTTGTTGAACCAGGCGTGACATCCATCCTCCCGCGAATTCAAATTCACAGAGAAATGCACACAACCTGGTCTACCGAAGCTTCATTCAGGAATGCATATCAGCGTGTGTCTAGTCACATGGGACACAAAATCGCGAATTCCAGGATGGCCTTTGAACCAGATCTGACTCCCTTGTCTTATGTCTATGTTATAACCCATCATCTGATGCACGCAGTTTGTTCGACGAAATGCTGGGCAGGAATCCTCACGCCAGCCTCAGTAGCCACGCACACACGAGTCCCATGAGAGAGTACCTTAGAGGCTATTGTGATGCCGCGCTCGCGCTCGAGGCTGATGGAGTCCATGGCGCGCTCGTGGGGGATGTCGGCGCCGCACTGCCGCAGGAGCCGGTCCATCAGCGTCGTCTTCCCGTGGTCGACGTGGGCTATGACCGCCACGTTGCGTATACGGGACGGATCCGTGACGCCTCCCGGCGCAAAAGCGGGCGAGGCGACCGTGGATGCGGCCGCGGAGTAGAGGCAGCGGAGGAGGGATGACGCGAACGGCGGGGGTGATGAGGCGGAGGGCGAGAAGGTAGGACGCGCCCGACTCGCCGCAGAGCCGAGGCCGCGGAGCAGAAGCGCTGCGGCCATAGCGCCGTTCGCTGCGGCTGCGGCGGCGGCGGGGAGGAAGGGTGGCGTGATATTTTGCGCGGTCACGACTCAGGAGGAGGAAACACCCGCCGCAGCCGCTCGACTCGAGGGTTTTACTACTCGGGTTCCAGTTTGTACAGAACTCCAACCAAACAAGCCCGTAATCTTGCCAGTGCTGGCCCACGCTACCTGGCAGGTCGATACTTGTGATGGGCTTCTTTCCCTCCTCCAACCTCCCTACCTATTTGTTCCTCTCTCTCTCTCTCTCCAACGCGGATGGCCACCGAGACCATCGCCGCCGCCTCCCTTCGTCCCCTACATCGCCGTCCGACCCAGCGCCAACACCGCCAAGGGCGTCACGAGCAGATGCCTGCGCATTGAGGTCTCCTTATCGATCGCCCACCCGCCTAGGGAGGGACGAGGGTTTAAGACCCCTGTCCGGCCATCGACTCTCCTGCCCAGTCTCCACTCCCGCCGGCGTCTGCCTCGTCAGGTCCAACTCCGTACGTTTGGCGGCCGATGCTGTCGCGATGGATCGTAGCCGCCGGGCGCCGGCGAGGTATGCTGGCTGGCGGCGTGGAGGCCGGGGCGCGCCCACGCGCCTTCTCCTACGGGAGGGTGGTGGACGCGGCAGCCCGGGACGGCGAGCTCCGGGTGTTCATGGTCGCCGGCGAGGTCTCCGGCGACTCGCTCGCTTCCCGGCTCATGGCTTCCCTCAGGGCGCTCTCCCCTGTACCCGTCCGCTTCGCTGGCGTTGGCGGGTCTGGTCTCACTCCCCTTTCTCCACTTTTGGTTCAGTAGTCAGTACTTTGTACTATTGAAGTATTCGTGCGTTATAACTTCATAAATAGTTCTGACACCACCCAGTGTTTGTTTCAACTTTTGCTTCAGATTTGATTTTTGATGTCAATGACCATTGTAGGTGCATTGCACACCTATAGATTGTTTTGCTTCACAAAACAACGTTATGGACCTTATGGTTGTCGTTATGCAAGAAATGCTCATACAGCCTGGGCAATTGAAGTTGAAGAAACTTAGGAGGGAGGTATAGTTTTGGATTGCTTATTTTATTCCGAAGGTGTTTGGAGGTTCAGATTGTGTTGTACATAGAGTACACTTGAAATATTGAAATTGGTGGGAATCCAGTCAATATCTTGCGAGGTGTCATGAAGAAATTGCTGTAATGGGCTTGTAGGTACTAGGAACTCCTGTCTGTTTGCGTCAATGTGTTTTTTGTATTGTCTTGATTTGGATGTAAAGAGAGTGAAATATTCGTGTGCTTGATATACCCATGTAATAATTCATTCAGCATTGTTGCATCATTTCACTTTTCCATCTGTGCAATTTGATCTGGGCCGAATTTCAAGCTGGCACCCATCAGTTTTTTTTTGCAAATTTGATCATTCGTTTCGTTACCCGTTTAACAGACTCTTTTACCAATGTAGGGAGTTAATGAGCAGGGGAGGCTTGCAATCACTTTTTCCCATGGAAGATATTTCCATAATGGGCTTGTGGGAACTGCTGCCACACATAAATAATATCAAGGTGCAACTTTGGTTTGTCTCATGCTTTGCTTTCTGTTCATACTATGGAACTTGGATGTTGATTATACTCATTTTAGTTTTGCAGAGGAAGATTGAGGATACTGTAGATGCTGCTATATTATTTCAGCCTCATGTTGTAGTTACAGTTGATTCAAAGGGGTTCTCTTTTCGCCTTTTGAAGCAATTGAAATGTAAGGCTCTCAATGGAAGCACTTTACTAAAATTAAACTGAAAGAATGAACTTTTATTTATTTATTTTCGTGAACAAACATGGTAAAGTGTTTCTGTTGTCTAGGTAGATACAATCAAAAGGTTGGTACTCCTCTACATGTCCATTATGTTGCACCATCATTCTGGGCCTGGAAAGGTGGTGAAAGCAGGCTCTCGAAGTTGCATAATTTTGTGGACCATATGTTGTGTATCCTTCCGTTTGAGGATGAAATTTGCAGATTAAATGGGTTGCCTGCTACATATGTGGGCCATCCCTTATTGGATGATGCTATTGGCTTAAACATGGTAGGGACTTGTGTTGCTTTGTTTCAACATCCCGAACAATTTGTTGAATTTGAAGATCTTTCTGTCCAGATCTCTCATTCAATTTTTCCCACACTGTTCTGCATGTCTTCTCTCTCCAGGTGTCTCATTAAGATTTACTTGCGTAAAGACCTTGTATTATGCATTGAATGTTACATCCACAATCATATGAATGACAATGTGAAGTGGTAGAATGTCTCTGTGTAAAACTGATAGCTATTAACTATCCAGTACCAATTCATAGCAGTCATGTCGATGCAAGTTCTCATCATTTTGGAAGTGTACTGGTCAGTGTCGTTGATGGATGATAAGGACTATCTCCTTTGATAGTTAAACTGATAGCTTAGGTATACAAGCATCTTATGTCTTCATAGGAAGGACCAGAAGATGATCGTGTGAGGAGTGTACTATTATTTATCTACTCTGCTTAGAAAAATGATGACACATAATAATTACTAACGATTATCTTGTCTTCTAGAAGTTATTAAAATATTTCATTTAAAATCAAGCATTTTGATCCGGTAAACTGGAGGTGATAATATTTTGTAAATGAATTGCTAAGACTAGTCTATTTCAATTTTTTAGATCTATCTGGCACTTGGTAGGTTGCTAGCGCCGACTTACAATATAGTTCTTAATGTCTGCCAAAATTTTGTAGGACCCAGGATTATCTTCTGACAAGTCCATGCATCAAAGTGGTGAAGCTTTCCGACTGGAGCATGGACTGTCTCCAGGTAATTATGTATGTCATTCTTTGAGGCGCTTCTTTTGTGCACAATATTCTAGGTTGTTAATGCCAATGGTTACATTCTGTTTTGCATTTTTCTGCTCATATTTATCAGATTTATTAATTAGGTATGTATTAAATTTATTAAAAAACTTGAACCACATAGTATTTGTGAATATATTGTTTGATGTATTTTTATGAAGAAACAGACAAAATCGAAGTTGCTACATTTGTTTTCCAAGAACTACTGGGGGGGCATGCTCTTTCATTGGGTTTTTGGAACAACAAGGAACTCGATACTTATTTTTTCAGAAACTAACCTGAAGATTGCTTTCTGGTAATGGTGCAACCTCAAATCTTCAAACCACACTGGCAGTTGCTAACTGTCATTCAATTGTGGGCACACTTGCACACTATCAATCATTTGTGCTCTGTATGTCTCCATTTGGGTGGCATTATAGTTTGATTCATTCAAGTAAAGACTCATGTCTGCTGCATTAGGATTTAACAGAATCCCTATGTAAATCTGTTCTGTTGACCGGTCAGGGCAAATTCTCTATTTTTTTAGTCAGTTCCAAGTAGCTTACTCTTGAAACACTCATAACTTGTATGGTGCTATAGTCAGACCAGCTTTGCAAAGCAAATAGAAGACCAAAACATTTTAACATCTTTCTTTTTCTTATGGATCGCATTTGTCACAATTTTCACCTGCAATTCTGGCGAAACATATAGCGAAATCTCAAAAAGTAAACTATATAGAACTAGTCTTTTACTTTCCACATATGATTGTTGTAATACACAAATTATTTTATTTTATGCAATGCAAGACCATCACATTTTCTCTCCCTTTTGTTTTTAGAGGAATCAAACTATCTCTGCCTGGATCCATGCATTTCTCACCTTAGCTTATGCATCAATAACGATTCATAGCAAGATACCACATCTGGATTTTTGTGTTCCAGGTTACAGGCTGCAGTTTATTAACCCCTCTGGAGTTGTGTCAAGATTTCTCAATTGGCTAAATCTTAATATGCATTTTGATTATTGTGTTATCAATAAATGTCCGTTTTCTAATGAGAAATACACCTTTGATAGATGCCACAATCATAACGATGCTGCCTGGAAGCAGGATGCAGGAGGTAGCTCGAATGCTTCCAATCTTCCTCCAAACTGTGCAACATCTAAGTCATACAATTAATGAATTGTCACTAGTCATCCCAATTGCTCCACATCGGGATATGAGGGCTTATGTCGAAAATATAGTTCGATCAGGGCCATTTCCAGTGGTATTGATACCAGGGGGGTCGCTAAAAGAAAGATATGATGCATTCAATGTACGCTTGCTTCTCTAAATTACATGACTCTACTTCTCTAGCACCGAGTTTATTATTTTGGAATGTTTTGATCTTTTTCATTCATTTTATGAATGTGAAGATGTTTCAAAGCACCATATCTTCCTAACACTTAAATTATGGATTGCTGTTTGTTCCAAAAGGCTTCATGTTAAGTGATGTACCCTTTACACCTCTGCCGTGCGCAAACTAGTGTTGACTACATGGTTGTCACGGCGAGCCTGGTGACCACAATGCCTGAGAGGCGCCAGGACGCCATGGCGAGGTAAGGCGAGCAACACTTGAGAGGGCAGATTAGAGAGGCACAAGAGAGGCAGAGCACAAACATTCACAAATCAGATTAGAGCACATCAAGAGCAGAGGAAGAGGAACAAAACAAGAAGAAGTAGAGGCAGAGGAAGAAGAAGAAGAATACCTGGCTGATAGAGTGAAGGAGGGTGGGGAGCTTGCCGGAGGGAATGGAGGGGGAAGGGACCCATCGGTGGCCGGTGCAATGAGGAGCGGCGGCGGCTAAGGTTCCATACCCTGGAGCGCCAACTTATCCCGCCCACCCACCTGCCAACTGGCCAAAGCGCTCGCCTAGCCGCTCATCGTGGACGCCGCAATTTCCTAGGCGGCCGCCTAGATGACCAAGGCGAGGCTAGCATCCATGGCGTCCCATCCGGAGCGCCATGACGCTTAGGCAACGCTGTGACATGGTTGACTGAGAAAGTTCACTATGATTAGTTAAGTTTGCATTAACATTTTCATTTTCTCCTTGGGCTATATAGGGATCAAAAAGTCCTTTTGAAGAAAAATCTAGAGCACTGTTGATTACTGCAGCCAGTGGATTGTCCCATGCATAATGTTCTACCCATGATTTTGTCCTTTTTTATCAGGCAATTTATGAAATAAACTTGTAATTATAGCAAGATTCAATGTTGGCTATCAATGATTGGACTAGTTGTACACAAAAAGATACTCTCAGTGTTTGTTCCCTGTTTTCCAAGCAAATATCAATTCCTTGGTAGGTAATGTTAAGCCGCATCTGTTACATCTCAAGCCAACTACAGCTTTTGGTAGTTGTAAGTGTATATATTATTAACCAAGATAGCTAAATGTGAAATTGATATGATGTGATAAATTCTTGTGTGTGAAACTTATTGCAGCCCAAGTCTGCTTTGAGTGCTACAGTCATCACGAAACTTCATTGCTGATGTATTTACTTGCTAGATGCTGCAGGCCTGCAGCCAATTTGATTCTACTTTCAGCATTCATGTGACCTAAGAAAGTGTTGCTTCTTTTTTGCAGGCTAGTAGAGTAGCCTTATGTACTTCGGGAACAGCTGTTATGGAACTAATTCTAGCAAAGCTACCCTGTGTAGTAGCTTACCAAGCTCATTTCATCACAGAATGCTTGATCCACCTGAGGAAAAAGATAGACCTTATCTCTCTGCCCAACATTCTTCTGAATTCTGCCATTGTGCCTGAGGTCCTCTTTCGGGCTTGTACAGCTAAAAATCTAGCTGCAAAACTAAGGTAATTTCATTCTAATCTACACCTTGCTTTTTAAAAGAAGTACAAAGGAAGATTCTAACTTCCAAATAATATCAATTAAACAGTTTTCTTGAACAAAGATAATAACTTATCAGGTTTCGTATATGAATACAGCATTTCAAAGATAATATCTATAGTTGTGCAAATATCTACATGATATATTTCATGTGGCCTGAGCTCCCTGTTGATTCATTGCTACTTTCCAAGCTGGCCTCTTGCTTTTCCTTGGTGACATTCTATTTTCATTTTGAACAATACTCTGTCTGCTTTTCACATTGTGAATCGGACCTCATCGTATTTATCTCGTTTTGTTTGGACCAGCGAGGTTATTTTTAATGATGAAGTCCGCCAGCTGCAAGTTGAATCAGCTGAGCAAGTACTCCAGGCTCTCTATGAACCTATCAAGCAACGAGGTAATTTATCTGCGGAGGAGGTGGGCAACTCGAGCTTGTCATCAAATGTCTACTCCCCTAGCACGACCGCAGCATTAACAGTTCTTTATATGGATAAACATCACCGGATGGTGCACCAAAATTGAGTGGACGTCCTCAGTGGCTGATGAGAAATGTTTTACCAGGGTGGTCGCTGTTGCGTGCATTCTCTTCTTCTCTTGTTTTATTGAAAAGTAGTTTTCGACAAATCGGATTGGCTACCATTGGTCCACAATTTGAGGAGCAGGCAAGTGTTTATATAAAACTTTCAATTCTGAAGTGCCGCAGTGGTCAAGTTAGCATCACATTATCATTGCGAAAATTGGAAACACATGCGTTCTGGTGGGTTAAGTTCGTCAGTGCGTGTCTTAGTCATCTGGTGCGATGTTTGGCGCAGACTCTTCCATGGTTAGAATTTCCTGCGGAGAACAGGGAGCTAGGTAGCATGACTGGAGTCTGGATGGAACAGTTGGGAGTTGGGAATATATAGGATACTTTCTGCATTATTCTTCATCTTATGCGACTGTAAATCTGAGCATTTTGTAATTTGGCGGCTGCTGCTGCTGCTTTTTTTAGGGTGGTTTGGTGACGACTATTGAAGTGTACCAGATGATCAAATACAAGGTGACATCAGGGAGTCCGGGACTATTATCTATAGAGGATCCTCGGTCGGTGAGGGAAGCATGGATTCCCACGTGACCGATGATTATGTCACGGCTGAGCTCATCTAGAGGGTGGGCCATGAGACGGCGAATCTTCCATAGAAAATCCTTCGAATGTAGTTTTGGTTTGCATGTTGACCGCGCTAGCTGGACTCCGTTAGGGGATATCTGACCTGCCAAGTTCGAGGTGTACATGGTTTCGCTGTCATCGATGAGGATCTGGATTCTGGAAGAAACAGCCTTCTCGAGCATTCACGTAAGGTGCGTAATCTAGGCCCCTTACTGCCCGTGAACGAACCTCCAGGAACTAAAGCTACAGATGAAAGGCCATTTCTCTTTTAAGATTAAAATGAAAGCCTTGGTGAACGGTGATTGGTTAACCAAAATTTTTGTAACAATCTGCGCATTCGTTTCCCTGGAATCTCGTAGGAAACAGTAGCATCACATAGTGAGTTAGTGAGAGATTCAGATATTCTGTTCTTATGAGTTCAGACAGTTTTTCTAAAATAATAATAATAAAACTATTCGGGTTCTCGGCTTAAACTTAGTTAGACTGGAGCAAGCCTTCATCGGTCTATGATATTATCTATATACAATCGATGACAATTGTAGACAAATCACCAAAATAACATCTTGCACCTTTGCTCGAAATAATGATATGAGAGGACACCACGAAAAGCTATAGCATCGAAATGGAAGACAGATTGATGTGCTACGACAGGACCTAACAACAATTAGAGCAACCATTACAACGCTAATCTTCCGGCCATGTGCAAATTAACCCATGTTTTGATGCCTGGTCAAGAAACCAACACCACCACCACCAGCAAGCGCGCGCACACCACATATGGGCACTATTCATCAAGCATTCGCTTCGCCCCCGCCGACCTGCTTCGCCGCGGGGCCGCCGCCACTGGCGCAGTCCGCGGGGACGGCCGGCGGGAAGTTGAGCAGCGCTTTGGCGCCACGCATGCGGAACGCGGCTCGGTCGTACGCCGCGGCGGCCTCCTCGGCCGTGGCGAAGGTGCCGAGCCACAGCCGCGCGCCGTGCCGCGACGGGTCCCGGATCTCCGCCGCGTACTTCCCCCACGGCCGCCTCCTCACCCCGCGGTAGTGGCGCTCAGCGCCCGCCGCGACCCTCGCGGCCACCGCGCCCTTGCTGCGCGCGGCGGAATTAGCGATTGCCCTCCTCTGCGTCTTCAGCGGGGACGACGAGGGCGAGGCCGAGACGGCCACGGCTGACGCCTCGCGGAGGACGTCGAAGAGGACCATGTCCAGGGAGTCGCTCTCGTTGAGGGGGAGGTACTGGCCATGCGCGGCAGCACCGGCCAGCGAGAGGGACACGTCCATGTCCATGCCCACGCCCACGCGTGGAGCTGCAGCACGAGCACCGGCCGGAGGCGTGGGCTCGGGCGCGACAAGGTGGTCGGCGCCGTTGATGCGCCCCAGGGAGAGAGACATTTAGCCGCCGAGCTAAGTGTTGGTGTGTTTGGGCGGGAGGTTTAGCTAGCTACGTACGTACGCCGGTGTGGGGACCTGGGCATGAGCCGAGCGCGAGCGTCTTGACTCGTCGGGAAGAGCCGAGGAGGGGAGGGAGACGTCGCCGCTCTATTTGAGTCCGTGGAAGAAAGGACAACACAACATGTGACTATAGCATGCAAAATGTGATTTCGCAACCTCCTCGCCGTGCGTGCATGGGTCGGTTCTTGCAATGTTTAAACCCTTTTCTATGTGGTTGTGGTCTGCTAAATACTGGAGTAGTACTCTAATGAAGTGGTAGGGCCATTGGTGTATCTGCAGATATTTCTAGACGCAAAAGGTTAAACGGTTTTGTGTATGTTAGTCCTCGAAGTGTGCCCGGCAAGCCTGGCCGGCTTTGGCAATGCTTTATTTATAAGGACTTGTCTGGGAGTCTAAAATCTCAGCTAATCCATGTGGATATGTCAAGATTTTAGTTTAAAATCTCAATCTATCAACGTAGATGGTTTAGGATTTGAGGTTTTTCAAATAGGACTTAAACGTAGAAACAGATATAGAAATACGTGTTTACTCCGATATAATGCTGGAAGTGATCTCCAGCTCATGCCGCTCGACCCTTCTTTAGTCCAATTTTCTCATGGAACAATGACGGAGTGGAGACTGCGTGGGCATTTCCCATGCGTCTGAATTCTTGGCTAGAAAGGATCACAGAAGGGCAAAGAAAAGCAGGAGAAGAGTCGCAGAGCCGTGGCGGAACTTGGCACGTCTTCGTTAACAGTTAACAATCCACGCTTTTTCTGTGATGGATGTCGTCTTCATCGTATGCAAAACAGGAGTGGCGAGTCGAGCAACCATTGGCCCCGGCGGTAGAACCTTTCAAAGGTGTGGAAGGAGTCGTGGTCGTGAACTCGTGTTGTTCTCGAACGTTTTTAGATAGGCACTTCTAGACATCCTGCCTGCTCCGTCGACGACCGGTAAGGACGAAGGGGTGTTTGGATTAGGGTATTTCATTTAAATGTTTTATAATCTAATTTAAATTTAAATTAAATTCTAAAACTTTTTAAGGAATTATCACTCATCCAAACTGGACTTAAAGAAGTACGACGTGTGTAGTGTGTCTGCATTTGGACGGACGAGGTGTTCCACTCATCCACCCCTCTATCATGCTTCGTGTTCTCTTATGTTTTCTTCCTCTGATCATTTGCAAGTTTTTTTGCCTCTCGTGATAGGACTCGCATTTTGTTATGCGTATATGATTAATCTAAAAATTACTTGTTTGAACTATATAAAAGTATACTCTGTTTTGATATTGCTCTGCCATACAAAGTACAACTCTCTTGTATGTGTAATCTTAACCCGTCCTTGCCACAAGGATCTTACTCGTAGAGGCGGAGCAAATTTCACCGCATAGATTCTAGGCGTGAGTCGAATTTGGCACCTTTCATAGCAACTTGACTTAATTTTGAAATCAAGATTCAAAATAAAGCAGAATAAAATGGCACAATTTTTTTGAAGCTTTAGGGCCTCTCTGGATTGAAGACAAAACAAAGGAAATTTGTAGGATTCTATTCCTGTAGAAAAAAAATCCTACGTGAGGTATTTTGTTCAAAGGTAAGTCCATGAGAGTTTTTTTTTAAAAAAAAATCCTATGAAATGACGTACTTTTGTGGGAGTTTTGGAGGAAAACAAGCATCTTTTGGAAATTTTCTCTTGAGCCTATGATAGCCATGTCAATCACTAAAATTATGTGTTATTCCTACAATCCAACGAAAGAGAATTTGTTATACATTTCTGTCGGCGTTTTCGAGCGCCGGCAAGTAAATTTGTAAGTCTAAGGGGTTGCGCGTTTCACTCCCTGAATGGTTAGACTCGAGAGTCCAAGATGTATACTGGTTCGGGCTGAAAGTCCCTACTCCAGTTCGGATGGCGGTATTGTATTGCTTTGCACAACGTTTTACAGATGAGGGCGCTAAATTACTTAATCTCCTCGTGTTCTCATGTGTTTCCCCTAGAATCGTTAGTCCTGCCTCCTTTTATACAGAAGGAAGGAAGGCGAGTTACATCGAGTCGGGGAAGGGCGAGGCGACCTATGCTAGGAGCTCGGTCCTTCGTCACGTGGATCGGTCGCCACACGTCTTGCCCATGCTGGGTCGGTAGCCTTGGTGGTCAGGGAGGTTAGGTATTCCCAGGCAAATAGCGTACTTGCCCTCTGTGATCCTTACGAATGCTGATGTTGCGGTGTGTGACGTTGGCGCTGCCTCGGGAGGGAGCGTGCGTTCATCTTGTCTGCGATCGTTGATGGGCCGAAGCTTTGACTTCAGCGGTCACCAAACCTTCTAGGGAAGGAGCCACCTGCCCTTGTATAGTCACTCCGATTGACCTTGTTCGCGGGGTACGTGGCGGTAGGCTGATGAGGGCCCCGACACGCGGCCCTCGGCGTCTGTCACCTTGGTTTGGTCGGAGTCGGGAGATCCCGCCCCGCCAAGGGATCGGAGCGCCGTCCGGTCGAAGTCGGAGATCCCGCCCGCCAAGGGGTCGGGGCGCCGTCCGGTCGGTCGGAGATCCCGCCCGCCAAAGGGGCGAGCGCCGTCCGGCCGGAGTCGGAGATCCCGCCCGCCAAAGGGGTCGGGAGCGCCGTCCGGTCGGATTCGCTTCCCTAGCCGGTCGGGAGCGGATGTCTTGTGTGGTCTCGCAGCGATTCGGTCGGTGGCGGGCGGGCGCGCTGTGTTGGTGGAGATATGCTTGAGGCCGCTCGTCGCCGGGCCGTTAGGGTACCCTGTTATTAGTATTCGTCAAGAGCCCCGAACTCCCGAGCGATTTCGGCGATTCGGTTGGGGTTGAACTTGATGAGTGGTGGCGGGCACAGTCGGTCGGTCGGCCGATCGAGTTAAGCGATTTACATCGGTGTACCCGACGGATCCGACGGCTGCCTGAGCTTGGCGGGGCATTTGAGCTACGGAGGCTTTAATCGCCTCGTTGCGCATGCCGAGCATGGCTTGGTGTGCCCGCCGTCGCCTTCTTGACCGCCGGGTTACAGTGCGGGGCGCCGTTTTCGACGGCATTTACTCGAGACGCTTGATCTCCCTTCATCCGGCTATATAAGGGCTTGCTAGAGCGATGGACCCTTAGACCAAAATCCTCCTTTTGATCCTTGAAATGGAGGCATCCTTTAGTCTTGACTTTGGTGATGATGCCGCAGAGAAGAAGAAGATCCTTTGGCCGAGCTTTGGTGAGTCTGACCAGGCGATGGTCGAGCTCGGGAGGAAGAAGTGCGGCTTGTGATGTAGTTCTTTGTCGGCGTCTTTGCTTGAGGTCGTTCCGAGGCTTAAGGTGGTAAGGAGGCCCTTCTTGAGGCGATGGTGCGAGGCGCCGGCCGTTGTCGATCTTGGCCGCGTCGATGTCATTGAGCAGCAGCGGCGGATGCCATTCCGTGGCTATGTCGGCGGCCTCGTCGGCCGGGCAGGGCCTACCAAAGAAGTCGCCTCCAACGACCTCAGTCCGCCGACCCCAAGGTGCATCCGTCGACCGAGCAAGGGCTGCCGGAAGTTTGATGCGGATATGTTCCCGCCAGTAGTGTAGGGTAGGTATCTTTTTTGAGCTCGCCAGGTACCTCATGTAACGTTGTGTAAAGTTTGAGTCTGCTGGCATATAATGAAATCTTCTTTTATGAAATGTCTTCGCGATGAGTTTGCTTTGATTTTAATCGTCGTGGATAGACCGGGCCTTGATCGGCAGGAACAACCGCGAGAGTGCTCGTTTAACGTCGTAGCTAGATGGCGCCTTGGTCGGCAGGGCGACCGGATGCCTCTGTGAGGTTATGGTGTCCGAGTGCCTTGGTCGGCAGGACGACCGGATGCCTCTGTGAGGTTCGGGTGTCTGAGTGCCTTGGTCGGCAGGACGATCGGATGCCTCTGTGAGGTTATGGTGTCCGAGTGCCTTGGTCGGCAGGACGACCGGATGCCTCTGTGAGGTTCTGGTGTCCGAGTGCCTTGGTCGGCGGGACGGCCGGATGCCTCTGTGAGGTTCGGTGTCCGAGTGCCTTGGTCGGCGGGACGGCCGGATGCCTCTGTGAAGTTCGGTGTCCGAGTGCCTTGGTGGCGGGACGGCCGGATGCCTCTGTGAGGTTCGGTTGTCCGAGTACCTTGGTCGGCAGGACGACCGGATGCCTCTGTGAGGTTCGGTGTCCGAGTGCTCGTTTAAAGTCGTAGCGAGACGGTGCCTTGGTGGCGGGGGCGACCCAATGCCTCTGTGAGGTTCGGTGTCCGAGTGCTCGTTTAACGTCGTAGCTAGACAAGACCTTGGTGGCGAGGACGGCCGGATGCCTCTGTGAGGTTCGGTGTCCGAGTGCCTTGGTCGGCAGGACGGCCGGATGCCTCTGAGAGGTTCGGTGTCCGAGTGCTCGTTTAAAGTCGTAGCTAGACAATGCCTTGGTGGCGAGGGCGACCCAATGCCTCTGTGAGGTTCGGTGTCCGAGTGCTCGTTTAACGTCATAGCTAGACGGTGCCTTGGTCGGCGGGGCGACCCAATGCCTCTGTGAGGTTCGGTGTCCGAGTGCCTTGGTGGCGGGACGGCCGGATGCCTCTGTGAGGTTCGGTGTCCGAGTGCTCGTTTAAAGTCGTAGCTAAACGATGCCTTGGTCGGCGAGGGCGACCCAATGCCTCTGTGAGGTTCGGTGTCCGAGTGCTCGTTTAACGTCGTAGCTAGACGGCACCTTGGTCGGCGAGGGCGGCCGGATGCCTCTGTGAGGTTCGGTGTCCGAGTGCCTTGGTGGCGGGACGGCCGGATGCCTCTGAGAGGTTCGGTGTCCGAGTGCTCGTTTAAAGTCGTAGCTAGACGGTGCCTTGGTGGCGAGGACGACCCAATGCCTCTGTGAGGTTCGGTGTCCGAGTGCTCGTTTAACGTCGTAGCTAGACGAAGCCTTGGTTGGCGAGGGCGACCCAATGCCTCTGTGAGGTTCGGTGTCCGAGTGCTCGTTTAACGTCGTAGGTGGGCGGTGCCTTGGTGGCGAGGGCGACCCAATGCCTCTGTGAGGTTCGGTGTCCGAGTGCTCGTTTAACGTCGTGGCTGGACGTGAGTGCTCGTTTACCGTCGTAGCTGGACCCTTCTTTACCCCCGCAGCTTCTCGCTGGGCCCCTGGCGCAAGCCACAAAGCTTTTGCCGTCTTGGAGCCGCAGCGGCCCAGTGGGCTTCTCGCGCGCGCCCCGGAGCAACCGTTCCGGCCTAAAGCGAGACCAAGAGGTTACGGACACGTTGTTCGGGGCGGCGTCTTTATGGCTCTTCTTTGACATGACGAGGATTAAAAGCGGAGTGGTATTGGAAACCGGAGTTACGGTGGCGCAATAGGCGAGGTGGGCGCGACGCTCGTTTGAGGGGTGCCCGCTTTCGGTCGTTGTCCGCTTGTCCTCTATAATCGCCCGTTAGGGTGCTCCGGGTAGTCACGCTTTCTTGCCTTCTTTGTCTCTCTCTGAAACAAGAAAAGCACCGAGAGCCAAGGAAAAGAAAACCCGACCTTTCTTTCTCACCTTCCGATCGCCTCTTACGTGAAGATGTCGTGGCGGAGTGCTCGCGCCAAGACGGCCGTCGCTTCGGCTTGGTGAAGAAGGGCTTCCTCATGCCGCAGACCTTTCCTACCGGAGGGTGCCGACGGGCCGTCACCCTGCTGCCATGGGCGACGAGTCGTGGTGCCCGCCTCGTTCTTCGAGCCCGGCTTTGGCTCGCCACGCACACCGTTCGTCCAGGGGGCTTTGTCTCACTACAAGGTGGAGGTGCACCATCTCAACCCCAATGGGGTCCTCCACATCGCCATCTTCATCACGCTGCGCGAGGCCTTCTGGGATCGAGCCGCGATCAGGCGTTGTGGAGGCACTTCTTTCGAGCAAGGCTCGGAAAGACAGCCGTCGGACGCCGTGGCGCCTGGTGGCTCGCCTCCGGCCGCCCGGTCGAGCACGGAGTAACTGGAGGTAAACCGCCTCGTCCAACAAGGGTGGCGTTACGAATGGCTCTACGTTGAGCGTCGCCGACGACAATGCCCCTCGTTTCACCGCGCGAGCTTCCCATGGCGGAGGCGGTGGAACTGGGCGCCAAAAGAGGGAGAAGAACAAGCCGCCCGATCGTGGAGCGGTCGGGGCTCAAAGCGGCGGGCTCACCGGGGACGTTGTTGTGCGTGCCTTTATGGGGATGCGCGTGCAACCCCTTGTGCACAGGCCGCACCCCTTGTTCCGGTATGCGGGGCCGTCCGACCGGGCGAGGATGGCAGAGCCCGAGTTGGCCGCGTCTGAGGTGGAGGCACGGGTGGCGGCTGTTACGGGTGGAAGTGCCACGGTGGCTACGGGTGGCCACCCGGAGCCATTCTGGGCAGCTCACCCGCCAAATCTGGTAAGTCGGTGAAATTTCTTTCTGCTTCTCTTTTCTTTGACCCTAGCACTTGGTCTGACCGGCATTCCTGCATCCTCTTAGGGGCTCACGGGGATGTCTTCCCGGGCGCCGCTCCCGGGGGATAAGGAGGCGCGGGCGGCCGCCCGGGCGAAGACGGCAGAGGTTGACTCCTCCCGCAAGAAGCGGAAGGAGGAAAGGAGGAATAAGAAGCATAAGGAGCGCGCGGCGGCGCGCGGCGAGGATGTGTCGGAGTCCACCGCTGTGGGGACAACCTCCATCGACAATGGCGGGGCGCCTCACCATCCCTATGGTGGGTTTTTCTCGACCACCGATCGGGCGGCGGCGGCGGCGTGGACCCACCGAGGGCGACACCACGGGCCCGTGGCGCGGATCCCAGTGGGGTGATCTTGCGCTTCGCGGTTGTCGCAGCGCCTCGGTGGAGGCGGCCGGGCGACGGTAGACTTGCCTGGCGGCGGCGGCAAAGAGGCGCGCGTGCCACGTACCTTCGGCCTTGTAAGTGTTCCCCTCTTTTTCTTTTCTTCTTATTGGAGCATTTTTGCGACAAAGCCGCCGGCGACTCTTGAATCTTTGTAACGTCAATACCTACATGGGCGTGACCGTGGGGCGTCTTGCACGCCTCATAAATGCAACACCGCGATTTCAGCGACTCCGATCGGGTCGGTGGCGGTCGCGATGTCGGCGGCCGAGGCGCGCCGCCGAGGGCGGGGCCTCACCCGGAGGTCGAGGCGAAGAAGAGCTTCCGCGCCCTCGTGGACCCCACCGACGACGTGATCGTCCTTTCGAAGATGAGACGACGGTGCGCCGCGCGATCGCGCCCGATCGGCGAGCCGGTGACGGAGGTGCTCGACCCTTTGTCCAGGGGAGGTGCCGACCGATGCTCCTCAGTGCAGTCGCCGAGGGGTTTCGAAGGTTGACCTCATCGCCCTTGCCCATGGTGCTTTGACGGCGACGTCCGCCGAACCGGCGAACGAGGGCGTCTTGCCGTGTAGTCCCCGGTCGGGCGTCATGGGCCAGTGGGAGGAGAGCGAGTGGTCCGCCCTTTGGCAAGGCGCTACCGACGCAAGCCGAGATAGGCGATCCGTAAAGGTCGGCTCGCGCTCGAGTCTTCCACCGTAGGCTGGGCACGATGGTCGAAGTCGGCGGTCGCCCAGGTAAGTCAGCCGAAAAGCTCTGACTTGTTGCACATTTTTGATAGTTCTTCCGTGGGACTAACGGAGTGTCCACGTTTTTGCAAAGACTGCGGGCTCGCCGTGCGCCAAGTTGAGCTCTGCGGCGCTCGACGGTCGGGCGATCAGCAGCGGAGGAGTGCGATCGGGTGCCTTGAGCTGCGCCTAGTCCAGGAGGCCATGAATATTAGGCGGTCGGAGGCGGTGGAGATCCGCCAGGGGCTTGAAGAGGCCACGAAGGCCCTTTATGATGAGCGCCTGGGAGCCAAGGTCTTGAGGGCGAAAGTGGTGGAACTGGAGTCCTCTCGACGAGGTCACCGAGGCCAAGGATGCCGCCGTGCCGCAGAGGGGATCAGCGCAGACGCAGTAACCCGCTCGCGACCGAGCGAAACCAGGCTCGGGGATGCCGACCGAGTTCGTTCGGCGGCGATCGCCGAAGGACTGGTGGTGAGGACTACGTATGAGGCGCCAAGAAGGAAGCGCAATCGACCAACTCTGCGGCGGTAAGTGTCTCAATTCTTCAATTAAGTGCGGGGTGCGACCACGTGGCGAACTTATCCGAAATCGCCGCAATCTGCAGAGGCGCAGAAGAATCTGAGCGTTGCCGTGGAGGCGCAGAGAACGGCAGTAGATGCTCGCGATGTGGCGATCGTGGCCCGGGACGAGGCCCAGGCGGCGTTGAAGGTTGCGGAGGACGGTTGGGCGAGATGGGCGCCGGCCGAGGCCCTTCGCAAGGCCGGGGAAGTCTGCGACCGCATCCTTGGAGCCGGGGCAGGCCCGAGTGCTCTTGCCCCCGTGCTGGCCCGAGTGCCAGACTTCGTAGAGGAGGCGGTGATCATCGGCGCTGCGCTTGGAGCTTCGTCGGCGCTGGTCAACACCGTCTCGTACTACGATGGCATCGACCTCGCGGTGGTGAGCAGCGGCGTAGCCGGTAACCGGACCGACGAGGAGATCGACAGGTTTGAGCTCCTGGTCGAGCCGCACGCCCGGGAGATCGCCAGCCACATCCCGCCGCAGGTTGCCCTCCAGGAAGCCAGAGACAGCCAACTCTCCGTCTCGCCATCGGTCGCCCACCAGGAAGAATAAAAATAGTTAGCTTTATCCTTTTTTAGATTGTAAAGACTGCTATGTAAACAATCTTGAATTTATCAAGTTCCAAAATCGCCTCTCGTCCTCTTTTGTATTTAGGGTGAGTGTTTGACCGACCATAGCCATAAGGACCGCAAGGGTCACTTATGCGTAGGTTGGGTCGTTTTGGGAGGGGCGAGGTGGATTGGAGACTTGGCTATGCAGCGGTTAGGCGCACTTGTGAGGGATAGGAGTGTTCTAGACCGGCCAAGGATCTTTCCACTTGGGCACTTCCTTCTTCCGCGAAGTGCTACTTAGCAACCATAGCCGCTGGGGCGTAGGCCGTAACACTTGGGTTGAGAGGGTTACCGCTCGGGATGGACCTCATGACCACGGGTCACGTGCCCTCATATGCGCGTGGGATAGCCGAGTTCGTGCGGGGAGGAGTGTTCCTGCCGACCCAAAGGTCACTCCACTCGGGTACTTCCTTCTTCCGCAAGTGTTAGCAACCATAGCCGGGGGCGAGGTGTGAGCACTTGGGTCGAAGGGTTACCGCTCGAAGGACCTTGTGGTCGGTTGGGTCATCAACCCGCATAGCGCCGACCGAGCGGCTGAACGGGCGCCGAAGGGCGACCAGTCGTCGCATGGCGACGTGTGCTCGGAAGGAAAAAGTAAAGAGCATGCTAGGAAGAGGAAAAGAGTTTAGGATAGAATCGCCTTAACTTTTCTATATTCCATGCATTCGGAAGGATCGCGCCGTCGGCGTCCTTGAGTCGAAGGTGCGGTCGGAGGATCTCCACGACGGTGAAGGGCCTTCCTGTGGGGCGGCTTGTGCTTATCCTTCTTGGTTTGGACCGTGCGCAGACTGTGTCGCCAAAGATCGAACGACCACCCTCGAACTCGACGGGTGTGATAACGTCGCGAGCTCGTTGATACCGGCCGATCGCGGGATGGCCACGCGTCATGCGCCTCGTCGAGTGGGTCGACGGTGTCTTGTTGTGCGGCGAGCCCCGAGCCTCCTCGAAGCTTGTAATCTTGGGGCGCCATACTCCGTGTCTGTCGGCAAGGCGGCTTCAAAGACCGTATACCATGAAGAACGGTGTGAACCCGGTCGCCGGGTCGGCGTGGTCCGCAGACTCGAGGGACGGAGGTAGCTCGGTCACCCAGCGCCCGCGAAGTGCTTGAGCCGATCAAGATCCGCGGCTTGGCCCTTGAAGGATCATGCCATTTGCGCTACCGACCGGCCGTTGGTCCGTGGATGGGCCACGGCGCCCAATCGACGCGGATGTTGAAGTCATCGCAGAACTCGAGGAACTCCTTCCCGTGAAGCTGCGTTCGTTGTCGTGATGATGGAGTTTGGGACTCGACCGAAAGACTATGTCGCGGAAGAAGATGGCCGCTTGTGCCGCGTGGCGCTCACGACCGCTTGGCTTCTATCCATTTGGTGAACTTGTCCACCGCGACGAGCAAATGGGTAAAGCCCCGGCGCTTTCTTGAAAGGCCCGACGGATCGAGTCCCCAAGCGCAAAGGCCACGTGATGGGGATCGTCTACAAGGCTGAGTGGCGGATGTGTCCGCTGGCAAAGAATTGGCATCCTTCGCAGTGCGTCTGATGTGCTCGGCGTCGGACATGGCGGTCGGCCAATAGAAACCTTCCGAAAGGCCTTTCCCACAAGAGATCGGGCGCAGCGTGGTGACCGCAAATTCATTTGTGTTTGTCGTCCGGCGATTGTTTCCCTTGGTCGGCCAGATGCACTTTTGGAGGACCGGAGGGGCCTTTGTAAAGGTCAGGCCGACTAGACGAAGACTTTGCCGCCGGGCGGGCGCCGGCCTCGGTCGGTCGGGGAAGTGACCCGTCCGTCAAACGATCTATGAAGGGCTTTCTCGGTCGGACTCGGCCGCTAGCACGCTGCGGCTCGACCCGGCCAAGTCTACGCCCGACCGCGCGGCGGTCGGGGCGACCGTGCTAGGTAGGTCAGGGGACCGTTCGGCCACTAGGCCCAGCTGGATGGAAGGCCACAGGAGGTCGCAGACGAAGATCCCGGGCGGGACCGGCTCTCTGCTGGAGGCCAGATTGGCTAGGTAGTCGGCGTCGCTATTGTAGCGTCGGTAGCTATGGTGGCTCGAAGCCCTTGAACCACTCTTGAGCCCGCGCACTTCTCGACGATCTGCGCCATACGGGCGTCTCGGGGCTCCGCGCCTTCATGACTTGGTCGATGACAAGCTTGGAGTCCCGTGGGCGTGAGTCGGCGAGCACCGAGGTCGGCAGCGATCCGGAGACCGTTGACGAGGGCCTCGTGCTCGGCGGCGTTGTTGGTGGCATCAGCGGCTGATGGCGTCTTCGGCTTGTTCCCGAGCGGGAGATGATGATTTACTCCGCGCCGCGCCATTCTTGTTGTAAGACCCATCGGTACATTGTCCGGTGCTCGGGTCTTCGATCACCGTGGTGCACAGGTTTGGTCCACTCGGCGACGAAGTCGGCTAGGGCTGCGACTTGATCGCCGTCAGGGGACGTATGTGATGTCGTGGCGGCCGAGCTCGGCGCCCACTTGGCTATCCTTCCCGAGGCGTCGCGGTTGCGGACGATCTCGCCGGCGGGGCGTGGTCACCACGGTGATGGTGTGCTGATCGAAGTAGTGGACGAGCTTTCTCTTCGCAATGAGCACCGCGTAGAGTAGCTTCTGCACCTGTGGGTACCGAGCCTTGGACTCGGAAATGACCTCGCTAATGAAGTAAACTGGCCATTGTACCTTGAGTTCGCGGCCTTCTTCCGCTCGCTCCACCACGAGGGCCGCGCTGACGACTTGGGTAGTGGCGCGATGTAGAGAAACAATGGTTCACTGGTGCCGAGGCGACGGGATCGAGGCGAGGACAGAAGGCCTTCAGCGGTGAGGGCCTCTGAGCCTCCGGGTCCAAATGAAGCGGTCGGATCTCTTGAGTAGCTCAGAGTGGCATTCGCGCCGCCGAGGCGAGACACGAACGCTCAAAGCCGCCAGCATCCGGCCACCTCTGGACCCCTTTGAGGTTCTTGATTGGGCCCATCCTTGCTATCGCCGATATCTTCTCCTGGTTGGCCTCGATGCCTCGCTCGGAGACAATGAAGCCAAGGAGCTTCCCTTTGGGGTCCCCGAAGACGCATTTCTCGGGATTGAGCTTTATGCGGAACCGTCGAAGGTTCGCGAAGGTCTCTTCCAGGTCGGGGATAAGGTCATCGGCCTTCTTGGTCTTTACGACAATATCGTCGACGTACACCTCAACGTTACGGCCGATCTGGTCATTGAAGCACGTTTGCATACATCGCTGGTATGTAGCGCCCGCGTTCTTTAGGCCGAACGGCATTGTAACGTAGCAGAATGAGCCGAACGGAGTAATGAAGGAAGTCGCGAGCTGGTCGGACTCCTTTAGCGCAATCTGGTGGTAGCCCGAGTAGGCATCCAGAAAAGAGAGGGACTCGCACCCTGCGGTGGAGTCGATGACTTGGTCGATGCGGGGCAAAGGGAACGGATCCTTGGGACACGCTTTGTTGAGACTCGTATAGTCAACGCACATCCTCCATTGCCCATTTTTCTTTTTTACAAGTACAGGGTTGGCTAGCCACTCGGGGTGGCGCACCTCTTTTACGAACCCTGCAGCCAGAAGTTTGGCGATCTCCTCCCCTATGATCCTGCGTCTCTCCTCGTCGAAGCGGCGCAGGCGTTGGGCGACCGCTTTGAGCCCGACGGATGCTCAAGGAGTGCTCGGCGACTTCCCTTGGGATTCCTGGCATGTCGGAGGACCTCCATGCGAAGACGTCTTTGTTGGTGCGGAGGGAGTCGACGAGCGCGCTTTCCTATTTGGCGGGGAGCGTGGCTCCGATCCGCACGGTTTTGATCGGATCACAGGGATCGACCGCTACCTCCTTCGTGTCCTCGGCGGACTTGAAGGATCCGCCCGACTTGGTTGGACTCGGGGCGGATTCGAGGCTTCCTCTTGAGGTTGTCGAGCTCGGCGACGCGATGATCGCCGAGGCAAGCTCACAACTCACTGCGCTCAGATTGTAGGCAAGCCGGAAAGATGATGCCACGGTGATGACTCCTCGTGGCCCGGCATCTTCGGCTTGAGGTAGGCGTGGCGGGGACCGCCATGAACTTGGCGTAACACGGCCTTCCCAGGATGGCATGGTAAGAACCGGGGAAATCCACGACCTCAAAAGTGAGGGTCTCGGTGCGGAAGTTTCCGGCCCCCAAAGGTAACGGAAGGTCGATCCGCCTGAGTGGATGGGCTGCGGCGGGAATGACGCCATGGAAAGGCGCCTTGCTGGGTCGGAGGGTTGAGCGCGGGACCCCCATAGCGTCGAGCGTCGAGCGTCTCGACGTAGAGGATGTTGAGGCCGCTGCCTCCGTCCATCAGCACCTTTGAAAGGCGCTTCTTTCCCACGACGGGGCTGACCACCAGGGGGTATCTCCTCGGCTGTGGAACGTGGTCGGGGTGATCGGTCCGATCAAAGGTGATCGGGAATTCTGACCACCGGAGGTATTGGGGGACGCATGGCGCGACGGTGTGGACCTCGCGATAAGCGAGCTTGAGCCGACGCTTGTCGGCATAGCAGGCCAGTCCTCCAAAGATCATGAGGCAGCCGTCGGGTTCAGGGAACTCGTCGTCTGCCTTTTTCTCTGCGTCCCGCGGGGCCGCAGCAGGCTTCTTCCCCTTGCCACGCGGCGTTGTGGGGACGCTGGAGAGGTAGCGCCTCAGGACCTCGCAGTCCCGGTACTTGTGCTTGACGGAGAACCCGTGGTTTGGGCACGGGCCGTCCATCAACTTCTCGAAGTGGTCGGGCGCGACGGTCGGTCGCACTTTTCCGCTGCTGGCGAGCGGTCGGCGGCGGCCACTTGGGTCTCGCGGATCTGCTTCCCGTGCCGCCTGCTTTGTCGGGCGGTCGGAAGGGACCCGATGTGGGCGCCGGATTCTAGCTGGGCCTTTTCTCCCTCAAAGATGGCCCCCACAGCCTCCTCGCCGGGGGCGTGGTTGGTGGCGATATCGAGGAGCTCTTTGGTAGTTCTGGGCTTGAGGCAACCTAGTTTGTGTACCAAGGCCTTGCAAGAGGTGCCGTAGATGAATGCTCCCACGACATCGGCGTCGGAGATGTCGGGGAGCTCGTTAGACCAAGGGAAAACCGCGGATGTAGTCCCGAGGGTTTCTAGTCTTTGCTTTGCGACCCTTCAGTCGGGGAGTTTCGAGGCGCTTGTAAGTGCCCTGGAAGTTGCCGACGAAGAGGGCCTTCAAGTCGGTCCAGTTCCTGATGGTTTTGGCGGGCAAGTACTCGAGCGAGCTCGCCGAGTCCGCGAGGTAGATGGGAAGGTACTGGATGATGAAGAGGTCATCCGTTGCTCCTCCCGCCCGGCATGCGAGCCGGTAATCTTCGAGCCAGACACCTGGGTTTGTGGCCCCGGTGTATTTGGCAATGTTGGTAGGCGCCCGGAATCTGGCAGGGAAGTCCGCCTGGCGGATCCCCTGGCAGAACGCTCGCGGTCCAGGACCGTCGGGGCTCGGGCTGCGGTGGTGGTGTCCGCCGCCCGCAATTCGTGAGTGGGCGGCCTCCTCCGCCATCTTTCTTCGCGCCTCAAGGGTAGCGCGAATGTCGTAGGCATCACCGAGGCGCTGGCGCACCGGGGCGCGCGAGGCCTGGTGTGGCTCGCGATGCGCGCGCCGCGTGTCCGACCCAACCGGCCTCCGTCGGCGGATGCAGGCCCGGTGGCGAGGTGGCTCGGGCGATAGGGCCGGGCGCGCATGTCTTTACGGCCGCGCGCTCTACCACCCGGAGGTTTTGATAAGTGGCCTTGGCCTCGGGTCGGTCGGCTCGGGAGGCCTCGGCGGATTGCGGCCGCGCCACGTTTTGGCTTGCATGGGGAAGAACCGAGGACCGTCGGACTCTTCCGCTCTGGGGGTGTGCTGCGCGACGCGCCGCCAGCACATGGGATCTCGAGCTCCTCCCGCTCGAGTTGGCTGGCCGGTCGAGCTCGACTCTTCGTTCCTCCAACTCTTTTTGCGCTGTTGTTGGAGCTCTGCGCGGCGGCTGAGTGCGTTCAATGCGCTTCAGATCGGTACTCCTCCTCCTGCGCTGAGTGCGCCGGATAGGAGGTCCGTGGCCGCGGGGCCACGGTCAAATCGACCACGCCGCCATGTTGCACTCGCGAGTGCCACTGCGCGCGGTACTCCGTGTCGGGTGAAGTCATGGTGGAAGAGTCTTCCAGCTCGTGGATGGAGGCGGCATGTAGCCACCATCGCCACAAGTTGCGAGCCTACGGGGTGACATGGTCACTGCCCTGCCTCTGGAGTTTTCGCCGACGTGGCGGAGCACTCCTCGGGTTCCGCCGGGGCTGCGCAGGGCGCCTGCCGGAGCTTAGCGGTCGCCGGAGAGGACGCCTGTGCTCTCGGGCGCTGTCCTCCGGAGGCGCAGGACGAAGCGTGAGCCCTCTGCCGGGTGACGGCGAAGTCGAGGAGCCGGCGGATCCGGCTCCCGCGCTGCCATGCCGTCGCGATGGGTGGATGCCATCGAGAGACAAACGGAATCCGGAGATGGTGACGAAGACGCGCGAAGGCCCCTACAGCGCGCGCCAACCGCCGGCGTTATCGGCCGGCAAGTAAATTTGTAAGTCTAAGGGGTCGCGCGTCCACTCCTCAATGGTTAGACTCGAGAGTCCAAGATGTATCTTGGTTGGTGAAAGTCCTACTCGATTCGGATGGCGGTATTGTATTGCTTTGCACAACGTTTACGATGAGGCGCTAAATTACTTAATCTCCTCGTGTTCTCATGTGTTTCCCTAGAATCGTTAGTCCCGCCTCCTTTTATCTGAAGGAAGGGCGGGTTACATAGAGAGTCGGGGAAGGGCGAGGCGACCTATGCTAGGAGCTCGGTCCTTCGTCCGTGGGATCGTCGCCACACGTCTTGCCCATCTTTGGGTCGGTAGCCTTGGTGGTCGGGAGGTTAGGTATTCCCCGGGAAATAGCGTACTTGCCCTCTGTGATCCTTACGAATGCTGATATTGCGGTGTGTGACGTTGGCGCTGCCTCGGGAGGGAGCGTGCGTTAAATCTTGACTGCGGCCGGTTGATGGGTGGAAGCTTTGACTTGGCATCCACCAAACCTTCTAGGAAGGAGCCACCGCCCTTGTATAGTCACTCCGATTGACCTTGTTCGCGGGGTACGTGGAGGTAGGCTGATGAGGGCCCCGACACGCGGCCCTCGGCGTCTGTCACCTTGGTTTGGTCGGAGTCGGGAGATCCCGCCCCGCCAAGGGGATCGGGAGCGCTGTCCGGTCGGAGTCGGGAGATCCCGCCCCGCCAAAGGGGGTCGGGAGCGCTGTCCGGTCGGATTCGCTTCCCCTGGCCGGTCGGGAGCGGATGTCTTGTGTGGTCTCGCAGGCGATTCGGTCGGTGGCGGGCCGGGCGCGGCCTGTTGGGCTGGAGATATGCTTGAGGCCGTTGGCTCGTCGCTTCGGGCCGTTGGGGTACCCCTGTTATTAGTATTCGTCAATTTCTATATTTCTAATGCCTGTATGATTTAATAAAGCATGATATTGTGTTGCGAAGAGGCCTTTCGGGCCTCTTTGGAACACAGTGATAGGGAAAAAAACACATGAATAGAAAATTAATACAGGATCAAAACAGAGGATTGAAAAACATAGATATATAAGTTTTGAGGGGTTATAGAGAAAACATAAAATAGAAAATGAGTGATGCTACAGGACTGTATCCCATTAGTACCCCACCTAACGGGATAGGAACCAACCGTCCAATCAGACGTCATCAAACATACCACATCTCCCTTTGTCCTTGCTCACCTGCGAGGCTGCTCCAGCCTCCTCCTTTGCATTGCCCCAGCGATCTGCTCTCATGCAGCTACCCGATGAGCTCCCTAACCTCCTACCGCGCGGCTACCCTATCCTCCTCTTGCGTCGTACCTAATGACCTTCGTGAAGCCCAACAAAAGCTGTCGTCTCCTCCGTGTGGGCACCCTGAAACCTCCACAGCCTTTCACTACATACAACGCCCAACACAACATCTTGCTGGCAATTTCACTCAAGTTTCAACTATGTTTAAAGCATGTTTCATGAAGTTTCAAATGAGTTTCCAATATTGAATGGCAAGATTCATGGGGGAAAAAATTTAAGCAAGTTGTTGTGGTGTTCCAGACGAGTTTCAAGGTTTAACGGTAAGTTTCAAAAGAAATTTAAAGTTTTACTAAATTTCAACAAAGTTCATGTACGTTTCATGGTGTTTCAAACGGTTTCAAATTTCAACGCCAAGTTTCATAAACAAGTTAAAAGTTTTGAACAACTTTTAGCAAAACGTTCATGCAAGTTTCATGGCGTTTGAAACGAATTTCAAGTTTCAACTGCAAGTTTTTGAAACAAAATCAAAGTATTGAGAAAGTTTTAACAAAGTTCGTGCAAGTTTCACAAGTTTCAGAGGAAAACAAATGAAAACCAGATTCATACGAGTTTCACGAGATTCACCAAAATTTCATAAAATCAAGCAAGTCCCACAGCGATTTTAGATAAGTTTCAAGAAAGTTTGGAACGAGTTTCATATAGTTTCAAACATTCGAGCAAAAAAAATTCACATGTTTCATGCGCCGGTTGTCAAAGATGAAGACAACAAAGAAGAACCCCGGATATGAAGATGAGGGGGTGGAGCTCGACAGCAGACCACCACAATATTGAGTTGTCGAGTGTGTCGCACCAGTCGCTAGCGTGCCGCACCCCACGACTACGGCCTTCGCCACTCCGACACCCTCTCCCACGCTTGCTCGTCAACCATGGCCTGCTCGCTCGCCTCTGCACTACATGTCATTGTACTCGCCCATTGCCCAAAATTGTTTACGCCACCTTGCCCGCACCTCGGCCGTCACCATCACACCCTCTCCCTACCACATTGCATTTATCCTAGCTATGTCCTATGCCCACATTCGCTTGTGCCGCCTCACCCGCTCCTCGGCCACCACCGTCACACCCACTCCCTACCATATTGCACTCATCCTTGGCTGCTACTTTTTTCTGGCCCGCTTGCAGCCATCGTGCTCACTCGCAGCTTGCCCGCTACCACCACATTACCCCCCCCAATCGTGTGCACTTGTTGCTCGGCATTGCTCGCTGCTTGCAGTCAAGGAGAGAAACGCTTGAAGAGAGGCTTAGGAATGATAAAAAGGATAGTACGGGTAGAAACGTCACGAGTGGCTGCGGTCGAATGTGAATGGATAAGGTTGAAGAATCTAATGGTCTAAAGATATTGTAGAGTTTTATTTCAATGTTTGGATCCTAGGCAATCGGATAGGTTGCGAATGCTATACCATTTTGTAGTATTTCACATAGAAAACATGCTTTGTTTAAGCATAAGGGTGAAATGACATATAAATGTGCTATTTGAAAATATACTTCTACCGTTGTACATAATTCCTAACAACCCTTTTTATTTCTATTACCCTTAGGGCATGTACAATGGTGTGATGTTAGCCGTCATATGCTTTGCCACGTAAGATTTTTGCTGACATGGAGGGGAGAGAGTATAGCTGTCTCTTCGTGAAGAGACGACTATATAGACATCATAAATAACTATTGTATGAGTTATTGTATAAAACAAATATTTTTTTCATGCCATAATTAAAAGATTATAGGGTCCCTAGAGACAAACGTAAGAGACAATTCATTGTAGAAGTTGTCTTTAGTTTTATCTCTACATGATATGGAGGAGTATATAGATAATAGTCGTCTCTACAATTGTATATGCTTTTATCCATCAGAGGGCATTCCTGTTTACCATACCTCTTTCCTCCTTATCCTCCACTAGTAGATGCCTTGTTAGAAGGCCCGCCAAAATTCTGCATGTATAGTAACTTACTTTTGTGTTGAACAGGGATCTGAAGCTACAGCATCTAAATCATCTTTTTCCACTCGAAACGAAGCTAAATGATCGTCAAAATTGAAAAAAATAGGCTAATAGAATGATTAGCAGATCCTGAAGTACAAATAAAAGTTGGAAAGCTTAAGATACTCATTAAAATACCTTTCCACTTTCTATATTGAATTAGATTTGGAGGGTGACCAATATGTTCTTCAATCAAGTCTCCAAGCAAGTAAAGTCTAGTATACCCTATAAGAGAAATTCCACTGTCCAAGAAGATGTGATCATTTTGGTTGTTGGATGGCTCACCAGAGTGCTGCTCAAATTCACACACATTCAATATCTACAATATATCCAAGATCACAAGATCAGGTTCCATTTTTTAGACAATTTACATGTACAGGCATGAAAATTACAATCCATGCAGTATTGCAGAAAACATAAAGCTCGTGTTACTGTAGCAACACTCCGAGTAGCCACAAGAACATCCATGTCCATTTATACATCCTGTCATCTCCACCTAACAATCACAAAATGAAATATATATGTTGTTCTTTAGATAAATCAAAACTAAAGGTTTTCAATCAGCATTTCATGCTGAATCTATAGTTCTACTACCAGAAGGAACTACACACACCTCGTTATTCTTGTACGTCACCCTAAAATCTTAAAGAAGCCTAGTGGATAGCAATCCTCTGACATCCTTAAGGAAACTTTCTGGCTGATATTTCGTTTCTGTCACTCGCACTTTAACAGGAGTAGTTATCGACAAACAACTATCCCTAGGTTGCTCACCAGCTGCATTCCTTATCTCGTCCGCATCAGGCATTGCATGGTCAACACTGTCTGCATTCTCAATCTCCTCTACAGCAGGCCCTTCAACACCGTGCATAGGATCCGACTCGGTCGCTGAACTATTTGCCCTGCTCAAAAGGAAACATTAGGATTGGAACAATCCTTGCGAGGAGCTCTAGGCCATCCAGAAGGCCTCGGCGAAGCGGTCGACGGGCACCTCCCTGAGTGCATGGAAGAGCTCGTAGAGCGAGGTGCAGTTGGGGAGGAAGATGTGGGCATTCTGATTCTTCGACACCACCCCCGTGTGCTTCTCGAACTACAGCGCTGACAACACCTGTGCCACCCCCCTCCCAAAAAAACCTGACTTATGTTGTCGCCGGCCAACACCTAATCTGCATGTAGCAACAGAGGAGGAGGCCGAGGGCGTGAAGAGGCAACACGGTGTGGAGGCAAAGCGGCGTGGGGAGACGCAGGCAGCGATGAGGATTATGGAGCGGAGTAGGGAGCCTGAAGATGATGAGGTGGCACCGAAAAGGCAGAAGGCAGTGCGGGGGAAGCGGAGGGGTGCCACGGGGAGGGCAACCGGCTGGTATGGGCAGCGCGATTTCCAGATCTGGTGCAGGCAGAGAGGCGGTGTGGGCAAAGGGGCAGGGTGCAAGGCAGTCAAGGGAGAGGGGAGTTCAGGGAGGGGAAGGTGCGGGATGTGGCATGGAGGTGGTGGTCGTGGGATCGAACAATACGACCAGTGGTGAATCCAGGATGAAAATAGAGGGGGGGCTCCTATGTCGAAGTTGTAACTCAAAACAAGCATACTAATGATACATCTACCGATCTATTGCCAACCAAATTCCAAATTTATAAATAGGAAAACCAAATTCCAAATTCATACATAAATAGGAAGGAAACAAAGTGAATAATCAAAATATAACAAGTGTGGTACCTTGCTAATGGATAGAATGACATAAATATGTAAGGACGGATCATCGACCATTTGACCTGTAGATAAAAATATAAAACTCAGTGATGCAATTTCAATTTGTGAATACTTATAAAAATATAAATTGAAATAATACTTATGAAGGCACTAGTACTGAGTACGACGTAATTTCACTCTACGATTTTTCATCCCTTGAAAGCGTTAAATGATTTCTTTGTTATCGATATTTCTAAATATCTCTTTCTCAGTGTAACACACTATCAAGTCATTGAACCAATCATTTGCTATCTTGCTGCGCAAATCTGTCTTAATAATCTTCATTGCTGAGAAGATTCTTTCTACTGATGATGTTGCCACTGGAAGGATCAATGTAAGCTCGATGAGGAGATAGACCAATGGAAAAGTTCTATTCTTTCTAGTTTCAACCATCTTTTCAGCAAACTTTGCAAGATCACGACAACCATTAAATTCAACACTTCTCCTAACATTAAGAATGAAGGTTTGAAGCTATTTTTTTAATAACAAACGGTCAGCTATGGTGAAATCAGCAGCGTAAATCTCAGCAAGTCGAACAAGTTTATCCACATCAAACTTAGAGAAGGAGTTGCTTGGATTAAGATAAGACATGCATACCAATAACTCTGGAGCAACATTGAAAATGTCAACACGATAATAGTGAAGGTAAGTCACCTTATGCTTCCGACGTGCAGATTTGCCCTTATCTCCAATGAAATCATCCATATCTGGCACACCAATCTCATTTGCCTCGCAAAAGGACTTGACTTGGTTAAGCAATGGCTCCCACTCATTGTCCCTCATGTCTTGTAGGCGCATTTTCACATCGACAATCAAATCCATGGCTTCTACAATATCTTGATTCTTTTTTTGCAAAGCAATTGATAGCTCATTTGTAATGCCCAACAAGTCTATCAAAAAATGCATGATGAATACAAACTCAAATCTTTCCATCTGTTGAATCAAACCTGTTGCTCCACCATGACCTGAAGGATATGGTGCATCTTCAGATATCATCTCTAAAACCTCAAGCACTGACTCCCACATTTGGTATATACGAAGTATGGTTTTAAGATGAGAGCCCCATCTAGTATCTCCAGGTCTAGCTAGGCTAGTTTCCTGATTCAAGCTTATTCCACTTAAAAGCATGCCATTCTCCAATTTCTCCAATACCTTCTCTTGATGCTTTTCCATCAAAACATCATTTCTATTGCAAGATGCACTCACAGTGGTCACTATCAAGGGAACATAGTTGAAGAAGTCAGCAATAGCTCTACTACAACTTGCGACATTGACAACCGCTAACTGTAACTGATGGGCAAAGCAATGGATATAGAAAGCATACGGACTCTCATCCTGTATTAATCTTTGCAGGCCATTAAATTCCCCTCTCATATTTGAAGTCCCATCATAACCCTGTCCGCATAGTCTAGAAATAGGTAGATCATGATTAGCAAGCAAACTAACTACAGCTCCCTTCAATGCAACCGATGTACAGTAAGTGATGTGCTTAATACCAAGAAACATTTCCATGATCTTCCCTTCTTTGTTTATAAATCTACATTCCAACTAAATTAATGATACAAGGTTGGAACTTAACACAAATAATAAATGGTACAACTAACAAACATAATATATAGTACTAACCTGACAATCATGGCCATTTGCTCCTTTATTGATGAATCACGCGACTCATCAATAAGCACCACGAAATTCCTATCTCCAATCTCATCCTTAATCACCTTTGTTACCTCTTGTGCACAATATTTCGCAAGGTCCTTCTGTATCTCTAGACAAATCATCAAAATATTCCCTCCACCATCAAATTCAAATGCCGCATCCACATCTGGCACCTTATCTTTATACCACTCCAATAACTCTTTAAAATTGCCCTTGTTCATAGAGGTAGAAGTTTCATCACGTCCACGAAAAGCATCGTCGTGCATTATAAGATATCTTGCACAATTTAAAGAAGCAATCAAACGAATCTTGTATGCAATTTCAGAATCCTTGCTATACATATTTAATTTATGTTCTATGCTTGCTTTTTGATTGCGAAAATCTTCACAATCTTGCATTGCAATATTGTGGACACTATTAAGTCCCCCAACATGGTCTTTGAAACCTTCCATAGCCCTTTTCCAATTCACATAGCCAACTTTTGTGAAAACATCCCTCCCAAAGTGAGTAGATTGTCCTAGTTTCTTAAAAAGAAAGCAATAGAAACAAAGGTGGCATCCTTTTTCATACTATATTCTTACCAATCAAACTTCTTGTACCATGATTCTTGAAACGATCTTGAGTCCCCATGTTGAATCTTCTTTGGAAAAGTATGCCCGATTGGTTGAGTTGGACCCTTCAACATATATGCCCTCCTCACTTGATCTCTAATCTCTTTAGGATAATTTTTAATTTATTTGCGTCGTGCTGGACCAGCAACAATTTCATTGGGATTAAAAACATACTGAGCCATGTTGCCCTCGTTGGTTCGTGGGTTACTAGTACTTGCACTTCGTCGAAAAAATTTGTGCAACGTTTGGTTCTCCATTTTTGCAACTTAGTTTGCTGCCTTGCTTTAATAAAACAAATTGAATCAAGAAGACAAAAAAATAATAATCAACTAGTCAATAGAATAAGGCATTGCATTTAGGACTTTGGAGTTGGGGTAATTTTTTATACCAAGCAATTGAAAGAATCTCTGTCTAGGCTCTAGCCTCTGGGACTAGGAGTTTGGGCGACTAGGCATGAGTGAGTCCTGGCGAATTGGCGATCAATGAATCAAAGCGGAGAGCCAGAGGCTCCACTATCCACTCCACTCCACGGACCAGTAGACCAGACTCCTTTGCCGACACCCAGCTTCAGGTTCCTCTCTTGCCGATGCCTAGCTTCAATTCCTCACTTCCTCAATTTGAGTCAGTCCCTCTCCTTCCTTTCCTTTGCCGATGCCCCAAATCCCCAATTCCTCTCCAAGCTCCAGCAGTCCAGCTCTCCTCTGGCGACTGGCCGACTGTGACTCCTCTCCTCTGGCGATTGGTGTCACCGTGTCGACCGCCACTGTGCTGCCGTTCCCCGCCCAGGGGTCCACCTGTTCTCCCTCGCCCGCAGGCCGCAACCTCGTCCAACTCTCCTCTGGCGACTCCTCCTTTCCCTCGCTCGGCGGCGAGACATCAGACGCGCGCTTTGCCCGGCCTCGGCCGGCGCCGCCTCGCGCTGCAGCCGCGACCTCTGGAGACTAGACGACGCTCGACCGCTTGCCTTCGGCCCTTCGAGTTCGCGACTGTTCTCCTCTCCCTTGCGGCGACGGCGCTACAGAAGAGAGTACGGATACAAGTACCACTGTACCAGCCTAGTACCAGGTGAAATTTCTTGAACTAAGCCCGTCGGCCCATGTACTACTAATCTACTATTATCTAATTAAGCCCACTAGTCTAGTTTTCCTTTCTTCTTTTTCTTCCCAACTCCCGCCATTGACAACATGTCCATGCTTGGCTGCTTGCGCATGGGCGATACGGCCTACAGACCTATGGCCAAGGGGGGGGACCGCCGAACACGAGGGAGGGGGGTGTTTCGTCGACGCTGGAGGTGGGGCTGGCACCCCAACAATAGATCCGCCACTAAATATGACGGATCTATTCAGTCGTTCGTGTCAGATCTAACAGATTGAATACTTTGAAAGATAACGGAAGATTACCACGAATTTCAAATTAAAAGTAGCAAAGATATATAGAGAGAGTTTCTTCGTTTCTGAACACCGGACCAAGGGACGCGCTGGGTTCGCATCCAACGGCAGATGACGCCCCCGCCACCAAGTCGTCGCCTCGTCGCCTCCTCCGCTCCCGCCACTCTCGTCGTCGTCCTCCTCCTCCTCGCCGGCGCTGCCGACACCGCGCCACCGCTCGTCGGCGTTTCTCCTCAAGGTGATCAAGCTGCCTGTTTGTGGGCCCACAGCCGCATCTCTATTCTCCTTTCTTCCTGATCAAATAGTTTCTGCAGATGAGGCGTACTTCGCGCCGCAGGTGATCGCCTGCAGGGACGGCTCGGGCTCCTTCCCGAGGAGCCGCCTCAACGATGGGTACTGCGACTGCGCTGATGGCACCGACGAGCCAGGTTACTCTCTCTCTTGGATTTGCCCGAACTTAACTGCGAAGTGCCGAAATGTGGAGATCTGGTCGATTTCGCCGATGTGATGAGATCTGATGTTTATTGCGGTGGATGTTAGAATTGACCAAATCAGGTCACCTTTTCTCTTACGGATTTATTCGCACTATTACAGGCTTTCCAACACTCGAAGCGAGCGAGAGAGAGAGAGAGAGAGAGAGAGAGCGCAATGTGTCACTTTTACAGTGCTTTATAGCTAATTTTGCAGTAGTTTAGCTCAAATGAACTAGCAAGCCATCTCTTCACTACTGCACAGCCGCATGCATTAGACTATTGCCACATTTAGCCACATGAAAACAGGTTCTTGTCAAACTGTAGGCTGTTGTTTTTGTGTGTACAGCAATGGCGGCAGGCTGCTCTGTTCATTTTTTGTGAAATTCTGAGTGCTCACCTGAGAAAAATATTCCACAAAACTCTGTGTGTGTGTGTGTGTTGTTTACTTGATGCTAACAGTCTAACACCAATGCCCAAGATGTTCACTAATGTAATGCTGCCCTCCACAATATTTGCACTATGCAGGTACTTCGGCATGTCCAGAAGGCAAATTTTACTGCAGAAGTACTGGAGATACCCCTCGTTTTCTGTTCTCTTCGTTTGTGAATGATAAAATATGCGGTATGCTATTGCTATTGTCGACTATGAATTTAGTTTCATGAGATTTATAGTTTCTTATCCTTATTTTCAAGCTCTCCCTTATAACATCTGCAATTAGTTTGTATTTACTCTATCATTTCCTTTTGTTAATGGCAGAAGGTTTGACAGTGTTTGCATATTCCTATAGATTGTTGTGATGGAAGTGATGAGTATGAAAGTGGCATCCATTGTCCGAACACTTGCAGGAATAGAAAGGATGTTGCTGACGCTGATGGTGGTGGTAGCGAGTTGTTAGCACATTTAGATGATACCAATGTGTTTAGCAGTAAACATGCACTTGATATAGAAGATCTTATCCAGAAGCTAAGCGGTACTGTCTTTCAGAGTGTTATATTTAATGTAGCTGTTACTGGAACAGGATATGTACTTTTGATGTTATTTCAATTGCCCTGTTTGCAGGATTAAGAATGGCTGTAGCCATTGAGCTGGGTCTTGTTGTGTGTATTTTTGCTTTCTGCTTTGCTCGCCAACGCACTAGAACACGCCGGAGACAATACATTTTGAAACGTAAGTAAGCTTTGATCCTACTTTCCATCAATGCATTATTTCTCTAGTAGAAATTCTGTAAAATAGCATGAACTATAACCTTCTTTACTAGCTCTAGGATTCATAATATCTGATTTTCCTTGCACTTGTCATAGGATTTTGAAATTTTCTTGGAGTGTCTATTTCATTACAAATAGCCCCTAACCAAGTGAGCA
Organism: Otatea glauca; assembly: GCA_036346275.1. Classification (NCBI taxonomy): domain Eukaryota; kingdom Viridiplantae; phylum Streptophyta; class Magnoliopsida; order Poales; family Poaceae; genus Otatea; species Otatea glauca. The sequence goes on along the minus strand of CM070712.1, from coordinate 36,746,897 downwards.
ATTTGTGGGCACTGTCATTCATGAATATTTCTTAACTTTGGATAAATTTGTTTGCATCTTATGTAAAAGCATAGTTTTACAATAACGTGCTACACAAAGCTAGTCCATATTTTGGGTAATGAATTTGCCTTGATTGATCATCCAGTGCAATTTATATGATTGAAACCATAACAATTGAAAGTATTAGAAGCTGATATCTGTTTGTGCTTTCAGTTTTGATGTTGTACATTTGTTTCAATTGCTTGGGAACTTGGGAATGTTATAACTTTAAGATGTTATGACTTAGAAACTAAAACTCTGTAGACTATATTTGGTGTAATAAAAGCAGAATTGCTATATTAGTTGAGTTGTTTACTCAGTTAAATTAGAAATTAACGTTGCTGTCATTCATAACTATGAAAATGTTTAACATTTAAAATGACATCCATTCACTTTTTTTCATCATTTTCTATATGTAATTTCACTGTAAGTTTAGAAGAATGTATGAGTGTTTATATTGGATAAGATGTACAACATGACCAGTGACCTTTTCTTGACCAACTGCTGGTTGTAACTCCAAAACTTTAGGATGTGCTGATAAAGTATCTCATCGTTTTCAGGTCAAGTTAATTTTCAGTATTCAGGGTCAACTAAACCACCACCTACTTTCCTACAGCTTGTTTCATCAGCAGTAGCAGCCTTTGTTTCATCAGCTTGTTAAGATCTGCTCCGAGGACGGAGCAGCAATTTTGTATTCAATGCATTGTGATGGAATATTCTTGGACACAAAATAAACTCACCAAAGAAATTGTGCTGTTTTCAGGTTAGCCGAGCTGTTACTTAAAGATGGGAGATTAATGCTCGTTTTCAAAGCTTCAAGCTTCCTAGGATGACGGAGAGCTGGAGATCGGAGGAAGGGTTTTACACGGTTTCTGTATGTAATTACACGGTGCATATGCTGTTCCAAAATGTTTAGGCTAGGACAGTTCTATGCGTATATACGGAGGACGGAAGGCAACACGGTATATGAGTATGTGATTTGTTGCCCCTTGTAACTCTTCAGTCTCCACACGTAGAGTTGGTAGTCGATCAGGAGTCAGGACGATGGAGTCAATGTGATAACTGATGTAGGAGAAATTACATGAACGTGCCCTCGGCTGACGATGCACTACTGTGACGTCTTCCTGAAACTAGTTGTATTTGTGAAGTTAACGACCTTCCAGTGTTGAATCCAAGCATTTAACGCAAGATGTTTCGAGCAAATTGAGTAAATGTAAATGCATATACTGAACTGCTGTTTTGTACTGCCTCATCTCATCCTTGTTTTGAAACACTGCCATTCCTTGTTCTGGCCGTGATATATTATTATTCAGCCTATTATGATCTTCTTGGGACTTGGCAAAGCGACATTGTTAGCTTCCTCAGGATCGTGGATCATAAGCCACCCTGTTGCATAGCTTCGGCACATGTTTGCCTGACAGGGCGGGCTAAATTATTGCTTCTAGTTTGATTTTGTTATTTTACTGCTGCTAGTTTGACCACATTTCACCAGTGAAAAAAATAAAAGAGGAAGGAAAAAGATCCTTAATAAAAGGAAAAAAGGTATTCGTCCGAGTCGGGGTTAGATTGTTATGACATACTGGGCTTTAGGCCCATGAAGCCATTCCCAGCCCGCTAGGGTTTTACACATCTCCTCTCTCTGCCCCTCTTAATACTCGCCTCCCCTATAAAGTCCCGGATTCCGCAAAACCTTCCGCCGCCGCCTTGTCGGAGCACCGCAGGCCGCCGGTCTCCCACCCGCCCAGGGTAACTCCGGCGAAGATGGTATCCTTCAGGGTGAGCAGTGAGCACCATCTCCCTCGTCTCCCCCTCCCTTACGCCTCTCGTCCCACGCGACCCTCCTGCTACCTCGAGCTCTCGCTATCGCTCTCGCTTTCATGGTGGGATTTGATCTGACGCTTGCTTCATTTGTTGCGTGTGCCCGCGCGTGCAGTTCCACCAGTACCAGGTGGTGGGGAGGGGCCTGCCGACGCCGACCGACGAGCACCCCAGGATCTACCGCATGAAGCTCTGGGCCACCAACGAGGTCCGCGCCAAGTCCAAGTTCTGGTGAGGATTCGAATTGAATGCAACACTCGTTGAACATGTTAGTTGTTTGGATTTGGTGAGACGCGGGTTTTTTACTTGGGTTTGATGGGTTTGGCCGTGCGCAGGTACTTCCTCCGCAAGCTGAAGAAGGTGAAGAAGAGCAATGGCCAGATCCTCGCCATCAACGAGGTGAGCTCTTCTTTCTCCCCTCTTCGTTTTGCTATGCAGTTTGGTCTGTGTGGTTGAATCGCGCGAATCTGGCAATGCCATGGATGAGGATGAGGTTTTTGTACGACGTAGTTACAGGTATGCACCATTGGTTAGTTTTGTGGGATAATGAAATATTCTCAGTGGTTGCTAGGGATGAGGCCTTGGTTGGGAGATGAAACATAGGCATAGTCGCCGTCTATGTTGTTTATTCATTGGCATGTATAGTTGCCTTGTGTGTACTGTTTGGGCCATTGGCTTGTTATGGACTCGCTAGTTTAGCCGCCGTCTATATGGTTTATCCACTGGTATCTATGTGTCGTGGGACTGTTGCTGTACTGCTTTTCTTCTTGGAATTATATGTGAGGTTATAATTGCAGATGTTTAACACGATGAATTACTTTTGTAGTTGAGGCTGAATTCAATGGCTGGCTTACTGTTTATTATTTGTTTGGATGATAATTGTACCTTTTGTTCTGTCTGTAGATTTTTGAGAAGAACCCCACCACAATCAAGAACTATGGCATCTGGCTGCGTTACCAGAGCAGGACTGGCTACCACAATATGTACAAGGAGTACCGTGACACCACCCTCAATGGTGCTGTTGAGCAGATGTACAACGAGATGGCTTCCCGTCACCGTGTCAGATTCCCTTGCATCCAGATCATCAAGACTGCTACTGTCCACTTCAGCATCTGCAAGCGTGAAAGCACTAAACAGTTCCACAAGTCAGACATCAGGTTCCCGCTGGTGTACCGGAAGGTCAGGCCACCAACCAGGAAGCTGAAGACGACCTTCAAGGCTTCAAGGCCAAACTTGTTTATGTGATCCAAGTCATCCTACCATAATCTGTAAGCCCAGCTAGTATGAAATATCGCTAGTTCAAATGAATCTTACCTATATGCAACATATTGTTACTAAATTATAGTTGGTAGGTCCATGCATTAGCCTTTCTTGGTTTGACGGATCTCTTGTTTTATTCTTTTTCCCCTTTGTGATCATCTGATGCCTAGTATGGATAATCCAACTGTCTTTTGCTTTAATGTTGGTTTACTTTAATATATAAAATGGTGTTTGATGCTCACTTGTTGCCTTCACCTAGGGTGGTCCAGTTGTGAACTCAGTAGCATCATGAATGCATGATCTTGTTGAATTGGTTTTGACAATGTACATGTCATAATTACGTGCTAATCTCATTGGTTGCATAATTTGCCTGTGTTTCTTAGTTACCTAATTTCGTGCAGTGCAAATGACACTAGAGATCCTGTGATCCAGTATTTTCCCCTTGCTTTTGCACTAAGTTGTTCGCATGTATTTTTTTTTTGGCTAAAACTACCCTATTTATTAATTTTAGCAGTTGAGTCATCATTGTGTGTCCTAGAAGTAGTGACACTATTCGGTATATCAGTAGTGATGTTGTTCGATACTTTACCCGTAATGATGTTTTTTCAGTGTTGTCTCTTCAAAGTGTTTCGCTTTGGGCATCATTATCAATGTTACTGTAGTTAGGAGTGCAACTTTGCCGAGGTTACCAACTATTCATTTGGTTTCCTTTTTTTCCCTGTTGCCAATATTGTGATAGCTGTTGAATGTTGAACTTTTATTTCCATTAACCTAGTGGTTTAATGGATGAGCATCCTTGCCTACATTGTCTGTTAAAATAAGATTTTGTTTTCAATTGCGCAAACATCTAATACTGCTTTATTTACTTGCCAAAATTCTCAATTATGGTTTTGTGCCCCACAAAATCTCTTTTGATCCTTTTGGGTACACCATATCTGTTTCTGGTTATGACATGTTGTGACCATTTTATTTTCCTAGTAAGGATACAGTCGGTTTTTTCGGATTCTGCTTATATGTGGATTAAACCATATGGAATCCTGGAGGTTTTTTTACTTCTGCTGTTTCTCACGAGATCAAATTGTCATTGAGATTTTGTGAGGCAACTTTGCCGAGGTTACCAAGATATAGTTTGGTTTCCTTTTTTTCCCTGTTGCCTACATCATCAGTCGCCTGGTTGCTTGTACTCGTTGACCTCCTTGGGTTTATGGTAGGCATCCTCGCCAACATCTATTTTATTTATTATATTTATCAAATCCTTTCGTATTTTGGAGTGCAAGTTTCATCATCCTTGTCCAAGTCACAGTAATTCAACTATTTTAGCACTGGTAGCTTGGACTTCTGGATTGAGATCAGTATTGTTTACAATGGTAATTTGAACGGGTTTTATTTTTCTGAATTCGATTCTGCCCCAAATGCAAGAGCTGATAATTTTTGTATGCATTTCATTGTTAATGTTAAATTCATGTTCTTTATTGGTATTTGCCAACGAAGACTTGCCGGTATGCCCCTTATATTGGGCCTGCTCGTTACTGTGATGATTGGAGGTTTCCTGTCTTCCTGTACTGCAGCTTTCTTGGTTAATTCATGTAGTGATTTCCATGAATTATTTCTTAAAATAATACATTTTTTAAATAATTTTACAAGAAAAAATGCTGAATCAAAATTTTACAAAAGTACACCTCTCGCCAAGTAAGCCTTAGACTTGTTAACCAAATGAAACTACGATAAAATAATCTGTCGACCAATACAAAACGCAACTAAATATACTCGTCGTTTGAAACAGTAGCAAAGCCTCTCCCACCGTTTCAAATGGTCATTTGGCGACAAAAGGGGTATTTTTGTAAAAATTTGATTTGACATATTGTTTTTTAAAATTATTTAAAAATGTATTATTTTAAAAAACAATTTTGATTTCCATGCCTATGGATATCTTGTAATTCTTATGAGCAAATTTGGAAATGATAGAAATGTGGATTAAAATTTATGGTTTGCTGTTATTAGTCATTTCACAGGATTCAGGAATGCTTATGTTCTATACGCCATCCTTTCGTTTCGGATGTATTTTTTCATCATTGAGGGAATCTTGGATGGAAATCTCTAATTTGGAGTTGTGGCAAAAAAAAACAATGCTTCTTTTTCGCTCCGTCTTACCACCTTTTCCTCCTCACGCCACCCGCGACAAAGAGATTTGACGGAGATGGACGGCGCCACCGTAGCTTTGCTCACCGCCGCATGCCTCTTTGATCTCTCATGCTGCGTGCGGGCTCCTCGAGGTTACCGTTGCAGCGGAGGAGAAGGCGGGGACGCGGAGGAGGAACAGTAGCAGCCCGACTTCTTGGATCGGACTTCCCGACATCTGGGACTCGTCCTCGTGCTCCGCGGTGTGGCCGCCTCCTCTGTGAGGCACCGGAGGTGAGCTGGGCTTACGGGCTTGCTAATCTTTGGTTAACTTTTGTGCTTTTGTAATCGGGAGAAATAGATGTTTGATCTTGTAGCAAAATTTTTGTTATTGCTGGGAATTGTACGGCGGACGGGGCAGTTATACACATACTAAAAAGTGGTGTAGGATTAAGTTGTATACGGTGTTATATGCCGTATAATGGATGTCGATCTTAAATAAAGACGTTTGTAAAAGAATTAAACCGTTTTCAACAGAAATAAACTATTCAATGATCAAATAATAAGTTGGAGAGAGTACGCATTAGCAATATGTAGCCGAAGAAATTAGTAACGCAAGCAACGGTTACCCTGTTGTGCTTCTATTCGTGCCATGTGATCTAATAGTTCGCTTGTATTAGAAAGGCAGAACGGTGATCGGAATGAATCAAATAACAAAACGTTCACTTTTATCTACTAACAATTGAATTAACAGTGCGTGAACGAATAGAGATGTGTGACCTTCCCACAGAAGTAGTTTGTTTCTGAATCAAGAATCAAAATTTTATTTCTTTTAAAGCAATAATCAAACTTTTTATATAGTAGCAACTAGCAATCTCCACCCAGAAGTGACTACTGAGCGCGTGGTCGCTCATGAGCCTTTCAGGTTGGACTGAAGTCATGAAAAAGAAATTTATGCGCGGCGTGGCGCCGCTCTCCACGCGAGAAAATCGACAAAACACGCAATTGACGCTTCATACACGAGTAAATCGAGAAAACGTACGAAAAGGATCAAAAATAAGCTTGCGTTTTTCGCAAAAAGGGCTTAAACGCAATGCTAGAAAAGCGGAAAAAGGACATAAATGCAATGTATATTTTTTTTTAAAAAAAAGGACATGGATTTTTTTTTTTAAAAAAAACCTAAACGTAATTTTGATTTTCCTAAAAAGAAGACTCGAGCGGTACTCATAAAAACGCTAAAAGGGCATGGACATAATATATAATTTTTTTTGAAAAAAAAATCTAATCGTAATATTTTTTTTCTAAAAAGAACCTATTCGTAATATTTTTTTAAAAAAAGAATCTAGATGTAAATTTTTTTTGTCCGGCTCGACTAGCCGGCTCTCTCCCGGCTCAAAACGGCCAGAGCGCTGCGTTTCTTGGAAGTAAGTATAGGTATGATTTAAAAGTGTAGGTACACACGTCGCGGGACGGAGAAAGGAACACACTGATCTCCTCCTAAAAATCGAGGGGTAAATTAAATCTGCATCATTAACTCCAAAGTCGTCCTAATCTTCAACAGTACCAACCCCGCCTACCCTGTTCCCACCGACTCCACCGTCGACCTCCGCTCGCGATTCGCGAGCTCACCTTCCACTCCCCTTACCTACCGCGTTACCGCCTGCAGCTTCCCTGTCCTCCCCCCGACCATTACTCCTCCAACCCGTTGGGCTCTCTCTCCTCGCGGGCAAGAGAACTCCAACTCCCAATTCAGTTTCTGATGGCGCAGCAACAACAGGCGAATCCCGACGAGGTACTGATCGAAAACCTTTGCCGATTCCCGTCGCGATTCGATCTGCTTACTAAAGGAAGCGGGTGGAAATGGCGCTCTGTTATGCATGCAGGTGGTTCTCGGGCAGGAGATCGACGGCGCGAGGGTGATCACCCTGAACCGCCCGCGCCAGCTGAACGGCATCTCCGACAGAGTGGTGCGCTTTCTCGCGTTCCCGAATCCCCGGCTCGGAAGGTGTTAGTTGGTAGCTGGTTTGCAGTGTAGAACCTGTGGATTGCTAATAAGGAGTTGCGATTGTTTGTGCTCGGTTTCTGCTTGTAGGTCTATATCCTAGCCCAGTTTTTAGAAAAATGGGAGAAAGATGAGAATGCCAAGTTGGTCATCTTCAAGGTGCGTACCCTCTATAAAGTACCTTACCAACATTCCATTGTAACAATTGTTGGCACAGCGCATATAGTACTACATTGGTTTAAGCTGCTCTACTGCTTTAGGACACTACAAATCAGGGCCACGGTTTAGGAAAGTAGTAGGAGGAACAAGAATCACCATCATGCTTTTTTCTACTTTAGGGGAAAAAAAACAAATGATCAACATTTGAACTTTACTATCAGTACTGTATTCTGTGTATATCAGATAATTGCAGCAAATGTTCTGTGCAAGCACATGGTGTTGAAATGAGGTGTCCGTCTTGTTGTAAAAGAATAATTTGCCACGACTTTGTTTTACATTCAGCAATTTTCACAAGTAGATGAATGTGATGTTTGATTATCAATAGGGAGCTGGACGTGCGTTTTCTGCTGGTGGGGACCTAAAGATGTTCTACGAAGGGAAATCAGGTATGATCTTGCAGTCTAACAATCACATAACATGCCTTCAGATTATTTTCTTAAATCTTGCTGTAATTTGAATTTGCATATAACAAATCGTCAGTTAGGAGCTATTAATAGAACTTCTTTTGCAGATGATTCCTGCCTTGAGGTTGTGTATAGGATGTATTGGCTCTGCTATCACATTCATACATATAAGAAAACCTTGGTGATGCTCTCTTAGATGTTTCTCAGAGGATTTCTGTTTGTCTCGCTGGAAAAATTGTGTACTCAAACTCTATGGTTCTACATTAATGTAGGTGGCTCTTGTTAATGGGCTTGTCATGGGTGGAGGTGCCGCTATGGTTGCTCCACTGAAGTATGCAATAGTCACAGAGAAAACAGTATGTGACACCAGTCTAAGTTATTTGGGGCCTCATTTATGTCTTATTGTTTATAAATCTGTTTATTGAATTCTCAAATCAAATCTTTGTCTATCTGTATCACCTTCTTAAAACCCTTATGATCATATAGGCAAATAGGAAACCTGTATGAACAATACATAATATATATCTATTTTTGAAAGGCAATTCTTCTTATTTCTTGAATCCTAGTGGTTCTAAATTTGTTTGGAGATTCTCATAGAATCATTGTTATTATTTGTGTAGATTTTTGCTACTCCCGAGGCAAGTGTTGGATTACACACAGATTGTAGCTTTTCTTATATCCATTCTCGGCTTCCTGGATATTTAGGTAAGCATCAAGTGAAAATTTTCATCTATAGAGGATAATATTTGTGGGTTCCTGTCAAGTGTATTGTACTACTTTTGAGATAAATTGCATGAATAAATATAGGAATTATAAACTGGTAATTGCAATTCAAACATAAAATAGGGAAATATGTTGCTATGATGCATCACATGACACAGGTATCAGTTCTGATCTGCTCATTCTCTTCTTCCTAAACTCTTAGGGGAGTACCTGGCTTTAACTGGTGCTAGATTGAATGCAAAGGAAATGATTGCTGCTGGCCTTGCTTCACATTTGGTACCTTCTGAAGTAAGGAATTCAGCAGATAGCATTTTTTCACTTCTGATATGTTCTTTTTTTTTTGCATTATTCTCTACTTAATTGCAAGCACAAATAGTTGATATTGTTCTACTTGTAGCTTGACTAATAAAAATGCTTGTTGATATTGCCTTGCCTGTAGTTTGACTAATCACTACGGTTGTGATGTGTATGGCAGGAATTGGAAGAACTCGAAAAACGCTTACTGAATTTAAACACAGGTGATGAGTCTGCAGTCCGAGATGTCATTGAAGAATTCTCTACAGATATTCAACCTGATGAAGATAATATTTTAAACAAGTTAAGAATATATGATTATTTCTATCATTTAACATATGTGCTTCTTGGAGAAAAATACTAGTACTTATTATACTTCTGCAAACAAGCTGACACCAGTATGTCTATCTTACTTTGATAGGCTCCCAACTATCAACAAATGCTTCTCTGCCGAGACTGTTGAGGATATTTTAAAAACATTTGTAAGGCTTCAACACCTACGTCTTACCATATCTCACTTTTATATTGTGTGAAGTCTTCGGCTTCTGGTCTTTCCCGAATTATATGTCAGCTATTTCTCATTGTGGATTCTATTAACATGCCAAAGGATCCTTATAGCCCGGGGTTGCACTTTTCTGCGCTTTACATCTTATTCTTCATTTCACACTGAAAAGTTCTAAACAATAAAAAGATATTTGCAGTATTCATCTAGCACTCAAAATTATAATGCTATAAGCCAATCAGCTTTGGGAGAACGCTGTTATTTGCTTATCATGCTAGTTCTCATGCCTAGCAGGAAGCCTGAAATGATACACTTACCAGTGAAGCATGTATATCCCCACTGTCCTATAATCAGGCAATCAAATTTTCTGGCTGGATGTCATAAAGCAGTGCTTTCTTGGTTGTAGGAATCGGAAGCGGGCATCGATGGAAACCAATGGATAGCTCCAGTCCTAAAGGGTATGAGAAGATCATCTCCTACTGCATTGAAGATCACCCTGAGATCGGTAAAATTATAACATCGCTCATTATTTTGTTGAAGACTTTATCTTTTTGGCTTCATATTTGCTTCCTGAGTTTATGCTTAATGCTTCCATATAACACTGAGTCATTGATCCCCTCATCTAAGTTTTTTTTTTTGGCTTCTTATGTAAGGTGCACCTAGCAGCCACATTAGTTGTTCTTTTGGTTAAAAATGCTTGTTCTCATGCAGATTTTCAGAGTTTATTTATGTATGTCGGTGGTGGTCATTATGCCGCAGAAGTTAAGTCTAGTAGACTGATGATTTTCTTTTGAACTGTTCAGATTAGAGAAGGTCGGAAGCAGAGCTTGCCTGAATGTCTGAAGAAGGAATTCAGACTTACAATGAATATTCTCCGGTCTGTCATTACTGGCGATGTATATGAGGTATGTGCGTGTAGCGACCATGTAAAATAAATAACCACTGTTTTGATACAAGTGAGCGAGTCTTCCACTTGCGTTCTAATAATTTTATTTTGGTTTTGTGACAGGGCATTAGAGCTCTTAGCATCGACAAAGACAATGCCCCTAAGGTCTCTCTCTTAACAAGTGTGTGTGTGTGTCTGTGAAAATATAGATAGATTTTTCTCAGGCATTTCTTCTTTTTATAATTTTTATCTCGACACAGTGGAATCCTGCTACCCTTGAGGAGGTGAAGAACGAGGACATTGACCGTGTTTTCCAGCCATTCAGTTCAGAACAGGAGCTCCAAGTCCCATCTGACGATTCCAACAGGTGAGTCCAAATCTTTTCTCACCATTCAGACATCTAATCTAGATTGTTTACGCTTTCGACGTCAATAATGTGTAGGTGGCACGGCAAATATGAGCACACAGTCTATGCCAAAGCTTCACAGTGATTATACACAAATTCCAGCCTTCGCAACTTGGCGGCAGGGATCAACGTTCCCTCGTCATCCCGAGTCCCGACATAATGGTTTCAGTGTGTGACATGCGATTCCTCATGTACTACCTGTGTAACATTGTGCCAACTGTTGAAAACTATACATGATACATGAAGCAACAAATCATTTGAGTTTTGGTTACACGCCGAAGGCACTAAAAAGAAAAAGAATGCACAAGCCATTCAAGGTTACGATGTCATGTTCACGGAGGAAAAAAAAAAGAATGAATATTTGCACGGAAAAGGCCCGATAATGTAGCCCCACAAGCTATCCAACATTCCAACTCCAGGAGGCATTGCCTGTACACGGTATATCGTCGCTCAATTGGGGCTCTCCTCACTGACAAAATCTCCCCTACAGCAACTTGTTGACTCTTGGGAAACTCCATCTCCGTCGTCTTCAGTTTCTTTGCTTGAGTCAGTAGTAAAATGACCAGTTTCTTCCGGTAGTGTTGAGGCCTGAATCTGACAAAATTAGACTGCACCAAGCTCTTAGTTAGACATGATAACTTCCTCAACCTCTCCTCGTGATCAGCAAAATTTGGTGATGCATTCTCCTTGTTTGTTACAGCAGCCTAGTATGGAAAGAGGGTGTGTTAGTGATAAAACCTCTTGATGGAAGCCGTGATGGTAAGATGCCAATGTGAATGGCAAAGTCGATCTTGGATACCGAAATAGTCAATTGTTGTAGGCTAGGACAGCTCTCAAGCAGCTCCAGCGGGAAAGAAAGTACTGATTCACTTGAGAAAGCCAAGCTCATCGACAATATCCTCAACTCTTGAAATGTAAATTGCTAACTTTGGAATCTCTTCGTATTCAGATAATAACAACTACAAAAATAGAGAATTATGCATAAGAGATAGAATGAGACAACAATTTTGCAGATGAGATAAAATAAATTTATGCATGTTCATGTTCAGACCCATATCGAAATAGAAGAGTAGTACGGTGTGGCCTACAGTTCAGCCATTTGTTATGTTGTGACTTAAACAGCTTTTCCCCCTGGAATCTACGTTGTGTTACATAAGATTAGTACTAATGTAACTCTTGGGTTGTTTGGTCCATTGCTTTGCGAAAAACCTTGTGTAACTCGTAGGTTTTCTAACTACTTACTAGGCCTGGACATTCGGTTTTAAAAAAATTCGGTTTTCAGGAACAAAAAACCGAACCAAACCGAAAAATTCTAGAAACAGAACCGAATTAGTTTGTTAATTCGGTTTTTCGGTTAAGCGAATTTTGTATGCGCAACAGTCAAAGACATAAGGCATTATAGAACTCAGAATAATATTGTTGGTCAGTAGGAAGATAGCTACAGAAAAGCTTGAGCTTTTTCCGTCATGGATGATACAAAACACTCGCCGCTTTTGATGGAGGAGAATGGCAGAGATCAATCACATCTTGGTCGACCGACGTCTCGTTTGGTAAAAGCAATTCAGGAGAAACTTGTCTCTGTTTGCTAAAGCTATCTGCATGGTGGCACTGTTCATATAGTGTTGTATCATTGTTTTTCTATCCTCCACTTTGCTAGTAAAAAATTGATTGCAAGTCTTTTGTCAAGTATGGAAAAGAAACTACTGATAAAATATTGAACCGACACTTTGTAACGCAGCAAACATCACCTGATTACAGAAACAAGCATCACTGTCTTTGTTTCCAATCTTCAGCCAAGGAATCTCGCAAAGTGTCTTTGTTTCTTCCTTGCGCCTTTGTCCGAGAAGGCTTCTTAGTTTCTACTCCTTTACTTGTACGCGGCATCTTTGTCTCCAAATAGAAATCCCAATAACGATTACAACAGTTCACATTCTGATAATTAAGCCATCTACAAAGTAAGGGGACAACTTAGTTCAGGAAGAGTAAAAAACAAACCATCAGAATGGACTCTGTTAGACAAGATGAGAACATCTTGAATAGAAAGTGAATCATGCTGAATAGAAAGTGAATCAACTAAGGACAAGCAAAAACAATGTACTGGATCATCCAAGGTTATAGCAATCAAATAGCATCCTTTAAGCAAACGTAACAACTGCTTCTTGTTATTGAAGCAGATCCAACGCCGGGAGGACGATGGTAGTGGCAGCTCCTGGGTCTGTGCCGGCTCAGGGGATGGTCAGATCGAAGCCGGGAGGGCGACGACGGTGGCAGACTGGTAGGGGCCGCATCGGCTTAGGTAGGGAAGGCTGGATGGCAAGATGGAAGGGCGGGAGGGCGGCGAAGCTTGGGGTCGCGCCAATAGGTGGTGGCGCGCCGGCGCCACTGATTCGCCCACCGTAGCCGGGTAGGGTTGCTGGGTCGCCGTCTCGCCGAAATGAGGAGCCGCAGATTGGGAAGTTGGTTGTGGAATTGAAGATGAAGTCTGAAGAGTGAAGACATGCGGTGCGGGGAGTTGCGGTCGGTGGACCTGCGGTTCGGTGGCTGCGTGAGTTATTCGGTTAAACGGTTTTTCAGTTTTCAGATCTAAAAAACCGAACCGCAAACCGAATAGTACCAGAATAAAAACCGAACCGCAAACCGCAAAAACCGAAATATTCGGTTAATTCGGTTCGGTTCAGTTTTTCGGTTTCGGTTTAAAAATGCCCACCCCTATTACTTACAACTCACGAATACTCAATAACTGATGAGCTACTTAAGTTTCATATACCAAAAGATCTACACGACAGCTGGTGTTCTTACGACAGCTGATAGTCATGAAGACTTTACCACATAGCCTTTTCACACGCCTAGCACCCCTATCTCCACAAACCCCACATGCAAATGGACGGACAGGCATAAGCAGTCTCCAAAGGGCAGTCCGATCAAAAGTGGATGGTCTGTATCGGACAAAAACACTGTGTAGATTTTTTTACTGCATGAAAACACTGTTTATAGTACTGTAACAAAATCCTACTAATCATATTTTTGATCTCTGACCGACTGTCCGGAGCTATAGAGACTTTATAAGTTGTAGTCCTATAATGCCTACACTAAATTCCTATCCCAGATAGACTCTGTAGGCCTCTATCAAAGGTAAAAACACCCACCCCCAATGCACAAACCCAAAGACAACTGTCATTACCCACTTGCTCAAGGCACATCATAAAACTCCCGGTCCCACAGTTCGCGCTCCCTTTTCCAAACATGACCGTTGGGCGCTGCCCCCTTGAGATCCCAGATATACCACCACCATCACCACGCTCTCATACATCGTCCCCACGAATCGTCGCATTCGCGTTAGCATTCTCCTCTCCCACCCCCACGCCGTCTCGACCGTTGCTGATTTCCCCCACGCGCTCCCATCCCATCCCCTCGTGCCGCGAGCACGAGCCCGTCGAGCCGGGACGCTTGGTCTGCGCCGCGATGGCGATCGACTTGGCGCCGCCGCCGGCGGTGGGGGAGGCGGGGGCGGGTAAAGAGATAGAGGAGGTGGTGGTGGTGGAGGACGGGGCGTGCGGCGGCGAGGCCGTGGTGGTGGCCGCGGCGGAGGCGGAGGCGGAGGGGCACCCCTACGACTTTCACGTGTCTGGGCCGCGCAACCTGCCGCCGCCCAACTGGAGGGAGCTCATCAGATCGAGCTGGTAATCCGTCGCTCTTGCTCCTTCGTTGCAATTCTTTCAGTTTTCTCGTGCTCTGCGCGATGGAGACGGGGTGTATGATATTTGTGGGTTCGTCGAAGCTGCGGGCTTCAGTTTTTGGTATGGACTATATGGAGTTTGGAATTGGAGCACGAGCCGCTTGGTTTTAGGAAGTTTTTCAGATGAGAAGGGGATAGGTTTTAGAAAGCAATGCTGATCCTTTCGCATCCTGTGAATTGAAATTTTAGGGACTTTATCATTATCAGTTCAGATATATGAAAGGTGCCGGCTTTGGAGGGATTAAAAGCTGGATTAAATTACGCGACCAAATCTATTGGTATTTCAGTCCGCTAGTACATTACAATTTGCAGTACGCGTGGTAGTATATGATATACTGCAGATTTGGTGGGATTGAAAGCTGCAACTGCAAGCATGTTCCTTTTGCAAGGGACTATGTAAAATGTCATTTTGCAACCATTTTCAGGGGTATATATTGTGCTGATATGGTGATTTGCCGTGTTTGGGATGTGGTCAGTAGGTTGCTCTACTATCCCTACAAGTAATTTCATGAATTGACGAGAAACAAAGGCTTGCCCTCCATTTCGTTTCTGTTTCGTGAGCTATGGACGTGCAAATGCTCCTACTTTTCTTAGGGGCTGCGTTTTGCTCTGTACAGTGAACAACCGAACAAGAAAGATACCTAGAGGACTCGAACATGGGTGGTGAGGGTGTACACCCACACCTTCCACCAATTGAGCTAGGCTAAGTTCCTCGTAAATATTTTTTTTTTCATGTGTATGAGCTTTTGTTGTATAGCTGTATGGCTCTGGTTTCCATTGCAATTTAAGATGTAAGGCCTTTACTTCAAGGTTAACACTATGTGCTTTGTTTCCCAAGTTTGCTGGTTTTGAGGGATATGATTTTAGTAGGTTAGTATGTAAAAAAGTTTTCCCTGTTCGTAATGTGTCGTTACAAAGTGGATTATAAGAAATATACTATTCTAGATTATAAACTTAATCAGGGGCAAGAGGTGTCACGATCATGTCAAATGATAAGCAAGGCAAGATTACATCACATGTTCCTGCCAAGAATATGTTGGTATGAAGGGGACACCAGCTTCCTGAACTTTTTGGGGAACGAATCTGAAGTTTGAAGGGGACAGGAGATGCATCATCATGCCAAACTGTAATTTGTAACGATTATAGGTTTCATGTCAAGACTGATGGCAATGTAAAGTGCACATTTCAAACAAGATATCTCTTCCTTTTCTCATAATTTTAATTAATTGTTACTTGAACAAATGAGGTGTCTGAACTCTGAAACACCAACTTTTACTTTGACATACCCCATGCGTGAATGTATGTGTAACCTTTCCTTCTAATATCTGATTTGCAGGAAAGATCCAAATTACAAAAGGATGGTCATGGCCTGCTTCATTCAAGCAGTCTACCTGCTTGAACTGGACAGGCAAGATCAGAAAGGAGAAGAGGATGGTCTTGCTCCAAAATGGTGGAAGCCCTTCAAGTACAAGGTCACACAGACATTGGTGGATGAGAGAGATGGTTCCATCTATGGCGCCGTCCTTGAGTGGGATCGGTCTTCTGCTTTGTCTGATCTTATCCTCATAAGACCAAGTGGTGCACCAAGGGCTGTGTTAGCTCTCCGAGGAACACTTCTGCAAAAGCCTACCATCAAGAGAGACCTGCAAGATGATCTTCGTTTCCTGGTGTGGGAGAGTTTAAAAGGTTCAGTGAGATTCATTGGTGCTCTAGAAGCACTGAAGACAGCAGTTGAGAGATTTGGGAGCGCGAATGTTTGTGTCGCTGGGCATTCCTTGGGAGCTGGTTTTGCCCTTCAAGTATGCAAAGAGCTTGCCAAGCAAGGGGTCTTCGTGGAGTGTCATCTATTTAATCCACCTTCTGTTTCACTTGCCATGGGTGTAAGGAGCATGAGTGAGAAGGCCAGCTATCTGTGGAAAAAAGTTAAGGCAAGTATGCCATTGAAGGAAGAAGCATTGCTTGACAGTGCCAAGGAGGAGGGGAGTGACAAGAAGAGACTGCGCGCTGAGAAGAAATGGGTGCCACACTTATATGTAAACAACAGTGATTACATCTGCTGTCACTACAATGCTCCTTCCTGCTTTTCCACCACAGTCGGTGGTGGTGCTTCAGATGAGCAGCAGCAGCAGCGCAAGGCAAGTGACATCGCTGGCGATGTTGTCGCGAAGCTCTTCGTGACGTCGAAAGGCCCGCAGAAGTTTCTTGAAGCGCATGGGCTGCAGCAATGGTGGTCAGATGGGATGGAGCTGCAGCTAGCTGTGTATGACAGCAAGCTCATACACAGGCAGCTAAAATCCCTCTACACAACAACAGCAGTATCAACTCCTGCAAAGTCGTAGAGACGGCTGAATTAGCTGTTTCGAGGGTCGTTAGAAATGCTCTTTCTAATCAGGTTGTGCCTCTATTAACTTGAGATGTTTCGTTATGGCTATGTCCGAATGCATAGTCAAATAATTGGTTCAAACAGATTTGTAAGAATAATATGGGCTTAATAAAGACATTTAAGTACTATTTTCTAAAGCCAAATATTCGAATGTGTACCTCCCAAAAATATATGTATTCAAGCTTATACAAATCATCCGAAAACTATAAGTGTTACTCCTATTTCACAAAACTACATAATTTAGGAGAATTTTTATCACAAAACTACAGTTTTTAGAATTTGCCGTTTCTTGTAACATGTCTGGCAGTGTGGGCCACATGCTGGCTTCACACGTCTCCATTTCTTGTTTCACTCGTGTGTAAAGTTGTCATGTGGGCTCACACTGTTAGACATGTTACAAAGAAACAATCAATTTTAAAACATGTAGTTTTTCAACAGTTTATACAAGAAATATGTAGTTTTATAAAATTTACCCTATGTATTTGAATGTGTAAGCACATCCGCTCAGGTTTGGATAAGCCTTCACAACTACATATACTTAAATCTCGGCACTGGGGTAACATCCGTGTTCCGATGTAGCATCGCACAAACGAAGACCCAAAACGCCAAAACTTATCGGTTAACATCGAAGCAAAGAACTTATACATCATCACAGTTGAGTTCCTCTGTTTCCTTGACTGATTATTTGACTCTGTTAGTAGCAAAGTAGACCTTAGTTTGTGTCATCTCTGAATAAATCTTTACCTTACTAGCAAGAGGGGGTTTATAGAGGGCTTGAAATATCGGCTATTATCGGCAGAAAATCGGGAAAATCGGCCGGTCCGGTTTTGTAAATCGGTTGGCAAACCGGTTGAATTCAAATTTAAATTCAAAAGAAATCGAAAAAAATTGTCCGACGTAAATTGGCTGAAAATCGCTCAAAAAAATTGAGCGCAAAAAAATTCAACTAGTTCGCCAATTTTTCATGCAAATCGACTGATTTTCAAAAAAAAAAAATCAAATTTTTTGATTTTGAAACTCTACGATATTCGGCTTTATACAGAAAAGGGCTAAAAAATCAACTTCGACTCCGCTGGGGATCGAACCCAGAATCTCTGGTTCCGTAGACCAGCGCCTTATCCATTGGGCCACGGAGTCCCCGTTGGTGCGTTGCTCCTGTAAAATTTCAAGTATGTATCCATGCCAACCTTTGCATGGACCAGAGCGCTCAGCAACACAGGATAGTCATAGGGACATAAGATATGGGTACAATGCAGCTAGTCGCTCTACTTTAGAGTCATATATGGAAGGGGTAACATAGGATACGTACGTCACGTACGAGCAGAACACATAAGCATGAGCACTCCATTATGATCGAGCTCGTTAATTTGCATGTACTACATGCACTTCGATTATGGTCCAGGCGTTGGTGAGCATTCAGGCTCAGCACATGCTCTGCGATCTCGACTGTTTTGAGGTGACAGTGAGGGAGTCACCTCACCTGCCGCAATATTGGACCACGCAATTTACAGCCTCCGTGCCCTTTCCATGCATTCTACAGCTAGCCTTGAGCTCAATTATGCATATGTGCTCTCATTCATGTCCTTGCAGACTGCAGCAACCACAAGGTCCACAGGAGCGATATACAAGAAGGGATGGCTTCAATTTCTCACATGCAATACACCAGTGTGCAGTATCAGGTGTAGATATACTACCACCCTCACACATCATTACATTCCTCCGTTAATTAGATCAGAAAGTGCTTCGGCAGCTCCATATGCTAATGCGGTAATGACACCATCTAGCATACATAGTTTACTTTAACCAAATCGATCACAGTTGGTACGAAATTAGGAGGCGACTCTGCACTGCACTTTGTCCTCAGCCTTGGTGGTTGCACCTTAAAATTCCCTCTGATCTTCTCTGGACAGCAGAAATCTGTAGCGAGCCAGGCCTCAGAAGGAAGCTTCTACCTTTTTCACAGAAGAAGGCAACCGGGGAAGCCTTTGTCTGCAAACGCTTGGCTTTGCTTTTGGTATGGAGCCCAATCTGTAGTAGAGTATATATATTAGTTACCAAATGGCCTTGCTCTTGCAGGAAGCAATATTTGTGCCCAAACTGAAAAGCCAATATATAGGGCTTTAGTTCCCTTGGCATTTGATTAGCAGAAACTCAGAAATGGTGCCAGTACTAAAATCTAATCTAACAAAATCAAGAAAAAACTTTGATGAGAGGTGATTCCATGCTTTTCTTTTTGACAGCTGCACAAATATTTAAGCATAAATGAAGGGTAGATGATGATTACTTACTCAGTTTCAAGATTTGTGCAATATGTATTGAGAGGGAAATCATTGAAACTCCTGACCAGATCATGACTAATAATATCCGTCCTGTTTTCGTATCTTTTCTCCCTCTAGTTCATGATTGCATGGTGCCTTTCCCTGATCAGTTGTCGATCTGCACCTCCCCTTTCCCCTTTCTTTTTCTAATCTCCTTCCTTTGGAAAATGCTGACACTTAACGCCTTATCGATCAGAATAAGCAATGTTCAGAGGAATTAACAGGTTTATCATCCTCGTACTCGTAGTTCAGATAGGGTGCAATAGTTCCTTGTACATGGGATCCATATCTGTCGAAATCTGGATATCGATCTACTGTGCGCTAGCTCATCCATTTCACCCATGATTTAGGAATGATTAAAATAGGATTCCTTTCCTACGACTCCATGGAAAGCACAGACATTTTTTTAAGAGGCAACCCAAATCTAAAAATATACGTCCTGTTCAAACTCAGATCGAAATCGTTTGTCGATCAAAAGATGAGAAGATTCGAACTGGAGTCATGCATAATTGCATAGACAGCACAATGCAGCATGTACATTTGGCCGAAGTCCACTTGTGTTATCTCCACGCTATGTACAAATTACAAAAAAAAAACGTACGGAGCATTGATGAAGTCATTACAACACCAATTTCATCACCAATGAAGTGCTGGAAACAGAAGAAAATATAGAAATAAATTACATTAAAAAATAAATGTGCATCACTCAGCATTCAGCACCCACAAGATCAAAAAGGGATCAGGACGAGATCCAGAAGAAATAAGAAAGATGAGTCAGCGGCCGGCCGACTTTTCGGCGGCATTGGCGACGACGGCGATGGCGGCGGCCTGGGGCGCGGGGCTGCGGCCGTCGTCGAAGTTCTTGGCGTAGCTGGCGGCGTCGTAGCCGAACGTGATGGGCCTGGAAGCCGCCGTCGGGGAGCTGCAGATACACTTGGTCTCCTGCGCCAACCGCCTGAGCAGCTTGCGCCACGCGCGGTGCCCGCACCAGCCGACGGCCGGGCTGACGTCGCGCGCCGTGAGCTGCAACTGCCGGACGACGTTGGTGCCGCCCGCCCGCCACGAGGGGGAGGAGGGCATGCAGCCGGACTGGTTGACGAGGCGGGGTGGCGCGGACGGGTCAGTGGCGCCCGTGCCCATGGCTTCGCTGTGGTAGTGCGGGGGAGACACGGAGTGGGAGAGGTGGGAGAGAGGTTTTCTGCTGTTATATGGGACGTTGGAGAGGTTACTCTCGTGTTCGTGAGACGAGAAAATAAGGTTTTTACGGAGTCGCGGAATAGACGAGTGGAGGAGGAAGGGTATTGAGAGGTGTACGGTTACACGCAAAGTTAGAGATTTAGTTCGTGGTATTTTAAGATGAAAAAATAGCTATTCTTGTGGAGTGGTAGAATGGGCATGCATGGGAGGTTAATAGTATTTTTAGATGGAAAGCTATTCATGTAGAGTTGTGAAACTAATGTCATAGGTGCATCCATATTTATGATAGGGTTTTGATAAACATCACCCAGATGTTTTCTTAGCAAAAAAACATCTAAATTTTGGAGTATTGGATCTGCGGTGAGATCCATAAGACGTGAAGGGAGGTGGGATTGTGTTTTGATGCATGATTTGATACTTTGATCTAAAGGACTAAAATTTGGATGTTTGTAAGAAACAAAACATCCGGATGAAGACTAGACACTCCCTGAATGATATTATAATATTCTTTACGAGATGTGGAATAGACACGTATTTATATAGAGTTGTGAAATTAATGTCATAGGTGTATCGATATTTATGACATTTTAATGCTCTTTACAATTTATGGAATAGACATGTACGTGAGTGACTAGGTCTTTATCCACTAATTTTTACACTATTTAGCTATATATTAGAATGCAAATGGATTTCGGATCAGTCTTTATACAAGTAAAACATGTTACACAAATACTTAACATATATACTGTGTGAAAGAATAAACTACGAGAGGTGCTTCAATGCTTTTCTTTTCTACAGTTGTATAAATATTAAAGCATAAATGAAAGGTAGATGGTGATTACTTACCCCTTCGTTTGCTTTAAGATTTGTACAACTTGTATTAGGAGGGAAAGCATTAAAGCACTGCTCAAAAACTACTTATCTAGAGTTTTATTGTGTATTATGGTTGGGATTTTGTGCTGGAGTGGTTCTGAAAAAAAAACGAAACAGTGGCTGTACTATCTAAAGATCATCTGAAATATATGTTTTAAAGCCACACAAGGGTATATAAGGGTGTGTTTGGTTGGTGGGATGAGGTTGAATAGGATGGGATGGTCATGTACCATTTGTTTTTATTGTTTTGAGTGAATAAAATGGTTCAGTATCTATAGGAAATATTCCTCAAATTTGTATCCCACTATTCAGGATGGGATAATTCTACAGAAATACTAGGGAACGGTATACCGTTCCCTAGCTTTCTACGGTACTCGGCGGCTGCCTGGGTCGACGCCTTGCCCTGGTCGGCGGTGGGCGCCACGGACGTCGGAGTCTCAAGGCGGGCCACGGCGAAGATCGTGCTCCACCGTTACTCGTCTAGCTCGACCCTGGCCTCGCCGGCGCCGGTGGCCATGGCGGCCACCTGCGAGATACTCAGGCTGGCGCCCTCGATGGCGGTACTCCACCACCATCCTCTTTACCTCGTCGAGATGGCTCCACGTCAGATCCTCCCCACCCCCCACCGGCGCCACCGCCCCGCCACACCGACGAGAGGCCACGACGATGCTGCTAGTGAGCCAGGCCGCTAATGGTTCCGTATCCGAGCGGCGGCTGCCCTCCAAGCCGCTCGCTCACAGCCACTGCGGCCACAACCCCTACCCGCTCTTCGCCAACCCCCGCCTCCCGCGCCACCGCCTCGCGATGTACGGCGCCGATGCGCCCCGCCACGCATCCGCGCGCGCTTCTTCCTCACCGCCGCAGCGAGGCCCTCCGCTCCCGTCGCCACCGAGGAGTCCATCCTCGCCGGCGTCGCTGACGAGGGCGTGCTCCTCGAGGGCGTCATCCAAATTGAGAAGCTCGGCGACGCCGCTGCTGAGTCCAAGCTCGTCTCCTACGCGTATCCCCCCGCACCGTTCTCCCGTTGTGTTGTGTTTGGTTTGATTCTGTTTGCTAATCCGTGGGTGCTTTCATTGGCAGTCTGTTGGACGAAGGGATTGCTTATAAGTACACTACGAAACCTGGTGAAACTTAACTATGAAACAACATGAAACCTATCTATGAAACGTTGTGAAACTCTTGAATCAATTAATGACCTGAAACATGCTTCGAAACCTGTGAAACATGCTCTGAAACTTATTGAAACTCGGAGGTGAAACTTGGTGGAACATGGTGAAACCTGCTTGTAAAACCTCTGAAACCTACTATACTGTTGGAATCAATTCCAACGGTATAGGGTTCAGTAGTAGCGCTCATAATTCTAATCAAGCAATCAAATATATGAATGAATTTTTTTCTTGAATTATTTTATATATGTATCACTTAGTATAAGTAACCAAACACACCTCCATGCCACGTGCCCTTTTTCACTGCAGAAACTACAAGGCTTCGTCTTCCCTCCGCGTTCGATCGGTCCCTTCGCATTTGCTTGCCTCATCCTCGCTTTCTTCTCCCAATTTGTACGCCCTTAGCCATCTCTCCTATCCCCATCCCTTCAGGCCTAAGTCTCTGGTTTGCGGCATCGCTACGTAGGCCAGCATGCTGCCTCCATCGCCCTCTCGCGCCGCTACAGCCTCGCAACGCTCCGTCCAGTCGTCCCCAGTTCTCGCGCTAGCCCACTTGCTTGCACACACTAGGCCCCTGCTCTGCGCTGCGCCGCCCCTACGCCGGCCAGCGTTCCGCCTTCGCGGCCCTCTCGCGCTGTTTCTTGAAGGTGCTGCGCTCCCACGCTGTCAATTCGTTCAGAGATTTCGTCCTCAGGTCAGGCGAGGTCTCGTAGTTTGCTTCCTCTTTTGCCTTGCATACATCTAATCTGTTGATGCGTATTTGGGATATTATTGTTTTTGCGCTGCGGGTTATTGCCACTGTGTGTTTGTTTGTGCTTGCATTTACGTTTCATGCTTTTCCACTGACCTCAGTTGATTGGATTTGGTCTGGAGATTTCTATGTTAAGGGCCTGCTTGGGAGATCTGAAATTTTTTACAAGTGTAATATCTTACACTTGTATATTTATGGGCACAAAGAAAACCACTTGATTACATCCGGATTTATTTTCCCTTGTAAAAACTTTCATATTCTATTTGGGTAGTCCCCTTGTAAATATTGCACAGAACATCAACTCAAGCATTAACATGAAGCGTAGTACATCAACTCAAGCATTAACTCAACTCAAAACATAACATGAAGCATTCTAGTCATGCATAATCTGTCATTGCTTGCATAATCGTTTCCAGATCACAATTTTTTTATGTTAAGTCATGCGAGATATAGACCATAGAGAGCACATAAGTTCTGAGAAAGATTAGTAATAGAATACATGAACTCCAGTATGGACAAAAAAATAGTGCAATACTATAGACTTTTTAGACAGCTCCTACTGCTCTTAATAACTAGAGCAACTAGTTGTAGCCATGGAGCTAAGGTAAGAAGCAACGACACTCGAGTCAACTAGAGCACAATGCAAAGACAAAGCTAGTTCTTGGGTAGATATCCAGTTCCAGACTACTATATCTCTAGACCACCAGTAAGCATCAAAACCATCGGCCCACCTGCGAAGTAGAAACAAACAGCACACTAGTTCATGAATGCAAGACGGCAAAATTTGCTTTCAGATCATATGAAAGAATGAATGCAGGAACTATAGTAGATCCAATAAGCATTTAGGAATAGGAAAGAGGCAATTTAACTGTCACAAAACATTGGTCTTTCGATTGAAACTAACTTCATATGGAACTTAGCAAGATAGTAGATAGGTCCTTGCAGTACTTGTCTGAACAAACTTGCCCAAATAACAACTAACAATATGTAGATTTAGTCACAAAGTCTTGTCAAAGAGCCAGAATGAGAAAAAAACATGTCAGTTAATACCTGCATCTACAATGTTAACTGCAAACAATACTATCCATTAGCAGCTGAAGCCACAGGGAATGGAGACCAAGTTAACAGTTGATGCAAAGGATTGTTGGCTAGAATTGAAAGGTCTCTCTCCCTGTGACCTTGCGTTAGGCCAACAATGACGATATATGGTGCCTAGTACATAGTAATTTGGCAAAGAGTAATTTAGCTGCATACTGGAAATCCAGAATGTCCACTTGTTCAACAAACATTATCATTTCTTCATGGCGCCAATAATTTACTAAATTAATTTGGTTAGGGTTCGAGTATAAGTCTTACCTTTCGGATAATTTAGGCATGAATTTGAATTGAAGTAAGATTTATAAATTTGATATGAAACTGTTCAAAAGATGGGTAGATTAAATAAAAAGCCCACACAAGTTAAACATAATTGAATGCTAAGGACTAGTGAGCTGCACATGATGAAATGGAATCAACAAATCCTAAAGCCAAAATAGGAGGACTTACAAGGAGTCAAATTCCAAGCTTGTTTACTTCCTTCTTCAACCACAAACCACGAAGTCTTGGCTCATAGCATAGAAAGATCTCACGGTTTATTGCATCCTTGAAAACATCGGAGGCATAGATCTTGACCTCATCGGACACATCATCCATCGCTTGTAACACTTCAAAACATCTTGAAATTGAGTATTCATTTCCTTACTTTGAAGCTTGCTCCTTCATGCTAGCATGTTCTTTTCTGAATTCAAAATAAGCTGCCATTGTTTCTTCAATGCGTGGTATCGATGTACCCTTTTGTTTCTTGGGTCTTCCTCTTTGTGATCCAACACTCCCAGTTCTTGAACTTGGATAATCATCACCTCCTCGTTCTTGTTGATTTGATTCATTATCTTCAACATCCAACTGCTCAGCATGGCGATTTTGAAGTTCACTCTCTACACTCCTTCCAATATCTTCTATTTTTTGACAAGAGTATATAGTGTTCTCTTCTTGATCTTGTATGTCATTCTCTAAATCTTGCCTTTCAACTTCATGCATTCTTGGAAGAGAATTCATGTTGTCCTGTCTTTCCCCAATGCGAGCTCTTGAATCAAATCTTGCATCCCGTGAGTGTTTTGTAGTGATGCTTGCATCCCGTGAGTGTTTTCTAGTGATGCTTGTATTTGCAACATTAGATGGTTGACTAGAAGTGAAGCAATGTTTTCCTTTCGCAATTTGTCCTATTAAGACATCAAAGATGAGAGGATTATAGAATAGAATGCCAACTTAGATGCAACAAGCGATTATTACTCATTTCTAAACTCTAAAGTACTTTTGAAGCTAGTAGACAACACCCAATTCAGCATCCAATTTGTTAACAACCTTAGTACCAATTCATTAATAGCCAATGAAGGTAATAAAGACTCAAGCTGAGTCCAACACATTAGGCTAAAAATGAGAGGATTATAGAATAGATATTACCTACATACAAGAGATCCAACGACTCAAAACAATGGGAAACTCTTGTTTTCATATCTTCTTAGCCTAGAATCCTCATACATAATGATAGAATAATTCAAGTATAAATAGAACAATTCTAATTGGACACAAAGAAGATTCACAATTAAAAAAACAAGAAGCTTACCTCGATTATCTCATCTCATTTTTCAGATGTGGTGTTAATTATGGATGCATTTTGATTCCATGAGACACCGCTACGATTGCGAATGGATCTAATTGCTTTGTAGTCTTTCTTCAATTGAGCCTCTTTATCTTGAATTTGAGCTTTAAAAAGTCTTGCTTCTGGAAAGAGTTTGTTGAAATCCTTCACAATCCTGTTCCAACCTCTGAAGTCCATCCATTTTGACCACGATAGTGAGAAACATTGAACTCAAGGAGTATATCAACCAATCCTTTTTCATACTTTGACGTCCACCTTGCTCTATTTGCCATAAGATCTTAGATAAACCATAAACCATAAGGGACCGTAAATAGTATGAATAAATGGCAAATAAAACTACAATGTTCAATTTATGACATAAGTACATTGTGACAATTAATAATTAGACAAGAAACATAAAGTATGACATCGGAGAATTTCATACAACTCACAAAATTGTTCTGTTTTATTACAATGAGTACAAAAGTAAATAAAGTAAAAAACAGATATTTATCATAATTGCTAATGAGATCTCCTTTGTACTCTCCGCTTCCTACTTCTTTCATAATCTGCCCACATCTTCTTTGCAATCTCATCTCTCGAAGTATTACCCATGTTCCTTTCATTGTTCAATGGTACAACATCATCTATGTATCGGTCATCTCCACTAGGTAGATCCACAAATTTATCTGAAGAAATGTTCATTGTTTGATCACTTAACCATTTTTCATCACCTTTATAGCTCTGGATTATATTATGCAACGTAGTCATTCTTCACGGAATTTTCACTTGAGTTTCTATTGGGTAAAATGTTGCAACTTTTAAGACAGAAAATCGCATCTTTAGGATGCCAATAGCACGCTCTATATGGTTGCGTAGGCAGGCATGGCGAAGATTGAACAACTCCTTATAGTCCCTTGGTCGGCAATTGCCCTGTCCTTGTTCCTTAATGTGGTATCGGACTTCTTGATAAGGAGCAAGAAAGAATGGTGTGTTCGCATAGCCCCTATCAACCAGATAGTACTTGCCCCTAGGTACTCGAAATCCAGATTTAATGGCAGAATGTAACACCCTTGCATCTGATGCGGACCCTTCCCAACCAGTAGAAACATAAACAAAATTCAAATCAAAGTCACAAGCAAGCATCACATTTTGAGAAAGAGTTCCTTTTCTATTTCGATATGGAGCAGCCTCACTATCCGTCATTGTGATAGGGACATGAGTACCATCTATTGCCCCTATACAGTTCTGCAAGAAACAAGACCTTATTACTAATAGAGGAATATGATGAGGGTAAAACTTCCTAAATTATACTGACATGGATTACATGTACCTCAAAGTAAGGCCAAAATTGTGGAGTTGATGATATTTTCCAATGAGTCTCAGTGGATGGAGGTTTGATAAATTCATAGGTCAATGAAGTGATTGCCTCAAAACATGCCCCAAGATGCCTATGTATAGTCTCAGGACTATGCTGAAATCTATCGTTCAATGCTCGAAAACTGGCATTCCGTGCAAGCATATACATGAAAATGCCTAATTGCTCCTCCACGGTGACACCTCTTGTATTATGCAAAAGATTTTTTGATCTAAGATAGTCTGAGAGTGTTTGGAAAATATGGGGTTCCATTTGAAGATTTTCATAACATCAGCTTGGATGACCTTCAAGAAGTTCACTAATATATTCCGCTCCAATAAGTTTTGATGTATGACATGGAGTTTTAGTTATGGTAAAAGCTGAATATAATGCAGGCAAAATAAGTAGCATCATATCGTCATCTTCCTCTTCCTCAGATTCAGTAAGAGTAAGGTCTTTCATATCAACTAGCACTCAAGAACCTTAAATTTTAAAAATGAAAAAATTGTCACTCGATAAAAAATAGAAAGTTAATAAACTAACATACAGCTCTACCAGTATGCAGAATGGTACAAATGAGATAAGATAGGGATCTTGATCACCACAACCTAATCATAAATACCATCATGTTTCTTGAAATATATAGATGAGTAAAATGCTATCGAGAGAAAGCTCATTTTTAAATATGTTTTCCAGAAGAAAGGAAGAAATATGTAAAGATTCATAATTTATTTCTGAAACATAAGCTTGAGAACTTATCAGTGCAGTAAAGACTCAGAATTGCAGAAAAGAAAAACTACAAGTAAGGCTGCAGATGCTACCTTTGGAAGAGAGATTCTCAAGAGTCTTGTTGGTCTTCATGGCAAACCTCTGAGCAACAATGTGCAGCACCCAAATTAACACCACTATATTGCAGTTTTATCAGGTAAAAGTAAAACCATATAAAAAGATATTATATTGCGCAAATTTAAAATTTCTAATACAACGCAACAAATTGTGAGCAACAATGTGCCCTGGATCAAAGACATCTAACCATTTTCTCAATGCCCTTACAGAAGTATAAGTTTATAACAACTGGTCATTGGTTTCAAAAGATTCCAAGATCTATCATGTGAATTTACAAAGGAATGACAACATGCCATTAGAGTTCAAACATACCATCATATAAAACTAAATTATATTGCTAAAATTTTAGCATATGAATTTGTAGAAAGAACTATTTGATTGTTCAAATATAACTCTGCAACAAACATTCAATGCCCATCCATTCACTGAGATCTCGTGCTACAGTGCAACAAACAATTATTCCTTTTTTTCCTAGAAATCAGCATCTAAATTCCAATGACAAATAGCTGCCCTTACCTAAATAAGTACACCTTATAAGCAAACAAAGCAATTCACTAGATTGTACATACACAATATTATTTAGTCAATCACCAGATCGTACAACATTATAAGTGTAACACATAGTAGATCAATGATATTTCTCGAACAAAAGTATCATATTAGTGGCAAAGTACTTTGATTTTCTTTTTTGCTCTTCCAATCCATCACTCATCACAAAAGAATTAAAACAAGGAGCTAGCAATGAATGAAGCAATGTCAAGCACCTTGCAATCAGAGTCGGCCGAAGCAAACTGCCCTAGTAACAAAGCAGCCTCTCTTTGGCTTTCCGCAGCAGGAACTGAAAAGAAAAGAATCACTTCATAGATCAAGCAGAGATTCTTGAAATGGGCTGGAGAGCACAGACTCAGGGCAAATATCAAAACCTCGTACACTTTTGTGAGATTGAAACTTGAAAGGATAAGGCCTTCAATTTCAATGGAATGATGTTATAGAATACAAAGGGTATGAATCAAGATTAGAAGATAATTTGCTATGCCCAAGCTTACACTCGAAACAATCATCATATTCTTCTCAGTTTAAAACAGCAAAGTTAATCAGCATTCAGAAAACACATGTAAAATAGTGAAAATGCAAAGTTGTAGGGCATAGTTAATTGAATAATCTAAGAAATAAGCTGCATATTTAGTCTATCAACTTGATAATTTCATAGGTTGAAGCTAATGATAGGTCAAATGGTCCTCTCATCGTGTGATACACCAAAATATTTGGACATCAGGTATTTGATCCCAACAGATTGAGATAAATTGGCCAACAGGCAGGCAGGTTGCACTGCCTCATCTTGTTTGCAGGAGTCAAACCAAAGAAACTAAACAAGAAATCTAGTATGTGCTTTTGATGGACGTGAAATCTGAACTACGTGAGAAAATGTACACATGGTTTACCTACATATCCAATTAGAATCAATAAGTCCCAAGATATAATCAAGAAGTCCCAAGATATAAGATAAATCATCTCCATGGAAACAGAACAAACACAAGAAAGCTAATTGAGCACCATTTTGTAGTATAACCATCATTAGTAGATGAAAGTAGCATTAGTATTAGTTTTGATCTGTGCTGTGATATGTGCAGCAATGTAGCAAGTAGCAATCAAAATGAGTTCATTATTCACCTAACATCCTAAAACCTGAACCGGATAAATTCTTTTCTTCTGAAACTAGATGGCTGATAGCAAAAAGTTAGTAATATTATGAATGATTATCAGTTCTCAATGATTCTTGCTTATTTCCCATTGTTATTACTAGACGAGTATGGTTAGCAGTAAAGCAACTATAAAACCTGAACCTGATAAATTCTTATCTTGCCATGAACGTGTATGCATAATGCAGGTCCTGCTACTACTTCAAACATCCTACATAGACAGGTGAACAAATGCAGATCCTAAGCAAATCCCAGGTGCTATCTCTATCTGTATCTGGCAACCAAATAGGCTCTAAGCATTTTAGTTTCTGGTAGCAGTATCTAAGTTAGCAAGCATAGCATAGAGTAGATCATGAATTACCAACCCAAGAAATGAGCCAGTACAGTAGCAACTACACATCAGAGAGAACATCCATTGTATGCATATAGCTGACAACCTATCATTCCTCAAAAGAATGGCATGAAAATGCAATTAGTTGGTAGCACATATGCACAGGCTTGACAAAAAGAAAGTGGAAATCCAAGAAATTAACAGCATACAGAGACCGATTGACGCTATACAAAAAAGAGGTGAGGCCTAGCAATTTTGTACCTAGATGATCCGGGTGGAGTGAGGATAAGTGAGGCTGATGAAATCGCCAAGGTGTATTCTGAGCTGTTGTCGAAGAGAAGCTGGCAAGATGTTGTGTCGCGCCGCCGCCGCTCTCAAGATGTGACGAATACTAATAAAAAGGATACCCCAACAGCCCGAAGCGACGAGCCAGCGGCCTCAAACATATCCCCAGCCCAACAGGCCGCGCCCGGCCCGCCGCCGACCGAATCGCTTGCAAGACCGCGCAAGACATCCGCTCCCGACCGCCAGGGAAGCGAATCCGACAGACAGCGCCCCGACTTCTCTTGGCGGGGCGGGATCTCCCGACTCCAACCGAACCAAGGTGACGGACACCGAGTGCCGCGTGTCAGGTCCTCATCGGCCTACCGCCACGTACCCCCCGAATGAGGTCAATCGAGCGACTATACAAAGGCAGGTGGCTCCTTCCCAAGAAGATTTGGTGATCGCAGAAGACAAAGCTTCCACCCCATCAACCACCACGTGCAAGACGCTGCAAGCGCGCCCTCCCGAGGCAAGACCAACGCCACGCACTCGACGCCAAGATTCGCAAGGGTCACAGAGGGCAAGTACGCCATTTCCCGTGGAATACCTAACCTCCCGACCACTAAGGCTACCAACCCAAAGATGGGCAAGACGGGTGGCGACCACCCACGTGATTTAAGGACCGAGCTCCTAGCGAGGTCACCTTGCTCTTCCTCCCAACTCGATGTAACCCGCCTTCCTTCAGATAAAAGGAGGCAGGCTAAACGATTCGAGGAAGAAGAGCGAGAACGAGAGAGAGAGCGCGATCAAACCCATCTCGCTAAGCCATTGGCATTCTCGCTTGTAAAACTTTGTGCGCTATCCGTACCAAGAGTAATACAACACCACCACACGAATCGAGTAGGGACCTTCACCAACCAAGATACATCTTGGACTCACGAGTCTAACCATTCAGTGAGTGGAACGCGCGACCCTCTAGACTTACAAATTTACTTGCCGCGCCTAGAAAACGCCGGCGGTTGGCGCGCTGTAGGGGTTTCGCGCGTCTTCATCACCATCTCCGGAT
This sequence comes from Otatea glauca, assembly GCA_036346275.1. Lineage (NCBI taxonomy): Eukaryota > Viridiplantae > Streptophyta > Magnoliopsida > Poales > Poaceae > Otatea > Otatea glauca. The sequence continues at coordinate 36,715,561 of CM070712.1, read as the reverse complement.
TCCGCTTATCTCCCGATGGCATCCACCCATCGCGACGGCATGATCGCACGGGAACCGGATCCGCCGGCTCCTCGACCGTCCACCCCGACGGAGGGCTCACGCTGACCCGCCGCCTCGGAGGACAGCGCCACGAGAGCTCGGGCGTCCTCTCCGGCGATTGCTAAGCTCCGGCTTAGCGCGCCGCAGCCCCGGCCGGAACCCGAGGAGTGCTCGCCGCGGCCGGCGAAACTCCGAGGCCCGGCGGTGACCATGTCGCCTCGTAGGCTCGCGATCGTGGCGATGGTCGGCTACTGCCGACCTCCATCCACGAGCCGCCGGAAGACTCTTCCGACGTGACTCAGCCCGACACGGAGTACCGCCAGCAGCGACTCGCGAGTGCAACATGGCGGGCACCGCCGATTGCCCGTGGCCCTCGCGGCCGCGGACCTCCCGTCCGACGACTCAGCGCAGGAGGAGGAGTGCCAGTGAGCGCATCGAACGCGCCGCACTCACAAGCTACCGAGCTCCAACAACAGCGCAAAGAGTTGGAGGAACGAAGAATCGAAGCTCGACCGGCCTGCCAACTCGAGCGGGAGGGCTCGAGGCCCCGCATGTGCTCGGCGACGCGCAAGACGCGGGCGCCGCACACCCCAAAGCGGAAGGGTCCGACGGCCCTCACTTCTTCCCCACGCCACCAAAACGTGGCGCGCCGCAATGCCGCTCGAGGCCTCCCGAGCCGATCGACCCGGAGGCCAAGGCCACCTACCAAAACCTCCGGCCGGTAGAGCACGCGGCCGTCAAAGACATGCACGCCCGGCCCTATCGCCCGAGCCACCTCGCCACCGGGCCGTATCACTGCGGCGGCCGGATGGGTCCGGCACAGCGCCGCCGCACCGCATGAGCCACACCAGCCTCGCGCGCCCGGCGCGCCAACGCCTCGGTGATGCCTACGACATTCGCGCTACCCTTGAGGCGCGGAGAAAGAAGGCGAGGAGGCCGCCACTCACGGGTTGCGGGCGCGGCACCACCACCGTGAGCCCGAGCCCCGACGGTCCCCGATCATGAGCGTTACGCCAGGGATCCGCCAGCGGACTTCCCGCCAGATTCCGAAGCGCCACCAACATTGCCAAATACACCGGGCCACAAACCTGTGTCCGCTCAAGATTACCGGCCGCATGCCGGGCGGAGGAGCAACGGATGACCTCTTCATCATCCAATACCTTCCCATCTACCTCGCAGACGGCCCGAGCCTCGCTCGAGTACTTGCCGCCAAAACCATCGTGGATCGACCGACTTGAAGGCCCTCTTCGTCGGCAACTTCCGTGGCACTTACAAGCGCTCGAAACTCCTGGGACTGAAGGGTCGCAAACAGCAGCCTGTGGAAACCTCCGGACTACATCCGACGGTTTTCCGCCACAGCAACGAGCTCCCGACATCTCCGACGCCGATGTCGTGGGAGCATTCATCTACGGCACTTCCCGCAATGCCTTGGTACACAAACTAGGCCGCCTCAAGCCCGTAACTACCAAGGAGCTCTCGACATCGCCACCAACCACGCCTCGGCGAGGAGGTCGGGGGCCATCTTCGAGGAGGAAAGGCCCAGCCGTAACCCGGCGTCGCATCGGGTCCCCTTCCGACCGCCCGACAAACTAAGCGACGGAAGCAGATCCGCGAGTCCCAAGTGGTCGCCACCATCGATCGCCTCGCCAAGCGGCGGTCGCGACCGATCCGCCGCGCCCGACCACTTCGAAATTGATGGACGGCCCGCGCTCAAACCACGGGTTCTCCGTCAAACACAAGTACCGGATCGCGAGGTCCCGAGGCGTTACCTCTCCGTGGTCCCGCAACGCCGCGGGCAAGGGAAGAAGTTCACTGCGCTCCCGTAGTCGCGCAGAGAAAAGGCGCACGACGAGTTCCCGAACCCGACAACCGCCTCATGATCTTTGGAGGACCGGCTCGCTATGCCGGCAAGCGCGCTCAAGCTTGCTTATCGCGAGGTCCATACCGCCGCGCCATGCGCCCCCAATACCTCCGGTGGTCGAGTTCCCGATCACCTTTGATCGGACCGACCACCCCGACCACGCCCACACCGGGAGATACCCCGTGGTCACCCGTCGGGGAAGAAGCGCCTTTCAAAGGTGCTCATGGACGAGGCGCGGCCTCAACATCCTCTACGCCGAGACGCCGACGCCATGGGGATCCTCGCGCCAACCCTCCGACCCAAAGAAGGCGCCTTCCATGGCGCCATTCCCGCCGAAGGCCCATCCACTCGGGCAGATCGACCACCGTTACCTTTGAGGAACCGGAAACTTCCGCACCAAACCTCGCTTTTGAGGTCGTGGATTTCCTTCCTACCATGCCATCCTCGAAGGCCATGTTACGCCAAGTTCATGGCGGTCCCCACCACGCCTACCTCAAGCCGAAGATGTCGTGGCCACGGGGTCATCACCGTGGCATCGTTTTTCCAGCTTGCCTACAATCGCGAAGCGCAGTTAGCCAGAGCTTGCCTCGCAGCCATCGCGTCGCCGAGCTCGACAACCTCGTGAGGAAGCCTCCGAATCCGCCCGAGTCCAAAGAAGTCGGGGCAGGATCCTTCAAGTCCGCCGAGGACACGAAGGAGGTCGCGGTCGATCCTCGTGATCCGACCAAGACCGCGCGGATCGGAGCCACGCCCCGCCAAATAGGAAAGCGCTCGCCGACTTCTCCGCACCAACAAAGACGCTTTCGCATGGAGGTCCTCCGACATGCCAGAATCTCAAGGGAAGTCGCCGAGCACTCCTTGAGCATCCGACTGTGCTCAAAGCCGGCCGCCTAACGCCGCGCCGCTCGACGAGGAGAAGCGCAGATCATAGGGGAGGAGATCGCCAAACTTCGGGCCGCAGGTTCGTAAAAGAGGTGCGCCACCCGAGTGGCTAGCCAACCTCAGACTTGTAAAAAGAAAATGGGCAATGGAGGATGTGCGCGACTATACGAGTCTCAACAAAGCATGTCCCAAAGATCCGCTCCTTTGCCCGCGATCGACCAAGTCATCGACTCCACCGCAGGTGCGAGTCCCTCTTTTCTCGAAGCCTATTCGCTACCACCGATTGCGCTAAGGAAGTCCGACCACCGCGACTTCCTTCATCACCCCGCTCGCCCATTCTCGCTACGCTACGATGCCGTCGCCTAAAGAACGCGGGCGCTACATACCGATCGGCCGTAACGCTGAGGTGTACGTCGACGATATTGTCGTAAAACCAAGAAGGCCGACGACCTTGTCCCCGACTGAAGAGACCTTTGCGAACCTTCGACGATTCCGCATAAAGCTCAACATCGAGAAATGCGCTGGGTCCCCAAAGGAAGCTCCTTGGCTTCATTGTTCCGAGCGAGGCATCGAGGCCAACCAGAGAAGATATTAGCAATCGCAAGGATGGGCCCAATCAAGAACCTCAAGGGGTTCAGAGGTCGACCGGATGCCTAGCGCCTTTGAGCCGCTTTCGTGTCTCGCCTCGGCGAGCGAATGCCACTCTGTGCTACTCAAGAGGTCCGACCGCTTTAGTTGGACCCGTGGCTCAGAGGCCCTCACCCGCTGAAGGCCTTCCCCCCTCGCCCCGCCCCCGTCGCCCGGCACTGTGGGAGCCGCTTTCACGCGCCGCCACTACCTAAGTCGCCGCGCCCTCGTGGTGGAGCGAAGGAAGAAGGCCGCGAACTTAAGGTACAACGCCGCTTTACTTCATTAGCGAGGTCCTTTCCGAGTCCAAGACTCCTGCACCCACAGTACAGAGCTACTCTCACGCGGTGCTCATTTTGAAGAGAAAGCTCGCCCACTACTTCGATCAAGACAACATCACCGTGGTGACCACGCCCTCGTTAGGCGAGATCGTCCGCAACCGCGACGCCGGGAAGGATAGCCAAGTGGGCACTCGAGCTCGCCGCCACGACATCACATACGCCCCTGACGGCGATCAAGTCGCAGTTCTAGCCGACTTCGTCGCCGAGTGGACCAAACCTGTGCACCACTAAAGATCGAAGACCCCGAGTATCGACAATGTACTTCGATGGGTCTTACAACAAGAATGGCGCGGCGCCGGAGTTGTCATCATCTCCCACTTGGGAACAAGCCCAGACGCCATCAGCCGCTGACGCCACCAACAACGCGTTTAGAGCACGAGGCCCTCATCAACGGTCTCCGGATCGCTGCCGACCTCGGTGCTCGCCGACTTACGCCCACGGGACTCCAAGCTTGTCGTCGACCAAGTCATGAAGGCCGCGGAGCCCCGAGACGCCCGTATGGCCGCAGATCGCCGAGAAGCGCGCGAGCTCAAAGTGCGTTCAAGGGCTTCGAAGCCACCATAGCTACCGACGCTACAATAGCGACGCCGACTACCGCCAATCTGCCTCCAGCAGAGCCGGCCCCGCCGGATCTTCGCTCTGTGACCTCCTGCGCCTTCCATCCACCGCCCGGTGGTTTAACGGTCCCCGACCTACCTAGACGGCCGCCGACCGCCGCGCGGCTCGGGCGAGACTTGGCCGGTCGAGCCACGCGCATTAGCAACCGAGTCCGACCGAGAAAGCCATTCATAGATCGCTTGACTGGACGGGTCGCTTCTCCCGACCGACCGAGGCCCGCCGCCCCCGCGAGCAAAGTCTTTCGTCCCGGTCGGTCCAGACTTTACAAAAGGAGCCTCCGGTCCTCCAAAAGTGCATTCGCCACCAAGGAAAACAACCATCGGACGACATACACAGCGAATTTGCGGTCACCACGCCGCGCCCGATCTCGGTGGAAAGGCCTTTCGCAAGGTTTCTATTGGTCGACCGCGTGTCCGACGCAGAGCGATCGCACGACCGCGAAGGATGCCAATTTTTGCCGTGCGCACACATCCGCCACCAGCCTTGCGCATAATCCCCATCACGTGGCCTTTGCGCTTGGGGCTCGATCCGTCGGCCTTTCAAGAAAGCGCCCGGGCTTTTCCCATTTGCTCGTCGCGGTGGACAAGTTCACCAAGTGGATAGAGGCCATGCCGGCCGTAAGCGCCACGCCGGCACAAGCGCCATCTTCTTCCGCGATATAGTCTTTCGATTCGAGTCCCAAACTCCATCATCACCGACAACTAACGCAGCTCACGGGAAGGAATTCTCGAGTTCGCGATGACTTCAACATCCGCTGTCGATTGGGCGCCGTGGCCCATCCGCGACCAACGGCCGTGTCGAGCGCGCAAACGGCATGATCCTTCAAGGGCTCAAGCCGCGGATCTTCGCCGACTCAAGCACTTCGCGGCGCCGGCGCATCGAGCTACCCTCCGTCCTCCGAGTCTACGGACCACGCCGACCCGGCGACCGGGTTCACACCGCTTCTTTATGGTATACGGTCGGCCGCCTTGCCCGATGACCGAGTATGGCGCCCAAGACCGCAAGCCTCGAGGAGGCTCTGGGCTCGCCGCGACAACAAGACTCACGACCGGATCGACGAGGCGATGACGCGGGCCGCCCCGCGATCGCCGATATCAACAAGCTCGCGACGCTACCACACCGCCAGTTCGAGGGCGGTCTTCGATCTCGGGCGACCGTCCTGCGTCGGTCCGCACCGGCAAGGATAAGCACAAGTCGCCGCCTCGAAGGCCCTTCACCGTCGGCAGATCCTCCTACCGCACCTTTCGGCCAAGGACACCGACGGTCGATCCTTCCAAATGCATGGAATATAGAAAAGTTAAGGCGATTCTATCCCTAAACTCTTTTTCTCTTCCTAGCATGCTCTTTACTTTCTTCCTTCCGAGCACCGTCGCCATGCGACGACTCTGGTCGCCTTTCGCGCCCTGCTCAGTCGCTCCCGATCGGCGCTATGCTGGTTGATGACCCAACCGACCACAAGGTCCTTCCCGAGCAGTAACCCTTTGACCTAAGTGCTTATGACCTCGCCCACGGCTATGGTTGCTAACACTTCGCGGAAGAAGGAAGTACCCGAGTGGAGTGACCTTTGGCCTGCAGGAACACTCCTCCCGCATGAACTCGCCTATCCCACGCGCTTATGAGGGCACGTGACCCGACCGGTCATGAGGTCCATCCCGAGCAGTAACCCTCTCAACCCAAGTGTTACGGCCTCGCCCAATGCTATGGTTGCTAAGTAGCACTTCGCGGAAGAAGAAAGTGCCCGAGTGGAAAGATCCCCGGCGGTCTAGAACACTCCTATCCTCACAAGTGCGCCTAATCACGATAGCCAAGTCTCCAATCCACCTCGCTCCTCCCAAAACAACCCGACCCACGCATAAGTGGCCCTCGCGGTCCTTAAGGCTATGGTCGCCAAACGCCATCCTAAATACGAAAAAGGACGAGGGACGATTCGAGACTTGATAAATTCAAGATTGTTTAAATAGCGGTCTTTAAAATCTAAGAAGGATAAAGCTAACTTTTTCTATTCTTCTTGGCGCGACCGTGGCGAGGCGGAGAGTTGGTCGCCCTCGCTTCGGAGGCGGCTGCGGCGGATGCTGCCGGCGATCTCCCGGCGTCTTGGCTCGACCAGAGCTCGAACCGCCGATCTCCTCGCCGATCCGGCTCCCACCACGCCGCCCCCACCACCGCGAGGTCGATGCCGCCGTAGTACGAGATGGTGTTGACCGGCCCGATGAAGCTCCAAGCGCAGCCACGGTGACCACCGCTCTTCTACGGTCCGCACTCGCCGCCCAGGGCAAGGGCACTGGGCCGCCCGGCCCAAGGATGCGGTCGCAGACTCCCGACCGCCTTGCGGAGGCCTCCGCCGGCGCCATCTCGCCCGACCGCCCTCCGCAACCTTCAACGCCACCCGCCTCGCCCCGCCATGATCGCCACGTCGCGGCATCCGGCCGTTCTCGCGCTTCCACGGCGATGCTCGATTCTTCGCGCCTCAGATTGCGGAGATTTTGATAAGTTCGCCTGTGGGTCACACCCCCAAACTTAATCAAGAATTGAGACACTTACCGCCAGCAGAGTTGGTCGATTGCCGCCCGACTTCGCGCCTTGTATGAAGTCTTCACTCGCCGGCTCCTTCCGAGCGCCGCTCGCTCGGAGCGAACCCGGGCGGCGTCCCTCGAGCCTTGTTTCGCTTTGTTCAGACGTGTTACTGCGTCACATGATCCTCCTCAGCAACGGCGGCATCCTTGGCCTCGTGACTCTCGCTGTGAGGACTCGGCCCGCCACTTTCGCCTCAAAGCCTCGGCCCTAGGCGCCATCATGAAGGGCCTTTGTGGCTCTTCAAATCCTTGGCGGATCACCACCGCCCGACCGCCTAATGCCCGTGGCCTCCCGGCTAGGCGCACTCTCAGGTGCACCGATCGCATTCCTCCGCCGCAATGCCACCACGATCGCTTCTGAGCGCCGCAGAGCTCAACTCGACGACGGCGAGCTCGCAAGTCTTTGCAAAATGTGGACACTCCGTTAGTCGCACGGAAGAACCATAAAAATGTGCAACGAATCGTAACTTTTTCGGTGACCTACCGGCGATCGGGCGGACTTCGACCATCATATCCAATACCGTGGAAGACTTCAGAGCAAGGGCCGACCTTCACGGATTCGCCCTATCTCGCTTCGGCCAACCGGCGCTTTGCCGGCGGGCGCCCACTCGCTTCTCCGCCGACCCATGATGCCCGACCCAGAATTACACTGGCGGCGCTTTCGCCGCCTGCTCGGGCGGACGCCGCGCCGCCCAGCACTATGGGCAAGGGTGACGAGGTCAACCTTCGAAACCCCTCGCGACCGCGCCGAGGAGCATCGGCCGGCACCTCCCCTCGACGAGGGTCGGCACTCCGTCGCCGGCCCACCATTATCGGCGCGATCACGGCGCGCGCCATTGTCTCATCCTCCAAACGACGATCACGCTGTCTCGGTGGGTCTCGCCGAGGCGGCGGAAGTTCTTCTTCGCACGACCTCGGTGGGGCCCGCCCTCGAAGGCGATCAGCGCCCTCGGACGCCGACGCCGCGACCTTCACCGACCCAACCGGTCACTGAAATCACCGGCCACATTTATGCGAGCCGATGTGGCACGCCCACGGTCACCCCAAAGATAGGCGCCAGACGCTGCAAAGATTCAAGAGTCGCCGGGCGGCTTTGCCAAAAGAAAAATGCTCCAATAAAAGAATACACTTACAAGGTCGAGCGGGTGCGTGGCATGCGCGCTCTCTTGCCGCCCGCCAAGGGGCAGTCGGCGGCCGCTTCCCGGCCACCTCCACCGAGAGACGCGACGACCGCAGCGCAAGATCACCCCGCCTGGGATCCGTGGCCACGGGCCCGTGATGCCGCCGGCCGAGTCCACGCCGCCGCCGCCACCGGCAGTCGAAAACCCACCATAGGGGTGGCCGGAGGCACTCCGCGCATTGCCGCTGAGGTTGTCCCCACGGCGGTGGTCTCCGACACATCTCGCAAGCGCCTGCCACCAGCTGTTCCTTACTTTTCTTCCTCCTCCTTTCCTCCTTCCGCTTCTTGGGAGGAGTCGACCGCTGCCTCGCCGGCGGCCGCTCGCGCTTCCTTATCCCCGGAGCGGCGCTGGGAAGACATCCCCATGAGCCCCGAGAGGATGCAGGAATGTCGGCCAAGTGCTAAGGACAAAGAAAAGAGAAGCGAAAGGAATTTCACCGGCTACGATTTGGCGAAAGTCACGAGAATGGCTCGGTGGCCATCCGCGCCACCGTGGCGCTACCAGAACGGCCGCCACCCGCCTCCACCTCGACGTGGCGGCTCTGGTTCGCCATCCTCGCCCGGCCGGACGGCCCGCAAGATACCGAATAGGGTGCGGCTCAGGCACAAGTGGTTGCACGCGATCCCCATGAAGGCGCGCACAACCACGCCCCCGTGAGCCCGCCTCGCTTTGAGCCCCGACCGCTCCACGATCGTGGCCGCTTTGTTCTTCTCCTCTCTTCGGCGCCCAGCCCCACCGCCTCCACCATGGGAAGCTCGCCGGTGAAACGAGGGGCGCTGTCGCCGACGCTTGAACGTAGAGCCATTCGAACGCCACTCTTGTTGGACGAGGGCAGCTTTACCTCCGTGTACTCCGTGTTCGACCGGGCGGCCGGAGGCCAGCCACCTGTGGCGCCACGGCCCGACGGCCCGTTCTTCCAGAGCCTTGCCTAGAAGAAGTGCCTCCACAACGCCCAAAGGCGGCTCGATCCCCAAGAAGGCTTTCGCACAATGCGATGAAGATGGCGATGTGGAGGACCCCATTGGGGTTGAGATGGTGCACCTCCACCTTGTAATGAAACAACAGCCCGGACGAACGGTGCAACAAGCAGCCAAAGCCGGCCAAGAACGAGGCGGCACCACGATCTCGCCGCCGCATGGCGCGGGTGGCAGCCCTGGCCGGCACCTCCCAATGGAAGGTCCTCGCGCATGAGGAAGCCCTTCTTCACTAAGCCGAAGCGCACACACTGTTTTGGCGCGAGCACTCCGGCCACGACATCTTCACAGGGAGACGACCGAAGGTGAGAAAGAAAGGTCGGGTTTTCTTTCCTTAGCTCTCTGGTGCTTTTCTTGTTTCGAGGCGAGACAGAGAAGGCAAGAAAGCGTGACCACTCAAAGCACCCAACGGGCGATGATAGAGGACGAGCGAACACCGCCAAGCAGCGCCCGCTGCCGGCGTCGCGACCACCTCGCCGTCGCGCCACCGTAACTCCTGGCCAATACCACTCGCTTTTAATCCTCGCCTTGTCAGCGACAAGGGCCATAAAGACGCCGCCGAACAACGTGTCCCGTAACCTCGGTCTCGCTTTTAGGCCGAACGGTTGTTCGGCGCGCGCGAGAAGCCCATCGGGCCGCGCCCCAAGACGCAAAAGCTTTGTGGCTTGCGCCAGGCCCAATGAGGAGTCAGGTTCAAAAGGCCTACCCCACCAGACAGGTATAAGGTCGCCTCAAAGAAACTTGAGCAAGGGGCGTGTATGAGGTGAGCCCCACTGGGCCCTCGGTTAGGTCGGTGACTACCTAATCTGTTAGTGTTATGCCCTTGAGGCAATCATTTAGATGATTGTAACATGACTATGTTTATGAATAATAATATGATTATTGGTCCAATGAATGTATATCATTGTATTGATCAACAAGTATGTGACTTGATTATGAAGCTCTTTACTTAATGATGTAATTCGATAAATATCTCGATCGGATATCATCGATAGGACTACGATGAATAGATCAAGACATGTAGTGATCGATGATCATGCTTCATAGATCATGGATATGGAGATATCATCTCTACATTGTGGACCATGTTGAAGAACATGGGTTAGATAGACCCGCTATGGGACATTGCGAGAATGTTTCATTCTTATGTGTCATCGCTGTATCTCATACCTAGAAGATGTATGATCCTTAGACCGAGATTGTCATATTCCCTACATGTGTAATAGTTTTCCTTGGGGCTATCAAACACTACTTCCTAACCTGATAGTCATAAAGGTAGCTTTCATGTTTACTATGAAACGTGCAGAGGAAGTGAGCAATAAGATGGAATTTGCCACTCCAATGAAACAGAGATATATGACAAGGCCACTCGTGTGATATGATTAAGAAAGTGCATGGCCATGCCGTGATTGAGGAGTCAATCACAACTTATTAATATATCACTGATACGAGATGGATTGAATCATCAAAGGATGACATGCTTCTCGCCTTGAGATCAATCTTCATATACTTGGCAAAGGGATTATTACATGAGTTCTTTGATAGGTTCTGCTCGATTTGATCACAAGATGTTTGGGAGTTGGCATACTTTGCAAGAAGCCGCTACCAACTATTGGATTGAAAAGGAGTTTTTCAATCCATGTCCAAACGTATGTGAACCTCGCAGGTCACACACTTAATGGGTCGGGACGCATTAATTTGGATTGATCCGTAATTAATGAACCTCGTGGGCTTAGCATGCCGGTGGGCCCCGGTTTAGGTTTCATCTCGTGGCTATATAAGGAGGGAGGAGGAGGCGCAGAGTGTGCTTTCCACGGTTTAGGTTTGATTCACTTGAAACCCTAGCCTCCTCCTCTCGCCCCTCGCCGAGCGACTAGGTGCTTGCACACGACGCACGCTGCGTTCCATCTCCGGACGTGTGGACTCATCGCGGTGACGCCGCCGCGATCGCGGCGTGGGAGGACGATCCACGGCGAGGCGAGGACGATCCACTACATCGACGCAACGATCGCGGCGAGGACGAACCACTACATCGACGCCAAGGATTCCGCAATCGCGCGCCTAGTGGTAATCTTATCTATGATCCTCTTCTTGCAGTAGCTCGTTGCGCGGTAGTTTTTTTTTCGTGCTAGCGTAGCATACCGCGCTTCCTACATAATCACCTCTACTCGCCCGAGACCATATTTCACACTCTCCCGGAGCTCATCAATGAGCGACAACCACCGTGTTCGGGTCGGCGGACGACCTAGAGTCCATACGGATTGAGTAGAGAAAGGTTTTTATGGGTCGCCCACAAGCAGGCCAGACACCCTACTGGGACCGTCCGCTCGGAAGGGTCCCCCTTGGCGGACCTCCCAGACCCACTTGACTACCCGCTATTAGCTCCACGAGCACGGCGCTCAAACCAATGCGTAAACGCGCGCGCTCATCCCCTCCAGTCCCACACCGCGGATGGGGTATACATGTGGGATAGACGGCGGCCATTCCTTCGCAGCTACCTCGCCCGACGAGGACTCGAGTAGGATGCCCCACGCCCACTACGACGGTACACGAGCACTCACGCCCAGCCACGATGGTAAACGAGCACTCACGCCCAGCCACGACGGTAGAACGAGCACTCACGCTGCTACGACGTTAAAACGAGCACTCGGACACCCGAACCTCACAGAGGCATCCGGCCGTCCCTCGCCACCAAGGCACCGTTTAGCTACGACGATAAACGAGCACTCGGACACCCGAACCTCACAGAGGCATCCGGCCGCCCCGCCAACCAAGGCACTCGGACACCAACCTCACAGAGGCATCCGGCCGCCCCCGCCACCAAGGCACCGTTTAGCTACAACGATAAACGAGCACTCGGACACCGTAACCTCACAGAGGCATCCGGTCGTCCCGCCGACCAAGGCACTTTGACACCGAACCTCACAGAGGCATCCGGCCGTCCCGCCGACCAAGGCACTCGGACACCGAACCTCACAGAGGCATCCGGCCGTCCCCGCCACCAAGGCACTGCCTAGCTACGACGTTAACGAGCACTCGGACACCGTAACCTCACAGAGGCATCCGGCCGTCCCCGCCGACCAAGGCACTCGGACACCGTAACCTCACAGAGGCATCCGGCCGCCCCGCCGACCAAGGCACTCGGACACCGTAACCTCACAGAGGCATCCGGCCGCCCCGCCGACCAAGGCACTTTGACACCGTAACCTCACAGAGGCATCCGGCCGTCCTGCCGACCAAGGCACTCGGACACCGAACCTCACAGAGGCATCCGGTCGTCTCCGCCGACCAAGGCACTTTGACACCGTAACCTCACAGAGGCATCCGGTCATCCTGCCGACCAAGGCACTCGGACACCGAACCTCACAGAGGCATCCGGTCGTCCCGCCGACCAAGGCACTCGACACCCGAACCTCACAGAGGCATCCGATCGTCCCCGCCACCAAGGCACCGTTTAGCTACGACGTTAAACGAGCACTCGGACACCGAATCTCACAGAGGCATCCGGTCATCCCGCCGACCAAGGCACTCGGACACCGTAACCTCACAGAGGCATCCGGCCGTCCCGCCGACCAAGGCACTTTGACACCGTAACCTCACAGAGGCATCCGGCCGTCCTGCCGACCAAGGCACTTTGACACCGTAACCTCACAGAGGCATCCGGCCGCCCCGCCGACCAAGGCACTTGACACCCGAACCTCACAGAGGCATCCGATCGTCCCGCCACCAAGGCACTCGGACACCGTAACCTCACAGAGGCGTCCGGTGCCCCGCCACCAAGGCACTCGGACACCCGAACCTCACGGAGGCATCCGGCCGTCCCCGCCGACCAAGGCACCGCCTAGCTACGACGTTAAACGAGCACTCGGACACCCGAACCTCACAGAGGCATCCGTCGCCTGCCACCAAGGCGCCGCCCACAACGATTAAAATTAAAGCAAACTTATCGCAAAGACATTTTCATAAAGAAAAAGAAAATTTCATTATAGGCCAACAGCTCAAACTTTACACGACTTTACACACAAGATGCAGCGATACAAGAGTGGCCACGCCGCACCACTGCAGACTCTACCCACGCCTAGAACCTATCAAACATCCGTGCGGCATCGGTGGCACCGACGGCATCTTTGGTAGGCCCTTGCTCGTCGACGGATACCGCCGCGCCGCTGGCGTAACACGCCGATGCCTCTCACGCTGCTCACGACATCAACGCGGCCGCACTAACTACGGTCGGCGCCCTTGCGCCATCGCCTCCGTAGGGCCCCCTTACCACCTCGAGCCTCGAACGGCCTCGAGCAATACACAACGAGCGCCACACGGCCGCAGCTTTCTTCCTCCTAAGCTCGCCATCGCCGGTCGAACTCACCCAAAGCTCGGCCAGAGGATCTTCTTCTTCCACCGCGACGCCATCGCCGGCTAAAGACTAGAGGATGTCTCGAAGCCATTTGAAAGAACAAAAGAAAGAGCTCTCATCCCCTTCAAGCAAGCTACAACGCACATATATATATATCCGGACGAAGGGAGGCTAAGCGTCTCCAGAGTAAATGCGGGTGCCGGAAAACGAAGCATCCTTCACCAGAACCCGAAGCAGTCAAGAAGACGAGCAGGCGCGGCGCGCCAAACTATACTCGGCATGCGCAACGAGGCGAGTAAAAGCCCCCGGCGGTTCAAATGCCCCCGGCCAAACTCCAGGACAGCCGTCGGATCCAACGAAGCACACCTGACGGAAATCGCTTAACCGGATCGGCTGGACCGACCTACCAGGCCCGGCCACCACTTTCGTCCAAGTTCAACCCCCAACCGAATCTGCCGAAATCGCTTGGGAGTTCGGGGGCTACTGACGAATACTAATAAAAAGGATACCCCAACAGCCCGAAGCGACGAGCCAGCGGCCTCAAGCATATCTCCAGCCCAACAGGCCGCGCCCGGCCCGCCGCCGACCGAATCGCCTGCAAGATCACAAGAAGACATCCGCCTCCCGACCGCCAGGGAAGCGAATCCGACCAGACAGCGCCCGACTTCTCTTGGCGGGCGGGATCTCCCGACTCCAACCGAACCAAGGTGACGGACACCGAAAGTGCCGCGTGTCAGTCCTCATCGCCTACCGCCACGCACTTCCGAATGAGGTCAATCGAGCGACTATACAAAGGCGGTGGCTCCTTCCCAAGAAGACTCGGTGATCGCAGAAGACAAAGCTTCCACCCCATCAACCGACCACGACAAGACGAGCGCACGCCCTCCCTCCCGAGGCAAAGACCAACGCCACGCACTCGACGCCAAGATTCGCAAGGGTCACAGAGGGCAAGCACGCCATTTCCTGTGGAATACCTAACCTCCCGACCACTAAGGCTACCAACCCAAAGATGGGCAAGACGGGTGGCGACTCACCCACGTGACGAAGGACCAAGCTCCTAGCGTAGGTCACCTTGCTCTTCCTCCTAACTCTCGATGTAACCTGCCCCTTCCTTCTGTATAAAAGGAGGCAGGGCTAAACGATTCAGGGAAGAAGAGCGAGAACGAGAGAGAGAGAGCGCGATCAAACCCATCTCGCTAAGCCATTGGCATTCTCGCTTGTAAAACTTTGTGCAGTCATCTGTACCAAGAGTAATACAACACCACCACACGAACTGGAGTAGGGACCTTCAGCCCGAACCAGTATACATCTTGGACTCACGAGTCTAACCATTCAGGGAGTGGAACGCGCGACCCCCTAGACTTACAAATTTACTTGCCGGCGCTCTAGAAAACGCCAACAAGATGAACCTAGTGATTGGAGATATGTGAGGCAACATAGCTACTGATTGGTTCAAAATCAAATAGAGGGATGACATAGGGAGCTAACCTCACTAGATGAAGTTAAAACTTACTATGCAGATGCTAATTTATCTTCCTAATGATTTTGTGCAGTAAATAAGTTATTTGTACGATTGTACAGTGTCATCGATATCTGTTTCAGGCCCCATGAGGGAGACTTTCCTGATTCCTATGGGAATTGAATTCTTTCCTATGAAATTCTTGTGGAAAAACCTGCGTTCCAAGAGCCCCCTCAGTCTTATTTGCTTCATACTATGTGATCAATACAGCATGTGTGTAGCGCATGCCCTGTTCGAGAATTTTGAACATATAGAAACATAGTTATTCTAGAGAGCTTTTTTTCCCTAAAGGGTCTGTAGAGCTTTTTTTTTCCCTAAAAAACCTGCCTCATAGGACAATGAAATTAGTGGAATTACAAATGCCCTCCAATGCCTTCCAATTTCATTTACTTCATATGAGCTCTACTATTTGCCCATTGTATTAAGCTCATAGGTTTTGACTTAAGGCCAATCAGTGCTTACATTACAATTTGCTTATGTTATTTTGGTAATTTGATTTCTAAGCGTACTTTTGTTACCGTAACTCCACAAAATATTATGACTTCCAATATTAGATGCTATCCCTGCCTATGCACCACCGATCGATAGAGTCATGCTGGCCTTTCTCAACAACTCACTCCAGCATCTGGAACTGTGGCATACACAGAAAAATGTATACTATGCTCTCTTTTCTGCCAAATAGTGCTAATTTGCTATTGACTCCTGTGTTTGCAGATATTGAAGACCAGGAAGGGGAATATGCAGCTCACAAATACTGTCTGAAGTCATCTCTCATTCGTTGTACAAAGAAGAACTATGGCCAGGTATGTAATATAAAGTAATGCCATACATTATTTTCTTTGGTCAATCTATAGACATCTCTTGCAAATTAGGATGTGCTTATTTTGAATGCAGCTAGATATAAGTACAAGCAGAGGTCTAAGAGGAGTTAGATGAAACAAAGCTATATTAGTGGAGAAGATGTACTCAAGCAAACCATATTGCGTAACTTTATCTGCCCACCAACAGAAAATTCATACCATTGATCTAGACGAAGCTGGGAATGAAAAATATCGGCATAATAAAAACAACAGTTCCAGCTATTCTACCAAGAGGTATGCACCCATTTTTGCTAATTTGTTTACATTCCCTGTTTTTTGTGTTTCTTGCCCAACCTGTACTAGGATCTCCTTCGTACTAAATCGCAATAATATTTGTCTGGAGGTTATGTACAACCACTAAGTTTTCAGTAGGCCCGTTGTATTTTCTCCCTATGTTTTGCAATTACAAGGCATTACTATTTACAACAACATTTGTGTTTAGTTGTAATTTGTAAATATCAGTATTTCATAGCTGCAAAATTTAAGAAACAACTTTACTTAGGAAATATTTTTCACATAATTATGTGTTTCATATGTTGATTCCGTTGTGCTTTCCAATAATGCAGACCTCGGTAATGGCAATGGAATAACAAAGACTAACATCTTAATATTGTTTCCAATCAAAATGATAATAATACAAGTTGTATACCACTTAGTTGATGCATAGTTCATACATCTACTATTCCATGTTTAGCAATGTCATGTTAGTGTCTTTTTTGTGGGAAGGAGGATGCCTTTTCTTATTCTTTCGTAACAACGATATAGTTTCTTTCCCTTTCTTTCTTTTCTACAGGGGCAGTATTAAAACTAGTACTCAGTACTTAGCTCTGTTTGTCTTAGGTTAATGTAAATGTGCCATTAGATGGAAACCTATTTTCTGGCGAAATCTTCTCTATCACAGCTATGTTGTAAGAACCATATAAGACCATATCTCTCGATATGTACCAGTATTACATCTCATAGTGTATTAATCTGAAGCTCCTTTTCAGTTCTTCTACACAGGAGGAAGGCAGACCACCAGGATTCATCTCCTTTTTATTTTCAGAAGGTGGATATGTTGCCAATCATCTATAGAAAGAAAAGTAATATGCTTAAATTCCTTTAAGATTTTATTCTATACTATTTATCCGTATTTTCCTATTGCTTGAATGTTCATTCAGACTGCAAGCTATTCATTTAGGATCAACAACTAAATGTGGAAAACAACAATTATCGCATGCCACATAGTCTTATTGCATGCTGTGTAAATGAACATATTATGTTCATTTGACTTTAACCATTGTAAGTGTACAAACTACAGAGTAGAAAGAAGCTGTCTAATATTGTGAACATTTCTAATTTATTTGCATTAGTGAATCATTCGAGACAATGTCTTCAGTTTTAGCATGAGGGACAAACTTTGTATTTGTCACTTCATATTGGCTTCTGTTGAAAGCTGGGGGCTCTTTTCCTTTTAATAGTCACTGTGCTGTGCTTTCCATTAGTAATTTGTCCATGCTAATTAATGCCTTGCTCAGAAGTTACGCCATCATGTGTCAAACCAAAAACAAGCTATTTGGTAGACATTGTGTTATATTTTCCATTAGTAGATTGATCTTAACACAACTTTCACATGCAAATTTGATCTTACACGTGATAAATTGAGTTGCCTATTAGGTTCAACATCTGATTCTTCTGGATGATGAAGATGTGCAACCTGAAGAACTATTAGACTGTGGGACGCCCGACAAATGGTAAGCTTCTCCCTAAAATTATGTCATTGTGGTGTACTGCAAGGTAAGATTTTGATTTGTCTTCTTTGTAACTAAACAATTGTCTTTTCAGGAATGAATCAAAGATCTACTACTCGGCAAGGTATACACAGAGATATTTTTAGTTCCATTGTTAATGTTACTCATGTGAACAGAGATGATCCGGAAGCTGTAGAGCTCACTAGCTCAGATATTAAATGTCTTGATCCTGGGGTACATTTGTCATCACCTGTTATAAACTACTACATATAGTAAGAATATATCTCCCAAAGTCTTAAGTCGTAACTTTGTGTCTTTTTTGATCTTTTGGAGACTGCTTTAGTATGTCAGCTATCTTTTGAAAATAGGAGGCAACCCAAGCAGAATTTTAAACATTTTGGTGTTAATGTCCATAGTTTTACTGCCTCTTACCATTGAAAAATCTGGGACATCATAAATCTATCTATTTTGAGCTGCTGAAATGAATAAACTGGTAGAAATAACATTCACATATTACACTTATAACCATATCGTCTTGACTGGGTTCACAAGAATGTGTCGCGTTATTACAGCATTCTGGTCATCTTCCTAGACTGTACAGCCTTACATCACTTAGTACCAATTACTATTACATATTGGCAGCGCATTCGTTACGAACTTTGAGATACCTTACTTGCTATGGTGCCATCTAAATTTGTGATAAGTAACAGATCGGTGAATCGTATTCACAGCTACAAAAGCTCATCCTCAACCATATTGGCATTGTCATTATATCATTCAATACACGTTATGATAATGACAATGGTTTTTTACCTTCTCTGTACTTATTTCGCGTTTCTTACATTGCTTTCTTACTCCCGCAGCAACGTGCAGGGTCATAACTAGTATGCAGACCAGTAGGAGAATACAACCTCGCAAAAACATTTAGCCTGGTTCTTTCTTTAAATCATCTAGTTTATCCCATGTAATCCATTTGGGATCAACTCGTGAGCAGTTTTGAGCGGTGCTTCTATACTTTTACTCTCGATATAAGTTGCATAAATCTTGAAACAAGTGAAAGGGTAAGTAATCATCATCTATTTTTTATTCATAATTTAATATTTATGTAACTTTAAAAAAGAAATACATAAGAGTACATCTCAACAGTTTTTTTATTGTACGGATCATATACTATTATATATGTCATCATGTGGATTAGGTGCATCGAATATATCAATGGACAACATTATTTTTAAAGAAAACAACATTATTCAAAGCAAATGCCAACCCGCACACCTACAAAATGCCCCATGAACCCTCGATTTTGGGGTCACTGTTGGATTTGTCTGCGTCTCTACACTAATTTGCAGGTCCATCACCGCGCTAAGTTTGTTTTAAGTCACCAATTTGCAGGCTTATCACCGCGAACTAATCTTGTTTAAGTCAGCAGAAGGGTTCCAAAAATCGACGAAAATCATTATTTTTGACTATATCGAGCTGGCTTGAGATTTAAAACCGGTTGGTAAACCAGTCCAATTCAAATTCAAATTCAAAATATTTAGAAAAATTATCAAAATGTGTTAAATATTTTTGAAATTTTTTGTGTGAGGTCTTGAGACAATGCTAATGATTTTGTAAAATTTTCAGATGATTATCAGACCTATGTATTTTTTAAAAATTCTGACAGTGCTATTATCTTTGTATATGCTCTTCTATTTTTTATATGCTCTTCTATTTTTTTAAAAAAAATCTAAGGTTATGAGGGGCACTAAATGAAGTATAATATTTCTAAAAAAAATCTAAGGTCATGAGGCAATTATAATGATGCTATAAAATTTTCAGATGATGATCAGATCTGTGTATTTTTTTCAAAATTCTGACAGTGCTACTATCTTTGTATATGCTCTTCTATTTTTTATTTTCTAGGGGCACAAGTGAAGTATAATATTTCTTCAAATTTTACAACATTATCCTTGGGCACTCTTTATACTACCATTAAAATTTCAGAGCATGATCACATTTGTAAATTTTTATAAAAATCTGAAAGTGTCTTTGTTCCTTTTCTGCTGTTTTTGATTTTTCAGAAGCACTAAATCGTTGAAAATCGTTGAAAACCAGTCGAAAATCGATCGAAAATCGGTAAAATCGGCCGATTTTTGTTTTTTTCGCCGCTTTTTTTTACCGCGTATTTAAAAAGTTTAAATTCGAAATCGTTCTATTTCTACTTATTTTTGACGAAAATCGGTGCCAACCATCTGGTGATTTTCGGTTGCTATTCGGTATTGTGAATCTTGGTCAGCGGTTGGTTCATTCTACGCCGGTTACGAACTGCGATAACTCCTCTCTTGTGTGATTCTGTCTTCCCGATGACACCACACACCAGGAATGATGAATTAGTCATGCGGGATTTTCGATGCCAGAGACAAGTAGCCGTATGGGGTATATAACTAACAACTGTCGACCCAAATATTCAGGACGCCTCTAGATGGCCGGTCAACCACAAGATCGGCTGTACAAATGGAATGAACGAAATGGAGACATGCAACATTCAGAAACCTACAAGAAAACCCTACTCAAAATGTCATTTCCCATGTATTTGTCCATGTTTTGGAGAACATATCATGCCATCAGCATCCATATTTACCGACTACGAAATGATTACGTCTTAGACCTCCATAGATACCGGATTCTCATCACGGAGGGGGTATCACTATCTCCGGCTGAACGGAGCTCAGGTTTCTGCTAGTGATACAAATTTGCCATTTGTTGTATATTTGGGTAAACCGATTACACACAACTGAGGCAACGATTGTTAACAAGCTGAAATAGGTATTTGCCTGCCGGCTGCTGATTTTACAGCTTGTGATCAGAAAAGAGATTTTGAGTTAACAGCTAGTGAAGATCTCCAGAGTACATAAGCTTTCCATCATGAATTAGATGATGATGAAATATCACTTGCTAGTTTCATAAACTAAAATGAGTATACAAGAAAGAAATGGAGCGCACGAAAAGTATGAAAGGAGACAAACTGAGCCAAACCATGAAAATGCTCATTTCTAAGGCTATGTACATTTTTTACTGCTTCAAACCTTACCCAACCTCAGTTCTATCAAATAAGCGAATAATGTTGCACTCCATTGAGAAACTTGCTACATCCACAAGTAATTCCATTGTTTCCATCAAAGTCACCTTGAAGTAGGAATTACAGATCCATCATGTACCCACCAATCGTCAGAGAGCTAGTAGATGCCAGTGTCACTGTCACTGATGTGTTGGTAAAAGTCCCAGCACATCAAGCAGACTGAAAAGTTTCCACATCAATGGTTTGTCTTCAGGTTAAATTGGGCTTGACTTGAGGGCCTACAAATCATGATTTTTTTTATAAATCTAGCTGCTATAGTATCATCATTGTTTGACGAGCATGTTTAACCCTCTGGATAATTTGACCCGAAGAATATAATATTTGGAGTACCTTGTTAGAGGATATAACAGCGGTCCTCCACTGTGGATCCTGTGTAGTGGATGGTATATCCCTGAACAAAGTGACCACTCTTGATTGCGTGGGCCTTTCTACTGTCTGCCGATGAGGCATATCTCTCATGACCCATAAAACAAATCCTGACGGCACTGATGAGCCTACGAAAATTTTACATCAGCAGAGAAGTTTCAATAGAAATCAGTAAAATTAAGAAGTGGCCATGTCTAGTGCTTTCCGGTGAATGGAATAATCGGTGGGCAATAAACATATCAAGACAAAAAAGAACAAGGATAACATATCAACAATAATACTACCATACACCCATGTCTTGTACTTTCCTAACATTAATTTGATTGCTTGGATGCCTAGGCAGATTTCATTTGCTGTACCTAGCAATTTCCATTGTTGCAGTTAAATACACCAGATGACTAATTATTTTGATTGCACGAGTTTGATAACTATACGTTTGTAGTTGATAGCACAACACCCACAAGGTAAGGGGAACTGAACTACATAAGCAGATATCATAAAGACAAGAACAAAAGAAATTCACATAAACACACATACAAAAGTGAAAAAGAAAAATACTCCTCAAAAAATGAATGGGGAGGTCCAAGAAATTCTTCGGCAGCCCCCCCAGGACAGATAAATATTTGACCCCCAAAATTGGGTGCACCAGTGCAGTCATATAATCCAATAAGCAACATAGTGGTAACAACAAGGACTGCTGACAGAGGTTCAGTACTTCAATAAGGTATTATGCCTAGAATCATTAGATCAAAACCAGCTTCAACATGGGGGGTGTGAGGTATGAAATGTTGTGTACATAATTAACCTACATCTACCACCATAGTACCATTCTTTCCTCCTTTCACTAACTTCCAGTGTTAACCCCCTAAATCACATGTATGCTTCCAGGTGGGAGCATCGCAGCATGTCCACAAGAAGAAATGCATGCACCATCCAGCCTAGAAGCATATACACAATACCTGATGGATTAATACCACGTCCCACCACTTTTACCCATAACATGAAATTAGCAACATGAACTACATTTAATAAAATTCTATAGCTCAATTTAGTGGTATTTCTAGGCATAAAGCAGTATAATGATACCTATTAAATAATATAAAAACAATATAACAGCATTGTTGATGATGTCCACATCTGTTGAGTACCAATACAAAAGCACCTGCAACGAGAAGTATAGCAAATTGAAAGTCACTTAACAATTTAACTGCCAGTTCATGTATTATGTGAACTCTTATAGTATAATTGAACTTACTGGAACATTAGTAACAAGTGCTAGTATAGCAGAAGACGAGAAACAAATCAGTGAGACAGCAGCTAAACTGGCAACCTGCAGAGAAGCAAGCATTAACAATTTATATGGAGGAGCACATTGCTCAAAAATAATATATATAATGTTGTATCTCTCTCTCTCTCTCTCTCTCTCTCTCTCTCTCTCTAT